>KK119890.1:206532-234038 GCA_000611955.2 Stegodyphus mimosarum
TTTTTTACTTTGTATATATATATATATTACTTAATATAAATACTAAAAAAAAAAACAGTTCTAAACTCAAGATAGCAGCGACAAGTGATGATAATAATGCAAAATAAATACATTTAAAATCTATCCCGTCTTCATTTCAGAACATACCACAAGTAAAAAACAAAAAACAGAGGCACAGTGGCAAACCTCAAGAAATGGGGGAGGGAAACATACCAAAACCAAAAATGAAAAATTATATTTACATCTTTTGCTGTATTGTCATCAGGGAGTTGGTGGACTGAAAGAAGTAAATAAACAAAAAAGCGTGTTTCTAAACTAAGATGGATCCAATATTTAAAAATAATCTTAAACAACAATCAAAGTAATCTATGTCTTTATCAGACCAACCAGCCCAAAAACTGAAAAACAGAACTAAATGCAAATTTTGAAAACATACAGGCCACAACATTAAAAATAAAAGTATAATTCATAAATAAGCAAAAAATCTGAAAAAACTAACACAAATTTTTAAATTTTAGTGGATTAAATCCAAAAACATGTAAAATAGATATAATCCAACACATGTAAAAAAAAGAGAAACGAAAATTTGATCCAAGAATATAAAATATAATATTAAAATAGCAAGTACATGAGTAAGTTCTAAAATCACAAAAGAAACAAAAGTTCATATAATCAATTTTCGGTAAAAAAAAATATATTTATGTTCTCCTGTATAGTAGCAAAGCCTGAAATGTGTTAAGATAAACTATGGATTTAAAATTGATAAAACTGAACAAAAATAATAATTATTATAATTATATATATATAAAAAGGCACTCACACATTTCTTAGATGATTTTGCTTTGCTATAAAAACAGTCTGTTTGGAAATTATTTTTTTTACTGCAACTATATTTTGAGAGCATAAATTATCACCTGCTGTTTGATAGTTTTATTTCCATGCAAAATGGCACTTTTAAAAAAGCAATGGGTGAAAGGCTATGTTTGTGCTTTTTCCGGGGAAGGAAAAAAATCTTATCTAGTTATTAAAAACTGCTCTGAAAGCCATAGATTTTTTTATATCTCTAGCTACAAAAGGTAATATTGTCAACAAGAAAGAATAAATGTAAAAGTTTGGCTTTAAGTGGAAAAATTACTCCAAATACATACCCAAGGAAAAAAACAGAATGTTTCAAATATAGCAAAGGGAATATCTTTAATATTAAACAAAATCCACCGGGACAGTTACAAAATCATTAAAATGCTCAGTAAACAAGGGAATTAATGCTGATTTCAATCTTAAAAAGGCGAAAAAACATAATTTGCATTGTCATTCTCCATGAGATATCACCGAATGCAGATCGTGCTACAGAATTCTTCATGGAAAACATTTATCTGGACAAAAACAGAAAAATGTTGTCACAATAGATGAATCTTGGGTGTACTTAAATGACTGCAAGCAACAAAAAGAAATTCACTTATTATCATCAAAGGGAAGGAAAGAAATCTGTAAACATGGTTCAAAGAATCTAACGAAAGTTTGTCAAAGGGATGACTGTTTTCAACTTATGATTGTTGCTTTTTTTACATATAACAGTAAATCAAGAATAAAGAGAGTGCAGAAAAACGTTAAGATCAACTCCACATATTATCAGAAACACATTTTATACTCGATTTTCAAATATGAAATACCTAACATATTTTATATTCTATTTTCAAATATGAAATACCTTCCGTTTACCCACAGTGCCATCAACCAGTAGAATTGCATCAAGACAAAGCAAGCAGCCACACATCAAAATCCACAGTCAATTTACTAGAAAAAAATGGAAGAGACGAGTATCAAGGCCATACTCTTCACTCATATCCCTAATAAATTTCCTAATGTATCACCCATTAATTTTTGGACTTTAAAAAAGCGGATTGTCTAAACGCCGACCTACAACCCTCCTTGGACTCCGGAAAGCTGTTCAAGAGGAATGGGATAAAATAACTCTTTGGATACTATAATCTTCGGCTTGACACGGAAATTACGGTGTAGAAAGATAGTGAAGAATAATCAAATAGAACACTTATAACACAAAAATTTTAGGTAAACTATTTCTGTAAATTCAATGAAAACTGTCTAAAAAATGTGTTTGTGTATATATGTGCGTGTGATGTTGAAGTTTTTGCAAAAGATGAAACCAATTCACTTTTTATTCATGACTAAAATACTGTAGAGAAATGTAACTTGCACACAAATAAGATGCATCATCGACAACAGCTGCAAGATGTTGCATAGATGGAGAGGTGGAAATGCAGAAAATGGGCTAAGTTCAACACATAATTTATTAATTTCTTAGGATATATCCTAGAAAATGCAAATCCTTGATGCAAAATCACCACACAATTTCTATATATCCAGCTTACTTTTTAAATACAGAAAAATACAGCTTAGTACAGTGACATGATTTAGCAGGCCAGTGCAAACACAGAAACAGAAGCAAAAAAGAATGCATAGTTAGTTGCAGTAATTTTTATAAACTTGGTTATTTTCTTTTAATCCTGAATAATGATTAGGCAAGTGCTTTTGCAATGCAGAATACCGCAGGACAGTGCAGATACCTTGAAAGAAATTGTATTTACATGGAATTTAAAGGTCTATATGGAAATTAATTTCGTTAGTGATTATGTTTCATATTTTATATTTCTTTTACTCGCTCATATACACACATGCCATTTCAAAGTAAAGTAATTAAAGAAAGTCGAGGTAATAAAAATTACATTAAAAGTGTGCATTAAGCTACAGCAATAATTAAAAACATACCTAATGCTCAGTTCCTAAACATGCTTAAGCTTTCTAAGTATCATCAGATTAAAATTGAAAAAAAAATTATGTATATACGATCTGTAAAACAATATCCTGCAGAAGAGCTGCTAAGATTATATAACACACTTATTTGCTAATAAAAAAAAGGGGGGGGAGAGTATGATAAAAAGTCGAAAAATTCAAATAAAGAGTTGGTGGAGATTACAACTTCGACTGAGTTGGAATAGTATCTGGAAAAAAGTAAAGTACAGTGGGTACTGCTTAACAAAATCAAACAACAAAGATTGAATTCAAATTAACACAATATCATTATAAAATAACTGCTTAATAAAAACAATGCTACCGTTTATAAAAATCAAATCGCTTTAAAAACTGTTAAGTCAAAATCCCAAGTTTGTGTTTCAAGTACAGAAATCAATCCAAATCAATACGTTCCAAATCAATTCACTTTCACACATGATGGAGCAAATGCTAGAATTTTCTTATCTGGAATCAGCAAAAACTCCAAGTCTGTGTTTCAAGGTCAATTCACTTCTACACGTGGAGCTGCAAATGCTAGAATTTTCTTCTCTGGATCAATCATGGGGGAAAGAGGGGAGGAAGTCACAGGAGGTTTGTCAGAACTGGCTTAGACTAGCTGGAAGGAAAGGAGAACATAAAAACCCCCATCAGGAAGAACCGGTATAAAAAATTATCCTTTTTTGCTCACACAGTTCATACAGTTCACCTATACATATGATGCTTTTGTTGTTTGGTCATGCCTCGAAATAACCAAATGCCAGGACTTAAGCTTAAAAAAAGAAGAATTGATGAAGCAATATGATGCTTTACTAAAATGCACCCAAAATAAAGCTTTTGTACAACTTAAAATTTCAAAATTCACACTATGTATGTTGTTTAAAAGAAGGGAAGCAATTTTGGATGAACTGATAGAAGCAAGGAAAGTCTAACAATGTGGAAACTGCCCTCTTGGAGTGGTTTGGAAATGCCCAGAACAGGAATACCACAACGTCGCGAGGAATCCTATATCAAGGGCAACAGAATTAGCCAAAATGCTAAAAGAGGAGTTTGTCTCTACCATTGGATGGCTTACAAGATGGAAAGAAAGAAACAAAATCGTTTTAAGAAAATCACATGGAGAGAAACAAGATGATGACTCTGATGAAGCTGACAATTTGATAGAAAAGAATTTAGCCAGACTTTTGCAAATACAAAACATATCAAATTTTTAACATTCATGAGACTGGGCTTTATTATCGAGCCCTACCTCAACACATTTTTGTGTTTAAAAGTGAGTTATCAGATGGCTATAAAAAAATTAAACAACATATTACTGTGTTATTAATGCGTAATACGGACAAAATGATTAAAAAGACTCCATCAGTTATCTGAGAAAGCAAAACCCCTCATTGTTTGAAGAGCATCAAGCATTTGCCTGTGACTAATTACAACAATAAAAATACTTAGATGATGAGCAATATTTTTGGCTTGTTTCTTACAAAGTGGAATAAAGAACTTCAGCAAGAAAAGTGGCGCTCTTGTTAGATAACTGTGCTGCCCACTCAACTGATCTCTCACTGAAAAACATAAAATTAGTTTTCTTTCCTCCTAATACAACTTGCGTTCTTCAGCCATTGGATCAGGGCATTATAAAAGCATTCAAGAGTTATTACAGGAAGTGGTTCAAAACGTTAATAATGAAATTGATACGACTGATGCAGTTTGTTATTCTAAAGAAACTTTCTTTTTAGATGCCATGCATGTTATTTTAAATGAGATGAAGTAATTTTGCAAACAATTTATCATTGACGTTACCCAAGAAAACACAGGAATTAATGAAAATGAAAGTGAGTCCAAAGATGAAAATCCCAATTCTGTACCAACAGCAACAGAGTCTCGACAAGTATAAAAAATTTTGGGAAGAACATTCGAACTTAAAGTTGGAGATACAGAAAGTTACAAGCAATGGTGTATCTTAGAGACCACAGCTAAAAAACTACTAACAAGAAATATGCAACAAACTCGAATGGTTAAATTTTTAAATAATGTACGATATGCTTACATGCTTAAATATTTAAAATTTTTCTGAATTAAGATGGCTTTTGACATCCATGTAAAAGAACAATGGAAGTTTTATAAAAAAGTATATGTAACTTACATATTAAACAGTCTATTGAAAAAAGTATTAATCTCAACAGCACAGCCACATGCAAGGAGAGACAGGTTCAGGTATGTGCAAATTTCATTCATAAAAATTTATTGAAATCTTATATAAATTAAGTTTATTAAAAAAAATTATTTTTATATCCCTCCCCCCAAAAATATCCAATCTTGTACCCCAAATAGAAACAAAATCCTGCATGCAGCCCAGCACTGCATATAAAACTCAACCACTTTATAAAATCAAATAAGGCCAGAACGTTTGTGATCATATTAAGCAATATCAATTGCGCACAAAAAATATAAAAAAGGAAAATGTAGTAGTATCAATGTCAGACTCAAAACTTTTATCAAGAGGAACTAAAGTCTTTCAATGACCCACACTTTTCTAGCAAAACAGTTATGTTTCTGTCCATTTCAAATTAGCTGAGGCACTGAAGTTAATTATTTTAAATTATTTGTACCTGTGAATATTAGAAACACCTCCCTTACATAACAATTCTGCTAAAACAAATCTAATTACTCAGAAAGAATATATACAATTTCATAGACATGCAAAAGAATTTACAAAATGGATAAGCTACCCACAGAAAAGTTAATAGAATAGTTTCACCTAGCCTTTTATCTGAATTTTTTCAAAATTTTACACCTTTTATCCTACTTTGCTCAAAAATAAAAGTCACAAAAACCAAGGTGTTTGAAACATGTTAAAACTCTGCATTTAGAATATAAAGCAAATAAGAAATCATGGATAACTACAGACATTTTTAGAGAATGGCTCCAGAAAATAGAAAAAACTATGAGGAGACAAAACTGCAAAATTTTACTTTTTGTGGATCAGTATAGCTTCCATCCTCAAACTATGGATTTCACGCAAAATGTGAAAGCTGTTTTGTGCATGATAAATTAGACTAGTCTAGTACAACCTTAGATCTGAGAGTCATTAAGAATTTGAAAATCTACAGGCAAAAGCTGATTCAAATAGGTCTTCAAAAATATAACTACAGGAAATACACAGAGAAATTTAAATATTCTTAAGGCTCCAAATATGATTTCACTTGCTTGGATTCAAGCAAAATCACAAACAACTAACTTAAAGATGGATTGTTGAACCCAAAGCCAATTGAAAGTGTTGATGATGAAGCTGTGATTATAAGTAAAGAAGATTGGAAACTACTGGAATACAGCTGAGAAATACATAACTACGATGCCAAAGTAATGGCATCAGACTTATGTGCAGCTGAACTGATTGACAGCATTTTACTAGATGAACATTTAAATAGCCAGGATGAAGAAGAAAGTAAAGAAATAACACCACTTCTTTTCAAAATGCTATCTGCAGTGACACCCTCAGAAATTTCTTTGTGTGTGAAGTGATAGAAGTGAGAAAACATTTCAAAAACTGAATTCGCTTTATAGTGTTTTGCTTAAGATCCAGAATCAAAAGACACACCAGACAAGAATTACAGACTGTTTCTTACAAAAAATTTCAAATTTGCTTCAAAATGTTTTTGTGGAAAAAAAAAAAGTTACTTATTCCAGATGGTTCTTCAGAGAGGGAGACGAATATTTTCCCCTCAATTTTATGCAAAAACATACAGACTTTACCACATACAGAAATTTTTGTTCTTGTGATTTTAAAAATATTAATTATATATATGCAGAGTTAGCCATAAGCTGCAAATAGCTCCAAAAGAAATACAATATCAATAAAACAGATGGGTACTGTTGCAACTTCAATTTTTCTTTGCTTTTGCCACCATGGAGAAAATATGGTATTAAAACTGCAGCGAACATTGCCATAGATGCCAACTTAAATTTTTTTAAATCCAACTTTCAGAAGGCATCTTCTTACGTGGTGACACATTATGATCTTCCCATATCCATTTTAATTGTGTGAATGATAATTTACAATTTTTCAGACAAGTTCCTTTTCTAATTCAAAGGATACCATTTTTAGCAAATATTTGGTTCTATGTTTTGTGAAAAATCTCCATTTTTAGCACCAGAGGTTGAACCTCACTTTTTTGTACAGATCACTTTTCATATAAGGATGTTGTCAACTAAATGTTATTGCTGTGTACTATTTTTTAAGAAATAACACAGAAAAAAATATTATGGCAATATTTAACATTCTATTGAGAATTCTAGAGATTTGCCGTTTTTAAATATTTCGTAATTTTGTTGTTGAATTTTACATGTGATATGTGTGAAGAAGTAATGTTTCATAAATAAAAGTAGAGACAAAACATTAATAATAATAATAATAATAATAATAATAATAAAGTGTTTTGCAAGTCTTCTAACTAAGAAAATTGAACATTGATATGATGAACTGAGAAAAATCTTAAAAAAGTATATGGCAACACTTAACACTCGTTCAGGAATAATGTGACATAAGTGTGAAGAAAGCAGTGATTAAAAATAAAGTTAAAAAATACGAAAGTTGTGTTAGTAGGAGTGAATCCGAGAGTAGGTGCATTTTCATATGGTTTTTCATATTTCCTTAGCTTGGAAAATGTTTTGCCTTTTATTAAAAACATATTTACTTTTAATAAATTTCTTTTTAATTCATTAATTTCTTTAAAAATTTTGACTTGAAATACTTTACTTTAACACGTTTCTTTAAGTTTACAAAATTTTTAGCAATGCTGCTTTTTTTTTTCCTCTGGTTTTACTCAGCACATATAGTTGTGCTTTAGTTTACCAATGTTTTGTTCACCAGCTTTTAGTTAACAAATTGATTGTTTGTTTGTGTGTGATATAGCTGGGATATTCCTGAATTTAAATTCCATAAAGCTTGCCTGGGATGCACTGGGCAGATATATTTCTCAAAAACAGAAACCTCTTTGGATCCTACAGGAAGTCAAAATCATACTGCCAGGCAAATGGGACAGATTCTTCCAAGCTTTTTTCTACATTTTAGGACAATATTCGTAACAAATACCAAACATACACCTAGTGTCTGAGGAGGACTCATATATCTGTTCTTATTTAAAACCGAATGAGCATTTTCCATCACCTTTGAAAACATTTCTAAAAGGCATATTTTTTTCTTATTTTGTTTGGTCATTTGGTAATGTCTGTACTACTTTTCATAACAATGATATTTCAAGACCTCTATTAAATATACGCTAGGTCCTATTTCTGTAAACTATGTCAATCATCAGTTATGATGAGAAATGACTGTTTAGCAATTGTCACACAGTGTAGGACGATAAATAATTCCTTTCATGACTTTATATTTGTTATTAGATTATATAGTGTACTATGGTTACTGCAGGCTAATTGCTTATTTAATGAGAAAGAATAAGTACAACTCAAATGTAAGATTTATTTAGTTGAGTGTTATCTATCATCCTCCTTATGAGCATGATTGCCACTGTGAGATACTTTCAATGATGAAATAGTTAAATGAGAGGAAGGTTCAATCATAATTCACAGCAAATATTAAATCTACCACTATCCAAACATGATTACAGAAACTATACTTCTATAATGTATTTCTTCTTCCTTTCTATTTTGGCTATGCATAGTAATTATACATATAACTCTGGAAATTAATTTTATAGCATAATAAGCAAGAAATTGTTATTCTTTGTTAGTAAGTTTTATTGCCAGCATATTTTATCCTTTCAAAAATTGATTTAGTATATATAAGTAAACTACATTCCATTATATTCATTTGTTCAATTTTTATAAATTTCTGGTATTTTGATAAAATTTTGGTGTTACCCTGTATGTAGAGCAAGCAACATAGATAGGCAAAAACTTATATCATCTTTTAAATGAAATGAAAATCTATTAATCTAACAATAATTTTACAGAAATATTTACAGTATTTCTCATGCATATAAATATTCATGCCAAACTCACGTTGAACTTCTTGTGAATGTAATGCCAACACTCAGTCTAAGACTAAATTTCAAAATTAAAAGTTAGCAAGTTTCTTTTAAAATACTTTACAATAAACAGACTTTTTAGTAAGCTTTATGTAATTTAATTTCAGAAATAACACATTTTTGTGCATGGCCAAAACATTCTTCCTATAAACAGAATTTTTCAAAAATTTCTTCTTTAAGCCAATACAAAGATGCACAACAGTACTCTGTTTTTCAGTTGTGCATTCTATTAGTTACCATTTTAAATGCTACCTTCAAATGAATACAGAGGTCATTTTATATTCAAAATATGAAATAATTATATCTGATCATAAATGTAGCAAAATAATAGTGTTAGAAAGAAGTTATGAAAGATGAGAGTTCTTAAATTAAATATTGTAATCAGTGTAATCGTAAAAGAGAGCAATTTTGATATAAAAAAACAGACCAAGAACAGATATGATTTGCACAGAAAATTAATAAAACATCTGTCTTCTCATTTCACAAACACACAACAGGATACAAGAACTATGTATTAAAAATGCAATGTATTTACACATATAATGAAAAAAAATAGATTAATCACAGTTTTAAAAACATCTCAAGCTTATGAAAATAGTCTATTTTGAGAACCAAAATGCACATGGAAAATGAGCTAAGGAATATTTTTAAGTATCTATACCTTCAACAAAATGAATTATTGTTGAATAGTAGGAAAACATCGGAAGCATATTTTGTACAAGTAACTTGAGGGCAACATCTATAAGGAAAAAAGAAAATTTAAGATTGCAAACACACAAGAATTATAGCAATAAAATATTAAACACGGCATTATTGGATCTATGAAAATATTGTGATTAAAAGCTAGAATGGAAAATTAAGCAATGCTGTCACAGAAAGACACATGACATTATTTTACGGTTTAAACTGTTCTTTAGTACAAAAGCAGCTTTTCAAAGATCAGGTACAGTTAGAAATCTCCAAAAATAGAATTTATAACCAGATGCTGATCTATGATCTTACATCAACGATTATTCAAAATACTAACTCAGATACAAATGTGAAAACTACTTATAATGACATTTATATTTCTCAATTTTATCTCCATCAACAATGATAGATTGGTCCCATTTATTTATAACTCTGTGTCTTAATATAACATACTAGTAGATTGTATATTAAATTTATCCCATGTAACTTAAAACTGACAGAACTCTAAACACTATCTAAAATTAAATAAAACAGAAGTCTTTGTTTTTCATGTACATACATTTTTATTGCAAATCCATGATTTATTACAGGTCAAGTGACAACACCACCATTTGATCACAGCCATATAATACAATATGGGTGATACGGATATAAATCTGAATGAATCAGCAAGGATAACCTTCTAGATGTGCTGTATTTGCTCAACATGTTTTGGAACCACCTATCAGAAAAGAATAAAGAACTGTCTTAATTGCCCTAATTATGGCAACCTTTTAATTAATGATGAAATAGTAGGAGCTGAGGTAGAAAATGCAATATCTCGAACTAACATGAACTGTGAGGAATTTAATGCATAGGTGGATACCCATAAAAAAATTCAAGATGTAATATTAATGTCGGAAAAAGGTATCCATCAGTTGCTTTCTGAAATCAATCCAAGCATATAAAGTTTCTGAAAATGATGATGAAATGAGTGAATTCTACGCAAATTTGAGATGAGATATGCATTTCGAGTATTAAGATTAGGGCGTAAATAATGGTAAAAAAAATTCTGGAAACATTATGAAAAGTTGATTAATGAACTTTGCATTTTCCTGATTAAAGTGGTGGGAAAGTATGCATTTATAGGTTTTTAGTTAATTTATAATAAATTAGTTAAATTCTCTTTCTATTTTGAAAGTTATTTTTCCTCTTTAATGTTATCATTTAATGAATGTTATTAAAATAGCTGAGGAAAAATGTGATCACATTAAGTGGCACCTACTGTATATTATGTCCTTTACAGCATTGAATTTCAAACTGGGGAGCTTGCCCCCAAGGAAAGCCTGATGACATCTAATGAGAGACATGGGCCAGGCGAGCAGTACTTCGCTACTCGGTCCCGCCACACAGCTTTGCATTCATGTCTTTGTTGGGCCAAAGAAAGTGTATGTTAGAACAAAAGCTTTGTCAAAGCAGCATCAGATCACAGAGGGAAAAATATTCCAAGTTTACCTTACAGGGGCTGTCCATCCAGCCTTAATACTTTTGCATATATGAATCGGAGAATAGCTGTTGAAGGAGATCAATCCTTAATACATTTTTCTGCATGCATGAAACAGTAGTCGAGCTGGTGTAGGAGGTCGAAAGTCACATTTGTCAAGAGTTCAAAGTTCTGTGATATCATTCTGTATAAGTTCAGGATACACAAATTATGTGTACTTTTACTGCAAAAATAAACTGTTGAACTGTCAAATAATTTTTTTCACCTCTGCCATTAGTTTGGAGAAAAAAAACGCAAATACAATGATTATTATATTAAATATCATTTTGTTGTGATACAAAAAAGTAGTGTCGACCAGCTGCAATGTATTATTTGTTACAAAATATTGAATAATGATGCTATTAGACCTTTTAGTCTGGATTTGCTGACAAAACATAATGCTTTAAAAGACAAGCCGAAGGAGTTTTTTTGCTGCAAAATGTGCAAATTTGAATGTCTGAATTGGATATTACTGGATTCTTCATTCAGTCATCTGAAAAAATGCTCAAAACTTTGTATGAATTATCCCTATTCATTGCAAAGGCCAAGAAAAGTCATATTATCAGAGAAACACTCATCAAACTGTGTCTGTTGAAAGCAGCTGATATTTTTTCTTGAACTGGAAAGTAAACAAAAGCTTTCAGAAATACTGCTTTCTGACAACACTGTGAAGCGTCGCATTAACGATATGGCCAAAGACATAAAAAATCAGTTACTGCAGGCTGTGGACGAGAGTAGAGATGTTGCAAAATGTTGTCAACTGTCAGTTTTCATTCGGCTCACACAAACTGAAATTATTAAAGATGAGATGCTGTTTTCTACAGACTTCAAAAGCAGTTTATAAAATGACAACAATCCTTTTACAAATATGAACTGTCAAGGCAAAAGTTGATAGGTGTATTCACAGATGGCACTCTGTCAATGCTCAGGATTCATACAGATGGTCAGGGAAAAAAATCCCAATGTTACAGCTATTCATTGTGGTATACACTGCGAAGCTTTCGCACCTAAGACACTTTGAAATAGACTCAACATTGCCTTAATATTATGTATCAAAATTGCCAATCATTGTAAAAAGAGTGCTTTAAATACTCGACTTTTTATGGCCCTTTGTGAAGATTTGGGAACAGAATATAAAACACTGTTATTTCATATGGAATTATGCTAGCTCTCAAAAGGAAATATATTAATAAGATTATCTGAACTTCGAGATGATTCAGTTTTTGGAATTCCAAAAGCCAAATGCTCAAATTGTATTGGTTTATCTATCAGATATTTCACTCAACTCGAAATTACGAGTTTCAAACATAATTTATCATTGAGATGCCATCACATTGTATACTGATAAGTTGCAACTTTGAGAACATAAAACTTTAGCCTGCAATTATTCCTGCTTTCCCAAATTATTTAGGATCCTGGAAGAAGGGTGCTTTAAGGAGGTTTTTAAGGAAACTGTTATTAAGAATAAAATATCAAGTCAACAGCACCTCACTGATGTATCCAATTACTTTCCTAACTCATGTGATAAAAATATTTATAGAATGGTGAAAGATCCTTTTCAGGTTGACACAGATGTGCTACCACAAATACTAAAAGAGCAAGCTTTGGAAATTAAAAATAATTTGGCAGCTAAATATGACTTTGCAAAGGATGAATGAGTCATTATTTTGGGTAAAATATCTCAAATTTTATCCCAGCATAGCAGAGCAAGCACTATAACTGTACATACTGTTTTCAAAAACTTAATTATGCAAAAGTGCATTTTCAGCAGTTATAGCAATAAAAATGAAGTACAGAGGCAAACTAAATATTGCTACTGATTTATGTTGTGTACTTTCTTCTATGCAACCAAGAACTGAATATCTTGTAAAAAATATGCAAGCACATCCGTCTTATTGATTTATCTGTTTCTCCCCCTTACCATGCAGCCTCCTCACGACAGAAAAAGTGCTCCCTTTTTCTTCATTGCTATACACATCTGACATTTTAAAAATTTCAAATTACTAGGCGCTTGCATGACCAGCCTTGTAAAATGGTTATAAGGTACTGTTCTGTTATAGGGACTGGATTCAGAAATGTATGAATGTGTGTTTGTATGTATGTGCATATATGCGTATATGCATACACACACATACATTCATATTTACATATGTACATGCATACATTTTTTAACCCAGTGCAGATTACAGAACAATACCGGTTATCACAATACATATATAAAAATTTTAACGAGTTTAGCTAGCATAATTTCATAAAATATTTATTATTTCTAATTAAACATCTCATAATTTAAATGCAAATTTACTTAAATTAATCAGAAAAATAAAAATACTTTTAAGAACTGCATTTAGTGCTTTTAAATTGCTTGATTTGTTACAGAATATCAGACAAATGTGTTAAGTTAAATATCTTAATGTTATTAATCTTATTAAGTTAAATATAGTAATGCCTTACTGAATAGCAACACACTGGCACACGGAAAGTAAAAGTGTTTATTTCAGGCACTAACACACAGCTTTTAAATAGCAGGCTTTGATGAATAGTACTGAAAGACAAATATCTTACATTTCACTAAACAGTTACAGTCTCGTGCATTGGAGATAAAAATTTTCTATTTTGAAGAGTACTACGACGTTCTGTTTTCAAATCACTGAGATTAAAAAGAAATTTATTAAATTTGTACAAAATATGAAATAAATCGTTCGAAAATTGTCGCCACTTTTTTGCAATGTCAAGAGCATACATACATATAGATTCTTCATTCTCAAACAGCAGAAATTACTGAACTTCATTAGTTCATATATCAATAGATATATGAAAGCACTCATATATCAATAGATATATGAACTTTATTGATTATTTAATATATTAAATATCTTATTAATTTCATATAATCTAATATGACTAAATTCAGATAAAGCCCATATAAATCATTAACTAAACTCAATTCCATTGAGTATACTGCATGACGTAATCTAAGAGTCTCATATTACACTTCCTGAGCCTCTTCATAGTTCTTTCAGATCAACAGATTTAAAACATTGCCACTCAATAAAGACCCAGAAAACACAAACTGCATCATTATTCAAAATTAGAACCTGAGGCCAGAAGCATGGAAATCAATCAGTATCCTTGGAATATGCATAATTGCTCCAACATTGAGATTAATGAAAGAATGCCTCCTTTGGTGTTTATGATAGAATGGCCATCTTACGACTTTTGGATATCTTGCCCATTGCCTGAAAAGATTAAATCTGAAGATGTTTTTGTTCATAAAAGAGAACAAATGGGTCAAAGGATGAAAAATCCAGCAATGCACAACACAGATCTACTTCTGATAAAGGAAGCCTAAGCTTTTCTTCAAACTTTAAGCAACCTTTTTCTTAATCCATGCACTTTTAAAGCAGCATAAAATATTTTAAAATTCAAATACTACTTACTTGCACTGTCATCTATTGTAAAATTTCTTTTAGAATCAAAGTTTGAGATCTTCTGTGTATGAATATAATCTCCTTCAATACCCTATGATAGCATTTACCACATATTAATTAAAAGCTTTCAATTAACATCTGATAATATTAAAATGAAATAAAGTAAACACATTTACAAAACTTAAACTAATGCTTACCACAAGACAAAAGAGAATATCATCAATAAGACGACTTTCTTGCACATTTGGAGGCAGAGTTCCAATTGGCCCACTCTATATTTAGAAAATGAGACATAACTACCATTTTTACATATTTAATAAAATAACATTACTTAAAAATACAAAAAAGGAAAATTAAAAGGAAATGAGGAAATTACATCAACACATATAACATTTATATTACTGGTAAATATGTGTCCATATTTGCTGAGATTAAAAATATCTATGTTTAAAGAAACCACTGATACATTGACAGAAAATTAGAATGACGTGTTCATTTCATAACCTAAGAAATCATTATATAAGATTAAAATACTTTTTAAACATTCATACAAATCACATGAAGCAACTATCATGATTACACTATAAATTAATTGTGCTTCTGGAATATAGAACAATATGCAATTTTTTCAGAAGCATTTCTCATATATATTTATAAAAAGAATTATCTGCAAAGATATATAATAATGCACATTCGTTAGAAAGCACAAAACAAACATACATGTATAAAATCGGGCCTGGATTCCGATACAAAATCCCAGCTTAAGTTAGGCCTTTCTCTCACCCATTTAGGCAATGCATAGATACCAGGAGGAACTGAAAATAATATTTTAAATGGATTAGTGAGTTTTGAAAAATACTAAGAAGAAAAAATTTGGCACAGCAGCACTTTAATTTTATTATATTATTATTTAAACAAACCAAAGTGCTAAAAAACTTTGGAAAGTTTTTAAGCTGGCAGGTATGCAAAACTGTTTCAACAAAACTTTAGATTAGAATGATACTAAGTTATTAGACTAGTGATTTCTTAACATTTTTAGTAAACAGAATTTTGCTATAGCAATCTAAGAATTACACAGTATAATTAACCCTTTGCACTCGAGGCCTTTTTTGCTTGGGCAAATTAGCAACTCAAGATGGTTTTCCACATATTTCGTGAATTTCTTACAGCTAATTTAAAGTTATTTCACACACAATTGAAAGAAATATAACGGTTCTTTTATGTCTGAAGATACCTGCGATCTTGTGATTATTTCGCAGGATACAAACGATTTTCTTTGAGGTAATTCCTCATTTTTGTGCACATCTTCATCACTGCTGTCAAGTAGGCTATGCATATACATAATTTTATACTTCATCAGTGAAAAATAGAATTAGTTTTTACTTAAGTGATTTCTTCATCATATTCCATGCTTACTGAGCTCCGTTAAATAATATTCCTATTACCACAAATGTTGAATTTGAACTAATGTCGAAGATGCATATAACAATAAATCTAAAAAACATATTTAAGATTAAAGATTGGCAGTTATTTTATACGCATGTATTTTTTAATACAGTCATGAAGCGATATTGCCCAAACCAAACCTAAATAAATATCATTATGGCTCGAATTATCGCATCAAAGCGAGTGGTAATTGAGTCACCTCTCGAGTTATCGCATCAAATGAAGTGGTGACTGAAAGTTACCTCTCGAGTGCAAAGGGTTAATAGGATATGAATGATTAAATAATAATAATAAAAATGCATTTTACTTTCAGATACTAAAAATGCATACTTTGAATAATTATATCACTGAAAAAATTAATCACAATTAGTGAGATAGGCGAGCCTCATTTTCATAGCACTTCTTTTGAAATCTTAAAAACAAACAATACAAAATTTTCTAGATCCTGACAATTTTCTCTTGATGCTTCCTTTTTATTGTAATGATTTTTAAATATTAGTTTGCTGATTGCTAGTTTTGAAATATCACACATGAACTATTCATTTTTTTAATCACATCCAAAAACCAATTAACTACTTGCTATTGAATTCTGTCTTCAGTGTATTATCACAGGGAAATTCAATAAGATTTCATCCCACAGAAGAAAATGCAGATGAAATTTTACCTCAGAAAGGGTTTCGAATCCATGATGAATAGAGAGATAATGATCACAAATTTGTCAACATTATGTCTTTGAAAATAATTTCCAAATTAATTGATAAGCTCTTCAAAAACAGTGATTTGCACAATATCTGTTAAATGGTCTTCCTATTATGGTGCAAACATATTGACAGTTCCATTCTAAAATCACATACCAAGTATCACATTTGTGAAAAGCGCAGAAATATTTTGCAATGCTGCAAGGCACTAACTACAGTTCACAGACTGGGAACCACTTCAGTAAATAGCTATAATATCCATATCCTCTTAACTACTTGGATAAGTGCCCAATGATTTGAGAGTGGGCTTTGATAATCGTCATGTGTAACCTCACATCTATTGATAAAAGACTAAAACAACTAAAATTCAATTAACATATCACATTTTAGATTAATATATTTATAATAAATTTAATAGCATTATAAAATTCCTTTCTAGTATAGGAAAAGACATCTTGTGCTTTATTACTTTCGCACATTTTATAGCTGACAATCTAATATTTATACAGATCATTTTTTTGAGAAAAGCAAAAAAATCTTTATCTCTAAAAATATAAGTATTACTATTAAATCCTTATTGCAAATACAACTAATGCGTAAAAGAAATCAAAAGATAAAAGTTTAAAATTTATTATTAAAAAGTTGATGCTACTATACATAAATCTTCACTGTAATATTTTAATCAAATTTGAAATTTATGGATTATTATATGATCATAGCCAAAAATGGGAAAGCTCACTGCCTTTTCTTTCTTTTTATATCCAAATGAGATCTGGCAGCTTATGATCCATAAATGATATCAACTCCTTTACAGCAAATGAAAATTGAATATGTGTGAAATTAAAAATAAAATAAATTTTGAAAGCAAATAAAAATTAAATACAATACAAACCATTCCTTTTTGCAGAACTTTCTTTCCTATCATTTGAAAGGCCAGAAACTGGTGCTTTCTGACGGATCTTCAACAAAGAAGAATTTAATTATGCACACATTTTAATGCAGCAAAATAGCAATCAAACAGTTGTTTGAAGATAATAGAATGATGATATACTACAGAAGACAATATACCTATTGATTAAGTATGTGAGGTTTTATTTATCAGCAATTCAGAGCAGAAAAGGGGGGAAAATGCGTGTTTCAAAAATATAAACAAAGTCACAATAACCTGTGACTTAGAAGCTTGATTATAGTCAATTGTTTGTTTTATATACATCTGTTGACTCATTTTGAGCTCAAAGAACTTATAATAAAGCAAAAAAGTTATTTGCAGAGCCTTATAAGCACTCTCAAGTTACACAAAATACCTAAATATCTTAGTTCACATATTAACTAGATAATCATAAATATTAATATGTTGGTGGGGAATCAGTTGTTAATGTTCAGAGTGTACTTTACTTATTCTCATTTCTATACCCAAAGTATTGCTCCTACTATTACTTCTTTCCTTTTTTTAAAATTTAATTCCATTCCTCTTTCTAACATTCATCCTGTTCTCATTAGCAGTATGAACAGGGTAAATGTTATCCCTACTTTCTTACTCTTAAAAATCTTATTTCCAGCAATAAAGATCTCAAAACATAACACGAGTGATGTTATTAGTGCTAGAAAAATGAATTTCTTATTTATTCATTTTTTTCACGTTATGCTGCATAGAATAAGAGTAGTACTTCTTCTTTCCATTTTATGTATTAAATTAAAAGACAAAAATATTTACCTTCACAAATATGAGGAAGAATACACTGTAATATACGATATGTTTTATGTTATTTAATAACACACTGCATAATGTACTGCACTGCACACAATACTATATCATCATTTGAAGACGGATATTATCTTACTCATGCAGTTTATTAATTACACTTAATTGTTACTGCATATGCTAAATTACTTTAAGCCATATAATAAAAAAGCTGCTCTCAAATTTAATCCAGAAAATTAAATTAAATTAAAAAAAAATAAACCCAGATTTTAAAATTAAAAAACTGAACAAGTATTATAATAGATAGTGGGAAAAAAACACCTTAAGTAGGTATTAATATAATAATTTAATTAGAATTTATTTACTGAGAAATTTCCCTAGATACTTACTGAAGGGCCAAAACATTATGATCATCTACTCAATAAAATGCTGTGTGACCTTTGACCTACAAAACAGCTGCATCTCACCATATCATGGATACCACAAGTCCCTGGTAAATGACTAGAGATAGGTTGTACCAAATGTCCAAAAAGAAGTCATGCAAAGTCGAAATATTCCGTCACGGTGTCCTGCTGCTCCATGATATCCCAAATGTGCTCTATCAGGTTAAGATCGAGTGAATTACGTGGCCAGGACATTAATTGGAATTCATCCTTGTTCTCTTCGAACCAAACCAAGATAATTCAAGGCTTGTGATATGGGGCACTGCCCTGCTGGAAGATTTCAATTCCAGTTCGGAATACAGACACAATGTAAGGGTGCAAATGATTTGCAATTATGTTCAGAAAGTCTGCAGTTTTCATGGTCCGTTCTACCACAAATAAGGGTCTCACAGCTGCCCATGAGAATGTCCCCCAAAGCGTAATACTGCTACTACCAGCCTGCGTATGACCTGTTGTATAGGAGGCAGCAACTATTCACCTGGAAGACCGCATACTCTGACACGACCATCGAAGCGATGAATGAGAAATCACAATCCATCTGACAGGACAAATGTTTTCCATTTCTGCATGGCCCAGTCTCGACATTTTGAGATACTTGTTCCGAGTCTTCAGGCCATTACAATCTGCCCTCTATCAAATTTGCTTAGATCAGCAGCCTTTCCCAACACTCGTAAAAGTAAATGCAAGAATGATTCCTTACCTTCTACAGCAGCAGTTAAATACCATTCCCACTTAAGTTATGTGCCCTCCATCTCATCCAGACAAGTTTGCTGAATGTAGTGATTGTAATCATGATTTGGTTTGTCAGTGTATTTCACTCTCGATGTCTTCACTTCAGAACTTCAATTCTCACTTTCATTATTGCAGCACAGCAAATCATTTTTAGTGTCATTTAAATCATTAATAATACAACATTTAAAAAATGATTTAAAACAGATCATTAAGGAGCGGAAGATTAGCAGAAGTAAAGCGTTAAAATATCCACTATGATTTAAAACTTTACCCTGATTTTACCAATGTTCGTACACACTTTTACACAAGGAAATTTAGTACTTTTAAGAACCATTAATGAAAAAAATTAAGGACCCATCAACAAATGGGAACTGAATAAATTCAATTAAAAATATTAGCTATGCCTGAACTTCAGTTTTGCCATGCCATCCTAAATAGATCCATAATAATAATATACTAAGTATAATGCATTATTATTAAATATAATTTAATAAGCATAATTATAAAACAAATTTGAGAAAATCAACTTTATAAAGTTTATCAGGTAGCATTAAATTTTTACCTTTATAATAGTTTAACACAGTTAGACATATTTGAAAGAAGATTAGTGATGCTTTATTTATGTTTTACTAACAGTTAGCTTTATGTTGATTTTTTCTTTTACGTCTCATTTTGTCACATACTTGATCAGTTTGGACGCTTAGTAAATAACAGACAGATTCTATGTCAAATGGCATAGGTTTAAATGGGAAACAAAATCACAATCAGCATGATTCGTTAGGCTCAGACTGGATCAGACTGGCTGTTGCCACCACTGCTGCTTGCCCAGAGAGAGGCTTGATGATCAAAACAAACCTGAAAGCCTGATGTAGGAACAGTTGGCAAGTTTTGAAAGTTAGTTATGCTCTGCCTGTCATAAGTTCGTGTAGAGTTCCTGGGGATGTAACCCAGTTAATATACTTATAATATGCCCAATACGCAGCTAAAGCACCAGATGTGATAAGTTGTTTTTTATTATTTTAAATTTCTATAGATTACATAATAGTTTAACTACACATTAAAAGCTACAAAACATTTACATTTTGTAGCAACAATACTCAACAAAATATATGTGCATCTTTTTAATTTGAAGCCTTTCCAGACATACTAGCTAATTTATATCAATTTCCTTCTCTTTCAGCATCTTTTCTAACAATTAGAAACTTGTCTCAATATGCAAACCAGTATTCCCACTAGTTTCTGCATGATTTACCTCTTAATTTGTCAATCTCTCGACTATGTACCTATGAGGTTTTACTTGATCTGATAAAACTGGAATAGTCCAAAACCCCCAAGAGACATGAAGCAAATTATTGCTATGTCTGAAAGTAACTACAAAATCAGATAAAGGTTTAAATAAACCTCTTATTTAAAAAGAGTTTAGAACATAAAAGCATGTTCATGCCAGCCAAATCAACTACAGCTTACTGTCATCCAATTAAACAGGAACAGTCAAATTCGAACTAAAAATGTGGACTAGTAGTCAAAGACTACACAGTTCAATTTTAATCTAAGCTGGCTCAGTAACACGTCGTAACAAACTCGTAACTCATTGTAACGTAGTCATCGCATAACAAATTCAAATATCAGCACAAATAATGCAAAGAAGAATAATCACAAGTTAGCAGAGCTAGTAGGAACTAATGCAGCATGCAAGCGAAGGCCAGAAACAAATTCTGTCTTACAACCCTGAAAAACTCAGTTTAGGAACTATCTAAGTGATTTTCATTCTGGTGAGAAAATGGAGAGGGAAAATTATAGGGAAGCCTGAAATTATATGTAACTTATTAATTTACATAATAATAACTGTACATATTTCTGACGAATAATTTTCTTTCTCTGTGTACTTACTTGGTTTCTTTCTTCAATATGCTTCCTCTTCATTTTAGAATTTTTGGATTTAATTAAAGATTCCTGTTAGTCTAAAAAACTAAACGCATTTAGAATGTATATGAAAAGGTGCTAATTTTATTTCTTTAGTAATATGAACATTCAGAATGAATATGAAACGACATATGGTAAGGGCTGTTACAGAGCCGGTGTAGAATTTTTAGAATTTAATGACACTCTGAGGAACAAAATCTAGAAATGGCAAAATTTTACAATTTAGGAAGCCACTAAGCAGCAGAATTTAGGATCCACAGAGATTGCATCAGGTGGGAAAATGTGTAGCACTAGCCCTGCGTGTGATGTACAGAACCATAGTTAGGGTTTTCAGCACCCAGGGATAACTGAAGATTCTGTGCCCCCCTTCTGTATGCCAAGAATGAAAAACATTTCATTCTAAATTTTTATAACACCAATTTGGCCTCCCATAGATCTGCACCCAAGGACAGATGCCTCCCCCCTTTGAACCACCCTAGCTATGCCACTGATGATGCAATAAGACATATAAGATGAATCTTTTAAATTGTCAGTTTTCAATTTCTTTATTAACAGAAAAATTGCTCTCTATAAATGCCTGTCCATGTGATAAGATTAGAAGCATTTTTGATATTCTCAATGCTTGCATCTAGTGAAAAGTAGAGAAAACAATGGAAACATGTTAAAAAGATTTCTAGTATCAGAAGTAAAACATATTAAGTTTCAATTGTGCTTCCAAAAATTCTCCAAAAATAAAAGTTCACCACAAATTTTTTGCAAAATACATCCATTATGTGTTAATACCATGAAGTCATTTTTCTGGAATCTTATGGATTCTTTGATCCATAAATCTTGCCTTCAAATCCTTCTAAACTTTTCAAGTTGGAATGTCTAAAATCCTAAAGAACAATTACCCCTACCAATTCTGTAAGAGGAAAAAGCCAGAAACATGTTGGGGGGGGGGGAACCTGAGGTGTAAAATTAATTTTATAGAGAAAACTGATGCATATTGAGCCAATTATATGTGGAAAACTCTTACCATGAAAAAATTAAAATTAAGGCACTTTTAATTAATTACGTAGCTATTTTGTTTTTGCTCAGAATTGTTTTGTAAATTGTGCTATAGCTCAATTTAAGCATTTATTACCTTGTTTATTTTTGAGATTCAAAATATTGCATAATAAGTCGCCAAAATGGAAAGTAATGTCACTTTATTACATAATGGGGAAAACAAAAATGTTTCATTTTAATTGCAGTTAAACATTGATGTAATTTCTTGAATACAATTTCAATATATTAACATTATTTAAATAAGAATGATCAATGTTATAATGTTCAAAAAAATATCACAAAAAATTCCCAGATTTCCGAATTAAAAATTTTCTAGAGAAACTGATTTCAAAATCACTAAAATGTTGACAATTTGCCAAATTTGGAACCATTTAATAAAGAATTCATATTCACAACAGCGAAAATTGTTTAAGAACTCTTCATCAGAAAAAATAAAATAATTTCAAAATGCTTATTTTTCACTTCTTGCTTAGAAACTTGAGTATCCCACTGTTTATATTAGAAGTAGGAAAAATTTTAATCTGTGAACCTATTCACCCATTCAAAAGAAACTGTATCAATGAATCGCCAAAAATATTTGTCCAAAATGCTAACTCACATTCAAAATGGCAGTCATAGAAACAGACCGAAATTTCAGATGATTAAAATTAAGGACCTCCTGCCGAATTTAGTCGAAATTAAGGACCAAAAATTGATTGAAAAACCTAAGGACTCTTAAGGGCCGTATGAAGCCTGTTTTCATCTTCTTAAAAATCTGAATAAAAAGTCATATTTAAATTTAAAATAATATGTGTTACACAAATATCATGTTTTATATAACATTCACTATTATCAGCAATAGTTTTGGATCATTTTACCTGTGATATAGGGGCACTACTATATTCTCAAAATTTATAATTCTAAGTTTTGCTTACAAATACCAAAATGGGAAAAATGTTACAATTAGCTTTGTCAGCAATCAAAATAAAATAAAATAAAATAGTTTTTTTTTTTTTTATTTTGAAGAGAAATGAAACTTCCTCACATACAAAGTCAAGAAAAATTCTGCACCTTATAGTAAGAAACACTTTATAATTAAAAGTACAAGTCTAGGATTAATATTAAGCCACTTATTACATTAATTGTAGCCACTTATTACATCATTTAATCAAAATATTGCAATTTGATCAATTAAATATAAGAAATGAAAAATAATTGATTCAAATTTCAGTAAAAACAAAAATTAAAAAATTTACATTAATTTCACTCATTAAATAAAACATATAATATCAAGTGTATATAAAAAAGTAATATAAATTATACAAATCACTTACTGTTTGGACTTCCTTCTGCGAAGCATGACCATTTAAACCTAGTGATGATTTAGTACTCATATTAGCTGCTTCGCATACCTTTCCAGATGCACTTTGTTTAAGAATATTTTTTACCTGTGCAAAATATAATTATTTTATTATTAATATGCATGTATTCATTTAAACAAATAGATTTTCTCAATATTTAAAGACAGAAAGCTTTATTTACTCGTATGAAAAAAAGGCACTCAAAACCAATGTAAACATAATAAAACTACTAAAAATGTTCATCAAGAAATAATTTCTAAATTTAGATGCCATGCCTAAAGTTTCTTTAAATAGTGAGAGTATGAATTACTTTCTAAGGAAAAACAATTATGCAAAACAAATAAATACATTATAGAGTAAAAAATTTGGCATATATTCTTATGGCACAATATCTTAAAAAAAGACATCAAATACCGTACAATTTCAAACGAAAAGTTACACTTGAAAGGCATTCTTAAATGAAATTATTAGTAATCAAAAAGAGAATTTCATTTAACAGAAAAATTTGGATCTCTCACATTACAGGATAATACGTGCCAAGAAATTTTTACAGAAAATCACATGTGCGAACATAGTCGCCTACTATTACATTAAATACGTTATCTCTTACTTATTTTCTTATTTCTGAAATAATAATCGTTAATAAAAAGTTTGTAAAATATCATCCTACTTCAATCTCCACTTATTCAAATAACTAATCTAAGAGATATGTTATTAATCTAGATTTTCTATTTGTCATGGCAATGAAAAATGAAGTCATAAAGACTTACTACATAAGCAGGAACAAATATATGCAAAGCACTTCTTTCTGATACTAGATGCCTTTGAGTTTACTCTCCTTCCTGTTCCATTACAGAGACTTTGACCTTTTATTCAGCATTTCAGTGTCCTCAATTTCTATATAGGACAGCCAAAGTTAGCAGATCATCTCAGTATTAAAGCATTTGCTGTTACCAGTCCTTTTCCTTTTTTTTTTTTTAAAGGAGAAGAGGAAGCAGGATTGATTGTTGTCAGCATTGATGCCAAAATTCCTATATGGAACAAATGTGATGCCAACAAGTGCTGAAGGAAACAAACAACTTATGCTTATTAACTCTTTCTTTTTCACTCCCATCAAAATTATCGATCTCTATTTCTAATGTCATGATACTTCCGGTCTGGAATGTTCAAGGAAACAACACACTAAAAAAGTTTAAAAGAATCCATTCTTATAACCCCAATTTTTTTTCATTTCTTATTTTACATATTTTCTTTATTTCAAGCTAAAAAAGTTTTAAAAATGAATACATGCATTGTTCTTACTCTTATTTTTAAACAATTTTCTCAAATAAAAGAAAATATACACTTTTTTTTTTACTGTTTCTTGCAAATTATGCAATCACTAAGGGTCATAAAGATTGTGTGAAAACAATACAAACTTTTTACTTTGTTATAAATTGTCTAAAATTACAGATACACTTTTTTTTAAAATTTATTTTTCCTTTTCTCTAACATGCTGCAATTATGTTTAGAAAAGTTTTACCACAGTTAAAATGAATTGTTTATGAAAGCATGTTTTCTTAACAAAAATAAAGTCAGCACATATATCTTTCTAGAGAAAACTGCTTGGTGCATGTTGTCCTAAATGGAAAGATCCAAAATTTTTTTATGTCAATTTATAAATTGTTAGTGGATGGCATTTGGAATATACTGTTTTGGAGGAACTGTCTTTAGTCAAAAACTAGAGTCTTAACACACACACAAAAAGGGGAACAGATAGGCATATTGCAGATAATGTAAACAACAGACAATATGAAGAATATTGGAATATAAAAACGATTACATCTTTTAAGATCTAATATGAGGAACACACACAGGAATATTTAATTCCACAACTTGAGAAGAACATGTGGGTAATGAACAAAGGAAGTAATATCAGATCATATACGTGAGAGGGCTTGTTCCTTTCCCGACCAAAAAATAGTCCTATCATCTCAACCTTATGAACTCAGAATGCTTCTTGTCAGAATAGAGACAGTAAACTTTGGAGCGTGAAACTAATACTTCAGGAAAACAACAACAACAACAACAACAACAAAAAAAAAAAAAGTGAATTTGATTCTAATTTCTTTTATCTAAAATTTAATAGCATGAGTAGGTGTTTAACCTTTTATGTAAAGTCAAACTTTTTTACATAACATTATCCGAATGTCCTAACTGTGAATTCACCTAAATAAAACTGTGATTGCCTTTAAAATTTAATTACTTATTATTCACCAGATGACAGCAGTTAAAATAAGAAGACACTACATACATAATCACCAAGTTAAATGTAAACTTTAGTATATAATTTTTAGATAGTATTAAATAGAAATCAGTCTGATTATTAATTTACCTTTTCATCACTTTGAATTTTAGACAGTAGGCATACTAGCGGATCCACTTCTCTAGAGCTAGAATAAGTAAATCAACATAAACTAACATAGGATTTCTTAAGCAGAAGCACCAATGAGATAGATTTATAGGATAGTAGAAACAGAAACCGTTACTATGTACAACCTAAAACATTAATGAAACTTTTGATTTTTTAATTTTTTTAAAGATACTTAACATTAAAAAATAACTAGTATTAAATATTTGAAACATATTTTTACAAAAAATAATGAAATCAAGTTTCATTTATTTTTTAAATTAAAAGTACCAATAGAAAATTATTTTAAAACTTCTTATATGAAAATCATCACAAAGAAAGTTGAAAACTGTAACAGAAAAGAAGTTTGAAAAAACAATGGAATATTTTATTTATTCATATATAAAAAAGCGCTTTTTCATATACAATAAGATACATTACACCTTAAGATGTAATGTTAATTGTTAAATTCACACATATAATTTTACCGAACATATAATATGCCCCTTTTACTCTACAACATTTTATAAGCAAAATTCAAATCAAGTTAGAAAATTTTAAACAGAAAGATATAAGTACATACAATAGAAGAAAGCTGTCAAGACTCAAATTTGACAACATAGCTAGGACTTTCCTAAAAAAATTACTCCCCTGCTTAAATATTAGTAATAAATATTAATTATGACAATTTTTTAAAGTGTTCTTAATTTAAGTACATTGAGTATTATGCAGATACTTCTATGTTTAAATTTCAAGACATAAAATAACTCAATACATATCAAAAAATTAAGCATATAATATTAATCCCACTTATTTGAACTGCAAGATAATTCACCTAGGAAACAGTTAGAGATTAGCTGTTGATTTTTGACATACGTTCTATGCATTTGTTTTAAATTTGTAAATTAAATTTTTAGTCCAAAGGGATTTAGTCCCGAAGGACTATTACTTTCGTTTTGCGATTTTGCGTCTATTCACTCTGAATGCCCATTTCACTTTTCAAATTGTTGCCACTAAATGTTATTGCTCTGCATTAAATTTAAAAAAATGAAAAATCTGCATAAATGTATGCATGTTTCTCGCATTGTGATAAAACCTAGAGCCTTCGAATTTTGAATGACATAATCCTACTGTGAATATGGGCATCTCGAAGCCCTAATTTTGAATTCGAAATTTGCTTTATTATCGATTTTATGTTTTGTAACATTTCAACGAAATTCTGATTAACAAACTAAATGATTTCAAAGCGAGCAATGGCAACACTGTACGGGGAAAAAAAAAAAAAAAA
>KK119890.1:248061-285350 GCA_000611955.2 Stegodyphus mimosarum
AAAAAAAAAAAAAAAAAAAAACTTATTGTTGAGTAATACGGAAGATTGAGTAATCAGGAGTTGAGTTTGTGAGACTCTATTGTACTTTCAAACAGCTTGGTGCTCCCTTACTTGAGGCAAGTGGTAGAGAGGCCCAAATGAGAAAAACTTTTCCCAATAACAAAATTTATCCTCCACGCTCCAAATATAGCTCCTCACAGGCCACTTCTTCACATATCCTTTACCTCTTTACTAGTATTGCAATTTTACTGAACAGCAATGTATTTTGTATGCACAACAATTTTATTTTACTGTCAGTTATAATGTTAAAGTACTTCAGTGCATGTCTTACACAAAAAGCCTTTATGGAAGTCTTTCTGAGAAAAAAATGGTTTGTATTCATATTACACATCAGCAAAACCATAAAATACCTATGCAACTAACTTGTTCAAATCCAAAAAACCAAATATGATTGAGATAAACTACCAGCATTCATTGGTACTTTGCACTTGCTTATTTGCAGGCTGTAATACTTTAAAATATAGTAGAACTTCTACCAAACAAGGCAGCAAACAACTTAAGAAAATAATTTTGAAAATGTAGTGACATTAGAAAAAGTGCAATAAAAATCAGTAACATTCATGAATGTTCTTATCAGCGATTGAGCTTTTAGCCTTTTTTATCAGTTACAGATCACTTAATGGCTTTTCTATTGAGCAATATGATAAAAGATGCAGTCTACATGTGTTAAACATGAAAACAACATTAACAATCAGATGTCAACTGATAATAATATGGAAAACATGTTTCAAAGGATAAAAGGATGTAAAGGCATTGCTCAAGTTTGGAAGTATATAATATCAGAAAACTGTGAGTTACATTCAAGTTTTGAATGATGAAGAAATCATTCAAATCATATATATATATTTAAAAAAAAAAAAACTGCAATGATGAGAATGTTGGTGAAGATGGTAATGAAATGAAAATGGTCAGAGTAAAAATATAACCATCTCTGAAGCCTTAAGTAAAGCATATTTAGAATAATGGCTTTGGTGCTTCTTTTACCCTTTGCATCCTTTTTTGATCCAAACATGGAATAATTGTATGATGGCTGAGAGAAATATGAGGTAATCACGAAAAATTATACAAAGACTTTTTCAAAAAATTATCTCATAAAAATGTACATTAGGAAATTGATGAAATTTTACAATTTACATAAATTTTGATTTCATGAAATATTATCCGGATTACTTGTTTAATTGAAGGAAACAAATTTTATAAAAGAATTTATGAAAGTGTTCATAGTAGTACTTTTGCATTTATGTTTAAAATTTTAAACAAACGACTTCAGAAAACCTCATTGAAAGAGAAACTGGTATGATTTAAAATTTAGTCTCTACTAACCTAGTTTTTTTAACCCTATATAGTTATGGCCCAATTACCTTGGATAATCGAGTTTCTGTTGTATATTCACAACACTACTCCCTTCTTCTCTCCAATTACATTGTATTAAAGGCATGAAAAGTATTGTAATTATAAAACTACAGTATATCGCTCAACTCAGTTTAGTTAGCTATGTTTAATTTAATAAGGTTATGTCAAAAATAAGGAACCACATCAATCGGCCATGATTGTCTTTATGCACTATAACATCAACCTACATAAGACCCAAAATTTAATTACATACATATATACATATACATTTTAAAAAACCTGGATTTAAACAAAGTATAATGAAAGTAAATACTGGAATATACTTTTGTGACTGGACACTGTGAACGACTTTTCTCCAAAATTTCACTATAATCATCACATGAAGCACCTTCACTCATTTTCTCTGTAAATCTGATATAAAAAAAGAGGTGAAATAAATATTCTGTTAACTAATTAACTTTAAAAGACCTCACAAGCCAAAAAAAAATTTTTTTTAGATTGAAATTTAACCTCTTTAGTCCCAGCATATCAAATATGGTACATTTCAGCTTTCCTGCATGGGTCCACTGCATCAAATGAGATACAGGAACAAAGCATCACTGGTGGTCCACTGTATCATATTTGATATGCTGGAAAAGAAAGTTTTATTTTGAACTTAAAATTTGCATAAAATATGTCAAAATGCTGCAAAACCTTATTGAATGGAAACTCTAGTGTCAGCCTTTTATTATGAGTATTATTTACTATCTTATTTTACATTCCATTATCTACTATCTTATTCTAATTATTATTCTCTTATTGTACAATATAATTCACTATCTACAAATATGAAACTCACGTTAACCATGTGCATTCAGAATTCATCCAAGCAATTCATATTTCTTATGTAAATAAGGCTGATATAATAAGAACTGATATTTAAGTTTTTAATTCATTACTGTATGGGAATAATTTAAATATGTAAATATAATCATTATTATTAATACTGTACATTAAGTTATTTTGAATTTTTAATTAATTGTGAGTATTAGGATTTTCTCTTCATATTATAAAAAATTAGATATTCAAGAATCCAAATATTTCCATAAAAAGCAGATTTTATAGAAATTGTTTAACTTAAGTAAACTTAAGTATTATTACACTTAAGTAAATATTGAAATTCAGGACTCCAAGGTCACAGGTCGAAGGGAAAACTTCTTTCTCTCAACTATTTTGGGAGCAAAAAGGTAAAAGGAAAAAAAAAAAAAAGAGTTAAAATTTATTTCAAATTTTATCTGAATAAAAAGATGAAAGGCAGGGACAAAAATCAGCCATTATCAGGCTTAAAAAACGCAAATACAAATTGAATACAATGAATAAAAATTAAAATAATCACGGAAATATAGTTTACCAATAAACTAGCCCTTATACGGAAAAACTATGTACAACAAAGGTAGGTGAAAATTATGTGAACACTTTTAGAACTTTTAAAACCTTGACCTAAAAAGCTAGGGGAAAAAGTATGCAAGGAAATATGATAAGTAAAATTTATCATTAAAAAAAAACTATGTACATTTAATTTTTGTGCATAAAATTTTTTTTTAAATATAATTTACTTAATACAGGGCTAATATGTCATTAATGCAGATACTTATATTTTATCAGCAAACTGTTTGCAATTTCGTAAACCTAAGACCAAAATTTATTTTCCTTTTATTTATAATACATTTACTAATTTTTGCAGTTGTTAATCAACTGGCGAGATATTTAAGAAATATAAACTTTAACTCGAAACGATGGAAAGACGAGTTTTGACTCACTGATCCTAATTTTCATAAAAATTTTTCCAAAGTATTACATGTAATCAAAAATTGGTTCACTAATATAGCAGAACAGTATAATTAATTAGTAATTTCATTCAAAAACGGAGTCTTTATGATCCTTTATTCAAAAATGGAGTCTCTATCGTGTAAAGTTATGTACGATATGTACAATCCTTAAACTATACTCTAAAATGAAAACATTCACATAAACGATTTTCTGTGCAAAATAATATTCAAATTCTATCGACAGCCTTCCTCACTGGCATCAAAAGGCATTCTGGGCAAGCAAGAAGGATTATCATAACATTTGGCTCCCTTCGAGTACCACTATAAATTTCAAATATTCTACATAGCACCCTTACTACAGCTTAGATTTGAGGTAATATGTTACCTAAAGGCAAATTTATATATAGCTTTGAAACTTAATTTTGATATGTTTACATAAAATTAACAGCATTTTTTAAGTTAAATTATCATTATACTTAGTTATGATATTTTAATGTAACTAGATACAAACTGTACCTAGTGATAGTTATGATATTTTAATGTAAAGATATATATATATATATATATGTCTGGAACAAATATATCCATATTTTCATGAGCTATACATATACTTATTACAGATACATATATCAGTAATTTATATCAATTGCATGTAAGGCTTTCCTTGTTACCAGTAAATAAATTGATACTTCTTGTTAGTGGGACCAGAATCCATTCAGAAAAGTACAGAACAGAAACAGAACATAAAAATACCGTTGCGAATTTTGAATATATGTAAATAATTTTAATGAAATTATATGTGAATTTGTAGTATCTTTTGTATAATGTAAAATTAAACGCTTGAAAGAGATGGAGCTCTGTCAAAAAAATAAGATTATAGGGCCAAGTCTATTTAACATTGAGGTAAATGTGTATCTCACTTAATTGGTCAGATATCGCCTAGATGGCGACTAATTTTTGCTGGTGACATTTGGGTCAGAGCCTTGTATGAATGAAACTGATCTCTATATGTAACTGTAACCAGACCCTTATATGTAACTATATTGGTTAGCCTATATTTAAGGGTGCCCCTTGGATTATCACCAAGTTGTTTCATTTATCACCAACTTGTTGCTTCAGTTATGGTCACCTGAGTAGTTGAATGTTATGGAAACCCTATTATGATGTAATTGGTTGCATGACTGTGGTGAATTTGACTGATGGGAAAAGATTTGTAAGGCTTGTTTGTGTGTTGGATGTCAGTTAGGAAGTACGTTGAGTACTGTGTGCTTTGCATAATAAAATGGATACTGGTGGTAAACTGGGTATTTTGTGGCATAGAACGAGAGAGTGGAAGTTTTTTTTTTTTTTTAAAGTGGTTGAGAACAGAAGAAAAGAAGCTTTGCTGGTTGTAACTCCATGGAATTATAAGTGTCCTGTTTGTACGAAGGAAATGCATATGGTCAAATGTAGAGACAGTTCAGATGGTTTTGAATGGGTTTGTCGCAAGAAAGGTTCAAAGGCTCACCATATAAAGCATTCCATTAGAAAGGGAACACAGTTTGAGGAAAGTTTTTGGATGCTGTTAAGGAATTTTGTGTGTCACAGACTGAAGACATGGAAATTTTTAAATAAGGTAAGTAGATATTTCCTTTGTGTAGTGCTCAGATTATAAGAGGAATTTCCTTTTTTATGTTATTTCATTGTTTGATTTAAAATGTAGTTTATTGAGATTAGAGCAAAATAAAGTATATAGTATAGGATTGGGTGCTCCTTTGACTTTTGAAGTGAAAAGAGATCTATATGCACATGGACAAAGTCAAGGGAGTGCGCAATGCCCAGTTTGTGCAATTTTCCGATTTTTTTTTAAAAGTGAAAATAGGTCGATATGTTCATGGATACCAAGTTTTTGCAATTTTTTTACTTTGATACACAAAGGCAAAATAAGTCAAAGAATTGCACAAACTCGGTATACCTGTACTGCCAATTTTTGCCAAGGGGCATCCATAAATATATTTTTACCATGTAACTTGAATCAAGTAATATCAAGAAATGGAAGGTACTAGAGATTTTGGTGGCTGAGGAATAACTACGTAAGACTGGAGGTTGGTTTCAGGTAATATGAAAAGCTTGAAAGAAATAAAGTTCCACCAAAAAATAATATTACAGGGGCAAGTTTATTTAACAATGGGGTAAGTGGCTGTCCCGCTTAATTGGCGAGACATCGCCAAGCTAGCAAAGGTTTTGGCAACTTTTTTTTGCTGTTAAACTTGGTGACCATTTGGGTCTGGTCCTTGTACAACTATAATTGACCCCTATATGTAACTGTAACCATATACAGCCCTTAGATGTAACTTTAACTACGTAGGACTTCCAGTAATCTTGAGAAATGGAAGGTACTAGAGATTTCTTGGCAGCAGGGAACTATGTGAGACAGGAGAGAGGATCAGCTCTCAGTTGTTAATTCAGAGCTGACTTCATAGTATTGAGATCTCCACGACAGGTTCGCCTTTTAGATGCACTTTGCATCACATTGTGGTTAACATTCTTAGTAGACTGAAGTGTAACCACTAATTGTGCTCTGTGATACTGAGAAGAACTATATAAGTGCATTTGTGGGAAGTTCCAGAACTCTAAAGTATTTCTTTTGGGAAAATAAATTTTATCAAGTTATCCTCAGTTCTGTAAGCATTCAATCCATTACAAAACAGCACGCATGCAACAGTACCAAATGTGCAGTTAAAGACAATGGCTAATGCGACAGATTTAAATGTTCTGAACATGCTTGGTCGATTAAGAAAATTCACATATAGAGTGAAACAAATTATTTTGTTAAACTTAGTTTTGTATGTTCATAATTAAAAGAAATTTAGGTAAAAATACATTTCAGGGTATCCCTTGGTGAAAATTGGCAATTTTTTGGCGCTATTCTTGTTTACATTCAACGCCCTCCCCAATAAAATGACATCCAAAACATAATGCAATAAAACACAATTAAAACAAAAAATATTACCTCAATAAACATCAAACAATGAAATAACGTAAGAAAGGAAATACATGTTAACTCATCTACGCACTACAAAAAGCAAATATCGACTTATCTTATTTAGAAACTTCTGTGTTTTCAGTGTGTGGCACACAAAATTCCTTAACAGCATCCAAAAGCTTTCTAAAATTATCTGAACTAGAATCTGCATACTGCTGTTGCCACATAAATTCACAAAAATAAGAATAAAATATATCTCACATAATGTCAGACAAATACATTCAATTCACATAGCGTCAGGGAAATACATTCAATTCCCATAGTGTCAGACAAATACATACTTTACGCTCGACAATATGTATTTCCTTCGTACAAACAGGACACTTATAATGACTACCAAGTAAACCTTCATTTACACACCAGCCAATTAATGCTTTTTTTTCCCTTTCATTCCAAATGTATAGAAGCTTCAGATTAATCATGTCACATACAGCCATTTTACAGTGTAAAGCACAAAATAAGCAACACATTTCCTAACCAACATCCAACACATAACTAAGCCTTTACAAATATTTTTCCATTAGTCCAATTCACCATAATCATGCACCCAATCACATCAAAAAAGGGTTTCCATAATATTCAACTACTCAGGTTACCATAAATGAATCAACAACTTGGATATAAATGAAATAACAACTTGGCGATAATCAAAAGGACACCCTAAAATACAGACTAACTGAATTGTTACTACAGAGATTTAATTTGAACATTACTACAGCTTTGAAATAGAAATGGACAAAACTATTCTTTTATCTGATCAGATCAAAGCCATTTGCTCACTAAATTGAGTCTTTTTTATGAATCACAGCTCATTATGTAACCTTGATCAATGAGACTGGGAAGAATACGAGAATGGAAAAAAGAGCAAAAAGTATCAAAAGAATAAGGGCTTGGAAAAATGAACTCAAATGAACCATTAACTCCCTACATTATTTTCTCTCTACTGTAGTTTCGAGATTCTCTAAAACTTCCTTTCTACCTAGAATTAATAATAAAGATCTGGAATAAAAAATTATTCAAAAAGTGAGAATTTTTTGCAGGGGCAGCTGAGAAAGTTGGGAATTAAAATTAAACACATTCCCATTTTAGAAGACAAACATTCCTCTCTAACCTAAAATAAGAATCAAACTTTCTTCACATGCTTCCAGTAAGAGTTCTCAAAGAAGCAACACCTGTTTTGCAAAGTCATTGTTTGTTCACTCAGTAAAGTTAATTGATTCATTGAATCAGTTTACTAGTGGATCATAAATCCTTATTTTGATGTGATCTAAATTTTGGGTCAATAAATATCTCTTTCAAATTCTTTTAGAAATATATGAAATAATCATCTCATGTGTTATATTATCAAATAATTGGGTAAGAAAAAATTATTGTATTTTTAATGGAAATTATTACAATTATTTTTCGAAATAAATACAAATAAGCAACAAGAGTATAATAAAAACAAACATACTAAATTGACATATGTTAAATATCTCTAAAATATTCCATGACTGCAAAATTCATACAGTCTTTTGAATCTAACGCAATGTCTGTTCTTCGTAATACTTTCCGCATGGAATAGTTAAGGTAAAGACAGTTTCTTCTGATAGACTTCCTCGAGTATCTGTGAACTGATGTATAGTATTTATAATGTAGTATAGTATTTATAAGAGTTATAGTATTTGCTAATGGCAATACAATATTTGTAAAAACATTAAAACATATCAGGTATTTAGAAGCAAAATGCCAAATACATACCCAAGAAGTCTGATTAATTCACTTACATGATGACGTACTTTAAAATCTCCCATGATGAGATTTAATAAAATTATATTCCCTTAGCGCGTCGGAGACGACACCATACCGAATAAAATTCACTACCAATTTATATATTTTAGTTCATTCTCATATTATTACCGGAGAAACGATTAGAAACACATATGTTGAAAATACTTTTCGCTTTCCTTTAAATTATAAAATGTTTCTATTGACAGCAAAATTATTTTTATAAAGCAGAAATAAAATTATTTACAAAAAAACACGAATGTAGAGTTTAAATACTAGGGCGCCTTAATTTAAAGAGAAGTTGAGTTGTATTATTGACCAGAGTAAGGAATACCGTTACAATAAACAAGACAATCCGATTTCTTACATTAAAATATCGGTTAAACTAAATTGTTAAGCACTAAATAATAAGTAAAATTCTACTAAATAATAAATTTTAATTTTGTGTAATTAATAAATTTTTTTAGCATTTTGAAAAAAAGTTAAAAAACAATTCGCAACCATAATTTGCTAATTAATAAAATGCAGTTTAAATACATAATTCTAAGTAGAAAATAGTCTTACTATATTTTTAAGAACTTAGTAAGTAAATGAGAATTTGTAACCTATTATTAGTTCAGTGTCTAAGAATAAGTTCATAGAAATCAGAAGCGCAGTGGAAAAAAAAATTCCTAATCAAATGATTGTCATATTTTATATTTTATTTCCTTTATTTAAAAGAAATAAACAATATGTAGGTATAAACCGAACTAACCAGGAAAATTGAACTTTCAGGCTGACCACATCAGATGTCTAACAAAAACGACCCTCTGAAGAAGAAGGAAAGAAGTGTTTCTATTGGACTAGCTCACTCATGGCTCTGTTGGTTTCGTGTTGTTCGTTTAAAGCTCAGTGACTGTTTCGTGTTATAATGGTACTACCGTAAATAGAAATATATATAAAATAAAAGACATGTCAGATCTTTTTAAATCTGCTATTGGTTATTTTTCCAGCAACACACCAAGAGAAGAACATGGGTTTGTGGGTGAAGTAGTAGAAATTGAAAAACAAAAATTGCGGGTGAAGAGAGTTATAGCCGAAGGTGAGACGCCCTCGTTTTTAACATCTTTAATATTTGAATAATATTTGATGCATTTCATGTATAAGATAATGTTTAATTTTACTTCTGGAAAAGCTCTTTCGTATATTTTTAAAATATCTATAATAATTGAAATGTTAACGAAGTTTATAATGAACTTTATTGCTTAAAAATAGTTTTTCTTTTATATCAGGGTTGCATTTTATTTTTCTGAGTTCTGGATTTTAAATTTATATGTAAATACTTTATTTTATTCCATATTTAAAAAAAAATGTTATCTTGATAGTAATCTATTGGTATAACGTTCAAATTCAATATTTTATAATTTATATAATTGTTAATTAACGTTTGAAACTTATGTGTAGTCTGCATTATATAAAATTATTCACTTAATGCGTCAGTCTGTAACTGTTTGGCAGCTGTTTTCCAAATGTACTTTTTACTAATGTTTAATATTTCAGCAAGTAAATAAATTATGGACATTTCACCATGTTTTCATCATCAGTTTCAAATTTTGTTCCATCCTTCCCCCCCCCAAAAAAAACCCTGTTTGTAGTTTGTAAATACAATTTCTATAGTAATTTGTAAATTAAATTTCTCAGATTTCATTTACAAAATGTTGAATTTTATATTGTGTAATTTCAAATGCATTGTAACCTTACTGCTGTAAGCATTAAACTGAGATATTTGCATACACTAATTTAATGTGTTTCATTGAATTTTTGTCTGGTTACTTTCAGGCATATGTAGAAGAATGTTGAGTGTGATAGATGTATGAATGTGTTTTTGAGAAGTTATTATCATGCATAATAAATTTGTATTAGCTTTGCATGGTAACATACTGAATTAACTGATACTTTCATTGCATCCATTTGTATTCAATTAGTTTTTGTTTTTATTATTAAATCCCACCAGTTGCTGGTTGGTTAAGACTGTTGAATTCTAGCAGTTTGATCTGAGTTTGAATACAGGCAAGCAGGCTGCCTTCATAATTGGTTTTTAAGGGCTGTCTGCTTGGTTTCCCTTGTGTATCATGAATCTATGTATAGCATCAATGAGCCAGTTGCCTTCAGAAAGTAGACCATGAAGGCTTTCTGCCCCTTAGCAGGTGGCCTAATGTGCTTTGCCATATTGAAGCATCATCAAAATAGAATTTTTTTCAATTTTCATGGTATCTTTGAAGTTTTTTTAAGTAAAAAAATAAATATTTGAATTTTAGTACCTTTACTCTAGTTCCCTTCCCCACATGTATAATTAGCCAAGATTATATGGGTATTAATGAGGAAAAACATAATCTAAGATACCCAAATAAGGTAATCCGTACATTTTTAGAGAATCAGGCTTTTATCCTGTTAGTGATTTCAGATTAAATTTCTCTGAATTGGTTGTTTAACTTAAAAAAAGTACTTGACCTGAGTTGTTTCTTTTTCTTTTCTTTTTTTTTTTTTTTTTTAAGGAAACAAGAACAGGTAAAGGAAAATACTGTTATCACAAAATACATTGAATTTATATAAAAAATTCAGTATGTTTTTATTACTTGAAATAAAAGAGATCTGTGTCATATTCTCTCAAAATGTGTGGAACAGTATCTAAAAATACAGCTAATTTGTGACTGAATTTTATATAATTTAAAATTCAAATTAGGATACGTTTGTTATATCCATTCATAATCTAGTGTTTCGTTTTAAAGCTTTGCCGTCTTAATATTACTTGAATTTGTTTGTTTTAAAATAACACTGCAGTTTATTGCTTATGCACTTTTTCTGTTGTTGAATATCATTTAAAGTGCGCCCACTCGATCATTCACCATTAAAAAAAAAAAACTTTGTAGAGACATTGGGTATTTTTGAAGCAGGAGACATGAAAAATAAGCAACGCCTTTGCCGGGAATCGAACCACTGACCTCTCGGTTACGCGTCGAGCATGCAGACCACTACACCACGAAGGCATGCGAAGAAGGCGGGAGAAATACCTTAAAACTTGTTAAAAAAAAGTCATGCTTAAAAAGAGATTAAGAGTTGGATCAAATGATTTCTTGTACGAAATCAGTTTTCAGTTAAATACAGTACAAAGTCCGAGATCTGGACGTCCAATATCTGGAATAATCTGAGGTCTGGACCTATGTCACTAATGACCTCTCTCTCTTTTTTTTTTTAATGCTTTATGCATGCACATCTGATATTCCCCCTCCCTCATAAATAATAAAACATGTGAAGAGTCCCGATGCATAATTTCTCTTCAGCACGAAATAACATACTTTGTTATTGAAGAAACAGTCATTTTAGCATTGTGTGATCATTCATTGTGTGATCAATAATTTGACTCCATAGCTGCATATCTGTTTGGCATACACCTTAAACCAAAACATTTGTACACTTACTAATATTTTATATCACCGACACCAACCTGGCAAATCATTATTTATTATATTTTATTTTCATCGCCACGTGTTTATCAACTCATGACAACTTGAGTAATGACTATTGATACTGTTCCGTTATCAGAACTGGATCCAGAAATGTATGTATCTGTGCGTGTATGTATGGATGTCTGTGTTCATATATGCATGTATATATGTAAGTGTGAATGTATGTGTGTGCATGTAATATATATGCACATACATACATACATACATGCTTGCATTCATACATTTCTGAATCTGGTCCCAATAACAGAACAGTACCAATTTATTTATATTCAATTTTAAACTATTAAGATAAAGATTATATATTCAAATTAAGATTTTAGAGATAGAAATGTTTTATTTTCTGACTTTTATTTTTTTAGAAAGAACAGATTAATAAGTTACCAAAATGAAATGTGAAGGAACTTTATGATAATAAATATTATATAGTTTCTGAAATACATTTTTTCAAAAGCAGAAATGCTACTGTTGATATTTAAAAATTTATTTAATTTATCTGCATTTACATTTTTGTTTGTAATAGTGTCTCCTTATGTAGCTGTTTTAAAATATTCAGATATGTGTCAGCTTTCTCTGTAAAATTTACTTTATGCTTTTTTTCTTTTGGATTTTTTTTCATTCAAAAACTTTTGTGATAAATTTGGTAGGTATAACAATGGGTTTCACTTGATTTGTCTGCATAGCCATATGGATAGATAGTTTATATACTCCATTAATGTTTTGCCTGTATTTTTGTTTCTCATTAATTCTCAGTTTTGTCTAGAGGCAATAACTATTCTAGTATATTTTTCTGAAATGTCAAGTATATGGGGAGGGATTTCTTCCATGTCGTTCATATAGCTGTATAGAATGTATATGTATTTTATCAAGAAGATGGGGGAAAAGGTTTGCACTTGATATTCAGAATGGAGAATATAGATCAAGTTATAGAATGACATACTTTTGGAGGTCTAAGAAAATGATGTTCTGGACTTCTCTCAAATCCACTTTATCTCACCAAAAGAACATTTCTTAGAACTGATTCCAGCAACTGACAGGAAAATGAGACCCCGCGAGGCATTGTGGGAAACAATGTGGGAAATTTTTCAGTTATACTGGAAAGCATACTTTGCTGTTCAGAAATAATCATGTTCAGAACCAGAACATATCTAAAACAGAACTTATGTTTATTTTTACGCACCATTAAAAACAAGTGGGCTGCAACAGTATGCCTTTACATAAAACCAAAGCAAGGGGAAAAAAAATGACCGAGTCATAGAGTTCACTAATTCTGTAGTATAAACAGCCTCTTGACAGTAGTCATCAACCAACCTGCTGATACCATGTCAATGCCCAATCAGTGGCAACAATGTTAGTTTACTGGTGACTGGCTTCTAATCAAATTGCATGAGGGGAAAAAAGAAAACAAAACATTAAGCTAGCAATGCATACCTTAGAAAGAATGATTCTGGAAAAAAATGTATAAATAAACTATTTATTACTGCCCAATTTGTGACATGGCTTTGTCTCACACAATGCTTCAAATTACATCACACACTCAAAAATATGGACATATAAGTAAGAATTTGTATAAAAGTTTAAATTTCAAATACTTATTTTCTTCTAAACTTATTTTTGTATCTATGTAACTTTTTATGTATATGTGTTTTTGATTATTATTATTTATGTAGCAATATAGTTATGAAGAGCACGTTAATTTTAATTACCATAATTTTGCAATGATAAGCTGTGCCTTATATACTATCTGGCCCAAAGTATCCGAACATCCAATGGTATGAATTTGGAGAGTAATGAGGCATATATTAATATGATGTTGGTCCCGTTTTGCATTGATGACAGCCTGTGCATGTTTGGGGAGACTTTCCACTAGTTTTTTTATAGGTGGCCATAGAAATTGACTTCCAGGCATCCATCACAGCTCAAGTGAGTGCTCGCAGTGAGGATGGGTTATTTTGCTGGCTACATAATCTGCATTCTAATTTGTCCCAAAGGTGTTCTGTGGGATATAAATTGGGACTCTGAGAAGGCCAGTTAAGTTTATGAACATCTATTTCACAAACCATGGCTGTACAAGTCTTGATGTGTTAATGGAGCAGTTATCCTGCTGGAAGAGAAATGGGCCTTCCCCTAAATTTTTTTAGTCAGTTACAACGTGTGTGGCATATTCGGGAGGGTGGCTTGCATAACTGAAATTATGGGAATAAATTTTTTATAAATTTCCTCATGTAACTGTTTAAGTTGAATAGTTGAGGGTATTTAAACTGAAATTAATCTCTGTTGAAACCAAACTTTAAATGAAAGTTTGGCTTTTAATGAAACATTAAATTAAAAATGTGGTATTTTTTTACCAAATTTGAAACTCTTAAGTAGGTAAGAATATATGTCTTCTAAAAGACATAAAGAATGTTTGTAGGACAGAACTTAGAAAATGTTTATACTCAAGCAAAACAAACTGCAGAGTTGCAGACTTTCCCAATTTTCAATTGAACTCCCGCCAACCTGATTTACAATAATTTCTTCCGACTTTTTCGTATTCTTAAAATCCCTCACTATTTTTTTATACCTCGACGTAATACTTCATTATTTGTACACCAAAAAAAAAAAAGTGATTTGGGGAGTCTGAAAGCACTTGGTTTTTTCCTAGATTACACATAAAAGAAAAAGCCGTTTCATCAGTGAGATGTTATGGCTTGCTTCTGCTTTGTGAGTGAGAGCACATATGTCTGAAAACACAGTGTTCCAGTTCTCCATTGAGCATCAAGTGCCGCTGCATGTCATGTGACATATATTAGCCAATGAAGTTGAGGTTATTTTGTTAGTCTTGCTGATCTTTTGTCATAGTTATGTCTGCAAAAAAGGTAAAATACTCATGTATTTTTCAAAAATCATTGCACAGACGACTTTCCTATTACTTGGTCAAGGAAATGTAATACATTTTGAATGTGTACCGTTTGCCATTGCAGTTTTTTTGATCTTGTGTGGTAGAAGAACTGATGTTTTCAAATATGTGTACACAAAATCATGAGTTATATTGGGGGGGGGGGGATCTCTTCCACAGATAGCAGGAGGAAGAAAAATGTAAAGACTCATTATGTTAAAGACTGTTCTCTGCCTTTTTTTATTGGAGCACAGCCTGCTACTGATAGCATCGGAATATGTTGCAGCTTTATTTAGAAAAATGTTCGCTGATAGCGAAGTCACTGTAAAATCCTCAATTGCAAGGACAGAAATGGCTGCTACTGTTAGAGAAATAAGTATGAAAAGTAAGTCTTCAGTTATTGATTGCATTAAAACAGCTCCATTCCTTGTGTCTACAAATGAAAAAAAAAATATATATACTGATGTAAAACTGTATCGGTTGTTATACTTTTTTTTTTAATTCAAAGTCTTCAGAAATTTGGTGTAATTTACTTTCTATTCCCACCTTAGAAGGGATTCGACAGGTATTAATATAGCATAGCTCATTAAAACGTTAAAAGGAAATGCAGTTACTCTAGATAACTGCTCAGCACTTGATGCCGACAGTGTACCAGTAATTGTAGAGTTGAAGAATGGTGTTGCAGGCATTTTAAAAAAGGAAGTCAGATTTACAAATTAGGAGGTGTACCTGTTTTCTCTTAAATTTAGCAGTTGAAAAAGGGCTGCTTTTTACTAATAAGTGTGGTTGAACACGTTGTTGATATTTATTATTATCTTGTGGAGTTCTAAAAGGAAGGGAATATTGAAACAATTTCAACAACTGCATCATTCTGAAATTTAAAAAATGTATGTACATATTGACTATTCTTAAAGAAATGATTATCTGGAGTCCTCGACAAATGGAACCCTATTCTTGCATTTTTTAAGAACAATGTAAATGATTCTAGAGTTAAGAGAAAAGGCTCTGTTGAAAATTATAATACTTAATGTAAATGGAGATGTAGTTATTACTTCTAATGCTTAAATAGGTGTGAGGGAAATAAAAGTAATTTCTGTACCTGTAAGCAATTTGACTGGCAATTCTCAAAATAATGCTGCAAAATATATAAGCATAAAGATTATATGAAGTCCTCTGAAAATCCCCGACCTGCATGCAATTTGAGTTTAAGACCACTGTCTTAATATATGCTTACTGTATGCTTCCAGAATTGGGTGTGACACTTGTCTTGCATAGCCTTTGTTAAGAACATAGGAAAAAAATGATGTTGAAGTAAAAAGTATCGTAAAAGGATTTTCGTTTATGGATTGGATGTGAGCTTTAATAACCTAAATATGGATGATTTTAGGGGCTGATAATTTTTCATTAAAGCTTCCAAAAATTCTGAAAAAAATAAAAAGTGCAAAAAGTTTCCATTGAAGGTATCTATATAGCGTATTATATTTGATTTTCATCTCTTTGGATGTTTGTTGTAGCAGTGTAAAAGAAAATTTAAGTGTGTAGGAAATTGGTCAAGATGAAAAGGTTTGTTCGTTATAAGCCTGGTTTATTGCAATGGGGTTCAGTTATATTTAAATGTGTGCAAAAATGAAAGCATAAATTTATAATAAACTAAATTTTAAATGGCTGGGGAGAGCAAATTAACTAATGATTTTGACGATTGGAGCTTTAGTATAGTTGTATACTAAAATCCTGGAGACTTCTGACTCACTCTGCATTATAGAATAACACTCTTCTTATTGTGCTAAAATACAATCTCTTTATTATACAGATGAGGGAGATCAAGTATTGCAATTTGAGACTTGAATTTATACCACTGTATTTATTGTTTTTCTGCATCTGCATGCATTTATAGAAATTCTAATTTAGTATGAATGTGCGTTTCAATTTTAATAATTGTAAATAGAAAAACTGATATAGATTATTAGATTTGTCATAAAAAATTTTTAAATTTTATAGGGGGTTTTGGGTATGTGTTTGTTGCTCAAGATATTTCTACTGGTGTGGAGTATGCATTAAAAGTAAGAATAAATTAATTTTTATCATAATTTGCTTTCATATTAGACTATTAAAATTAATTTCTCCTGATAGTCCTTTATTTTCAATGCATTAATGTAATAACATTTTTTATGTTTCTGTTTTAGAGGCTTCTAGCAGGTGATAATGACACAAGCAAGACTATTCTTCGAGAAATTAAATTTTTGGTATCCTTTTTTCTTTTTTGTCTGTGAATTTTTATATTATCATAAAACATTTTTTTTTAAAGTTATTGTAATTATTGCTTGATATATGTTTTGCAAAAGCATTTTGCACATTTACTATGCTATGAATCTTAATAAAATATTAATTGATTCCCATTAGCTGTACCAGCTCAAAGCTGCAAAAACTAAATAAAATGCTATGTTTGATATTCATAATTTTAATTGCTTTTGTTAATGAATGCTTAGATTTTTTTCACTTTATTTATTAGTAAAAGTTAATGTATCCATTAAAGGCAGGAAAAAAAAATGTGCCAGGTTTCATTGCATTTTCTTACTGATTAGAGCCCTACTACCCTTAAATCTCAGTGTGTGGTCATATTTTAAATTTAGTTAGCTTTATCTAAGTGTAATTCAGATACCGCTATATCAGGTTGTAATGAAAATTTTCCGCCAAAAAACATTTTTAATAAAGTTAGGAAAAAATATGAAAGCAGGACCTTTAGTGAAGGTAGTAATCACCACCCAAATCTATGATTTTAGATAATATTAAATTAGCCAACAAAGCTATCAAGAGGCATGTAATACAGTCGAGCATAGTAACAGTTAGAGAGACATAACCAAAAGGCAAACACACGTTATTCAGGAATTCTCTTTCTCTCGAAGTCGGTGAAACTTTGACTTAAATACTTCTCATTTGCATGTAACTTGATTCTAAAATCTCATTCTGGTAAGGAATTCTAAGCTGCAGCTGGAAGAGATAGGAAAGTGGTATAAACTTAAAATAACTTTTATAAAATTAAATTATACCTTACAGGTTATCAAATTCAAATCAAATGAGTGTATTTTGATGTAAAGCTATATACATAACTTTTATGTTGCAGCTGTTTTATATGAACTCATTGTTAGTCTAATATTTTATTTAATTCATTTTGTAAATAAATGGAATAGTTATTAGTTATCTGAACTGTCATGTTTTGGCAACTTCTTAAAAAAACGAAATGTGTTAACCAAACATTTAAAGTAAACACCAAGCTGAAAATTAGCTCTAAAATCTTGATTTTATTTTAAAAGAACTGCATGCAAACATAAAAATAGGGTAAAAAAAGAGATTATAAAACTTACATTTTTCCTATTGCATGTTGTACAAAATAGAAAAGCAGTGCTGAATCCAAACAGTGGATTGTTAGCGACATTTAGTACTATATTTTTTAATAATGAATAACAGACTTGCAGAAATCTGAATGAAAGTAATTATAGGTAATGTGCTCAGTAATATTTACAAAATGTTGGAAAAAAAATTCAGTGCAGCAGGAAATAAGAATTACCAAAATATCATTGGATATGTGGGAAACAAAATTCTTAGTACTAAACAAATTGTCACAAAGTAAAGCTGATAAATACCATGAATGGCTATGAATGTGTATCATTTCATTAAATATGTATCTTATTTTTTGTTTGATAAGTTCTAGATTTATGTATAGTATATTTATGTATAGTGTATTTTATGTAGTTTTAGATATAATTGCTTTAAATAATGTAATTCTTCCTTGACTTCATAAAGAAAAAACTTTCTGGTCATCCAAATATAATAAAATTCTATAATGCTGCATCAATTGAAAAGGAGCATTCAGAACATGGGAAAGCAGAATATTTGTTGCTTACAGAACTTTGCACTGGTTTGTATCTTCTTTATATACTGAGTTTGAGTTACACTTATTTAATCTTTATTTTCATATCTTCTATCACTCAACTTTTACAAATTCAAATTAGTGTCAAGTGAATTAACTCTAATCTAATGCTAAATATGTTTTGCCTTAGAAATTAGGTAAAAAAGCAAAAATTAAAATACCATACATAAATTAATTATTAGAAAACATAAAAATTAAATTCTGATTTGCTTCAAAATGTTGCTATTTTCATCTCATTTCAATGATGTATCTTTTGATGTAATATCTTTTAATAATTGATGTGAATTGAATGTTTATAGATATAAGTAACATAAAAAAATTACAGCTTCTTTGTGCAGCTTCAAAAAATATTAACATGCTGGAATTTGTAGAAATGCAATAATAACAACAATGATAGTTTTGCGCAACAATGATACGCAACAATGATAGTTTTGCCTATAAAATTGACAAAGCTTCATTCAGTAGTTGAGGATTCATTTTTTATATCAAAGAAAAATATTTCACTTCTTTGATTCTAGATAGAATTTAAAATCATACATGGTTACCTCATTTCCACATTTTTCCTAAATATAAAAAATATGTCTCTTAAATTAATTATCTTAACAAATGATGAATGAAATAGAATGACATAATGTTAAGAAAACTATATTGACAATACTCTCTTTGAAAATAAGAATGCTATTTAAGAATATAACATATTTAATTTAATGGTGTTTAATAGACAGTGTTGGCTCATGTATCTTTATTAAAAAAAAAAAAATTGTTCGATGCATGTTGTCAGTAAGGATAATGGAAAATATCCCATATTTTAGTACAAACTGTAGTTCTATTATATAAATTTGCAATAATTTGCAGCTAGTTAATTTATTATCAGTTCAAAATCCTTAAAAACTTATAATTTATGTTAATAATCATATGCAGATGGTAACACTGGTGCAAACTCAACATGATTTTCATGTTATAACCGTTGGCTTTCCCTAAATTTATTCTAACAATTACTATCTTTGGTCTGAATTCTGTTAATTGCAATGAATTATATAGTTTCATTTTTTTCAGCATTAACACAGTTCAGTAATCCTGTACATTACAGTAAAAAAACTTTCAACTTTTATTTTAAGGAATATCTCTGATTGTGAAAATTATTCTTAGCAGCTGCTAAGTAATAAGTTCTATATTTACATTTTCTTATTAATGCTTATGTTCATGAGAGTTTAAGTGAATAACAATAGCAGGTTACCTGGCTTGTCCCACGGCGGTTGGGTTGGCCGCATATAGTTTTCAAACTTTTCCAGTGTGTAACATGAATAGAGAGTTCCTTTGAATACTGTCTACAAAAGCATTCTTCTTAAAGTGAGTAGCCTACAAACTGAGCTGTTATTGATTAGTCAACAAACCAGTCTTCAATATTTGAACAGCTTTCATCAATCAAATGAAATTTCATAGCAAGAAAGGTTTATTTTTAGCAAAACTTCATTTTCCAACAAACTCTTAATTTAAATATGGCCAATAGATCAGCAGTCAGATTTTTGTCGGTTACTAGTTTGATCATGCCCCTACAATATAAGCACAGTTTTAAAATTAATAAGATTTAATAGTTTATTTTTATACTTCATCATCAATTATTTAAAGCACTTTTTTAATGTGTTAAATTTTCAATTATTAGGTGTTCGCTAACTAATTTTTAATTTCAGCAAAAAACAAGTTTACCATTCCTGGTCTTTGATTTTGATGTTTTAATTTCTATTTGTTTTTCAAATCATTAAATCAGCAGCTTTAGTACTTACAGCTTAACAGCTATATCTCTTCCTTCATGTTTCAATGTTCTTAACAGGAACAGAACACAAGAACAGGATTTTTTTTTTAAATATATTTTTCATGTTGGTTATTTTAGTATTAATGGAATGAACCTGAATTTTTAGAATAATGGTAAGATTTTTAGCTATTGTGTTTCTTAAAATTGTGCCCAGCATTGGAGGTCATCTTCATTCGTATGATTAGTCTTGGGAATTATGGTGGTTACCTCTTCCATTATGTTCATTATGGCTCCTAGAAAAATCCAAAATTTTAGCTTTGCAATAATATTTCTTATTAACCTTCCAGCATGCGCGCTTTGCAATTTTATATGAGCACGCGCACATTGTATTTTTTACGACCTCCGTTATTTTACCGTTTTTGTCACAAAAAACGACAGACTTGAGTGAATATTGATAATAAATTTGGTAAGAAATAAAATATTAACCTTATTTTTGCAAAATACAATGTTATCACATTCAATATAAGTAAATTATTTTTAAGTTACTTATATTCAGATGGAAATGCAATGATCTATTTCATTATACAAAATTTAAAATTTATTATTTAATAATTATTTAAAATTGAAGCTAATTTTAATATTCGTTAAAGGCATGCTGCATGCATATACGCTGCATGCAAGTATCTGAAAATTAACGGTGACCATGTAAATTTATAACAACTATAGTTATCTAATTTAATCATACATTACTAACTGCTCTCTACATATTAAGATGAGTTATTGCCTTTCATTAATCCTTACTCTGAATGCAAGCAGCTAAATGGAACATTACATTATATTACATGGATTATAACTCCTGCAATTCTCTGTGAATACTAAATGGATTGTTTGCCAGACTCTAACTAGGTCAGATAAACAAAGCATAACTAATTTTCAACACTTATCCATGTGTCAGTGTCAAGCGTTCAGGTCTGTTCTGATCATTGGATCTGTCTTTCTCTCTAGGAAAGCAGCCAGGTTTCTGTTATGAATCATGCTGATTATGATTTATTCATTTTAACCTATGCCACTTAACATAAAATTTGCCTAAACCTGCCTAATTTTCTAATCATTTCGACTGAGTGAGTACAGGACAAAATGAGGCATTAAAGAAAGAATCAGCGTAAAGCTAACTGTTAGTGAAACACAAAATTAAATGTCACTATCTTCTTTAAATATGTGGGACTATTATAAATGTAAAATATAAATATTTCATGAAATTTTATAACTTAATTCTAATTACTTGATAAGTTTTATAAAGTTGATTTTATTATTGAATATTTTTTATCATTATATTTACTAATAATGCATCTTATTTATGGATCAGTTTAATCTTGGAATGGAACTGTAAAAGTGAAGCGTAGATCATCATCATCAGCATTGCCACAACAGCCCCTCGTGGGCCCTGACCTTCTCCATAAGCCTTTCCCATTCTACCCTTCTTCCTGCAATTAACCTCCAATTCATAATTTTTAGAATGGCAAAATCCTCATCCAAGCAGTCCCTCCTATTTTCTTAGATTTTCCACAAACAGGAGTTGCATTAAATACTTTAAGTACTGTTCTCTCTGCATTCATTTTCAGGAGGTAACCTGCCCATCTCATTCTACTAAATTTTATGGATACAGCATAAATAATTGTTATAATTTATTCAATTTCCATTTGCTGGAAGGTCTTTAATTTTTTTCATTGATGGGCCTTAAATGTGCTTTATTTCCATTGCTCTAATCCTGAAGTAATATCCTATGTCTCCACCTTTAGCTGCATTTACGGCTCAACTATCTGTCACATCTTTTTTAAACATTATTTTGAAAGTTGCTTGCAATTTTTCCAAAACATCTGTCGGCTTTTTTTTTTTTTACTGTTGTGTGACATCATGGCTTAACTGGTTTACAGCTGTAATTTTATTTCATTTCAGAGATATTCTGGAAGGATTAACTTTTGTCCAGTTCATTAATAATTCTGTCATCAAACCAGCATTGCACAGTGTTGTATATTTTTAAATATTTAAATCATTTTCATTGCATTGTTGTATTACTTATTTGTTTTGTATTTGTGGCCATATATATTTGTATGTATGTATTGTTTCTTATATGAAATTATTGATTTGTTGTTCTGAGAGTTGTAATGTTCAGAATGTAAAAATAGTTTTTAAGTGAAATATGAGACATGTTTCTTGCAGGACTTAGCTTTCCCGAAATTTACAGTAGTTCATGCTATACCAAACTTGTTTCCATCTTAATATAAATGCACTAAGAGAACTTAGAGTTGTTATTTGTTGCTGTTTTGGTTATTATTCGACTGTGAGATGTGAGCGAGTTGTGAATTTACTTGGCGAATGATTTTGGGAATTGGCCAAAATTTCTTGTACGTTTTCAAGAATTGTTTTATCTGCATTTTGCCTTAAGCTATTTTAATTCATTTACTGTTTTGTTTACAATTAATTTGTATAATAAATTGCTATTCATTCTTTTTGTTATTTGAAATGATCATTCAGAAAAGGAATTAATAGCCCACAGTAATATTCTTTAATTTTTGGATAAGTACCAAGCTAGTCTCTTTCTTTGACATCAGATCAGACTGCATAGCTTGTGCTGCTGCTTTAAACATTCTTCTGAAAATATGAGGTGTTGTAAAATTTGTGCTTCCACCAAATTAATTGTGCTATGTACCATTTTACAGTTGTATGATCCCATTTAAGATGTCTGCCCAGAGTTTTAAATGGTTTTTGCCATCTGAGAAGATGGTCATCTTAGAAGGATGATGTTCTGTATCAAAATCCTCAGAAATGCTGGTCACTTTCAAAAGGTGGCTGCTTAAACTTAATTTCAGCTTTTTTTATATTCTATGAAAGTTGTGTATCTGCAATAAATTAATTGATAATGATATTTCACACAAAGGTTTTAGGAATAAAAACATAATAATTGAAATTTTTATTTCTGATATTAATAATTGTTGTAATTTTAAGGAAACTTTACAAGCTCAAATTTATAGAATTATTGAAAAATTTCCTTATACCTTTGATGAAGTTAATAGCTGTAATATATTTAAGATAAATATTTTTTTAATTTGCAGTTTTGTTTTAAATATGCTTTAATTTATCAACCAATTTGGTGATTTTATAGGTGGTCCACTGGTTGATGCAATCAATGTACGACAAAGTCCTTTATCTTGTGCACAGGTCATCCAAATCTTTTATCAGACATGTTCTGCAGTTCAACATATGCATTCTCAGAAGCCACCAATTATTCATAGGGATTTAAAAGTAGGTTTCCTCTTTTTTCCCCCCTCTAATTTTGGTTATTAAAAAGCTTGCTAAAATTGGAAAATGATAACAGAGATTGCATTTTTAGCAGTTGAAAACTTTATTTCGAAATGTTATTCATAATGGATCACTTCTTAAATACCTTGGTATTCTAATATTACTTCAAATAAAAACTTTTTAAGAAATGATTTCTGTTTCAAAAGTTTAAATTCAGAATTTTAACCTAAAATTCATAGGTTCATGTATATGTAAAACCCTAAAATTTTTGCAGTGTGATACACTGAACCTGTAGAACTTCAGACCCCTCCTTTTTTTTGTGTGTGGTGGTGGGGTGATTTTTCTATTGCCTGCGAAAGATCCTGTGGCCAAAATTGTTGAACACTGCTAGCTCAAGCTAGGCTCAGATTTTGGTGTAAAAAGGCTGGCATTCATGTATTTTCTTCCATATGTACCATTAATGTGAGCAGTTTTCCCTTGGAAAGGCATCCATCCTGTTAGGCCGGTAGTCATGATGTGTTTTGCTGTATTCAGATAAATAACCAATTTATTTTACTACTTTTTATTAAATATTTAAACATTAAAATCTTAGATGTTGAAGTATATTTATTGTTAGAAGTTATATTTTCAAATGACTCTGTCTCACAATTTCATTTTATGAATTTCTTATTTCTGTATTTTTGTAGTTTTATAATTTGTGCTATTTGTGGTGTAAATGTCAGAATTTTGTGTGCATACATTTAAATATTTTAAAAAAAAAATTCATGTTTTAACATATTGAAGTGATTTATAAAACTTCTTTGCATTACAGGTTTAATTAAGTATCTCAATAAAATTATTCAAGAAATAATTTTTCCATGTGTAACTTTATTGTTATAAACAAACTTTTTGAAACATACACTTTTTATTTAAAATATAAATTTGTTGCTTTTATTGCACTTGTTTGCTTATAAACTTACAGTGTGTTTCTTAATTTTCAGAAATTGTTTTAAAGTTCATTAGGCTGTTTTGTGTATATGATTTGAAATGAATTCATTGCACACCCATATTCATACTGTTGTGCACATAAACAGCATTTGAAAGCACACACTGTTGGTTTTTCTTTTCATTTACAGAAATTTGAGTGAGAATTATTTGAATCTCCGTAACATTGTCAAAAGCACCTTTCGCTTTCTTTAATTTTAAGGATTAGGAAGTAGTTCACCTGAATCTGGTTAATGAGCAAAATTAATGAAGCATCACACTTTGATTGAATATTGGTCACTTTGTCAGCACTACTGTTCCTTCTAGTTGATTTTTAGAGTCCTGAGTTGGAACAGGGAGCTTACTCAAGCTATGTTTGTGTGTGCATGGAACAGACAATACAAGTAAGAAGGGTTAACTTTTACCCTTTATTTCTCACAGCATACAGGCACTGTTGTACTTCGGGATACAGAGACCAATGCTTTTGATCTAAAACGTAGAAAATAAGAAATATTCACTTAATAACTAACTAAACTAAATAAGAACTAAACTTGGATGCTTTACAGAGAGTAGTAACGTGAAGATTCGCCTAAGAAGAAGATTAATACTACGTATGTAGTGAGTGGAATGCAAAGAGTACAATATGTCTTCTAGTATCAGCGAGAACTAAGTTCTAGCGTTAAAGGCAGACATGAAAAGCACATGCATGGTGAAGGCAGCAAGAAGTCTCTCTCTCTTCCTCTCGGCTAAAAGCCGTGTCTTAAATACTCCTACAGTTTGCAACCTCATTTACATAAACAATTTTCTTTCTCACTTATTCTGGCTGGAAATGAAGATAAGAGAGGATAGTAAAGTTTTAAAATAAATGCTAGTAAAACTTAAAATCCATGCAACTTGTGAAGAGTTTTTAATCTGTGATAGTTTGCATTTCGGTGCTAGAGTAACCATTTGCTTGCTGCTGTTGTGAATGAACCATATGCACATTAAGATCTGAAGAACTGCCCAACAGGATTCTCAGTCAAAAATCAACAATATCCATTTGTTATAATAACTATATAAAGTAACATTTTCAGTTTTAGGGTGGATCAGTTCAGCATTTTTTATATCTGTGTAATAAAATTTGTACTCTGGAGTATATGCAATTTAAATATTTTTTGAGTTACTAGAAATTGCCCCTTAGACAGTTGGAACAGTTGCCAGTCACTTCATAAGTAACTATTGGTGTCGGAATTTTTTTTCCCCTTTAAAATAAATATTTATGAATTTTTTAATGCAGAGTGTTTAAACAAATAGATTAATAGTGATTTTTTCCCCCTTTCAGAATTGGCAGGGGTGTGAGCTTACTGATTATACTAAATGTAAATACAGACTTAATATCCAAAACATTTGCTACTTATAAAACAATAGCTAATCAAAGCCCTTTATGGTAATTTTCGAGATTTTGACAATTTTTTTTTACAGACGTAACAATTCTGATAAATATCATAAAATTAATGATAATAAATAAAAATTATATTTAAGAAATAACGTTAACACATTTTTATTTTCTCCTGCCATATTTAAAAGTGCCATTTTGGTGTCTTTGAAGTATTTGATTCTGAAACATGTCTTAGAAAAAAGTAAAAATGCTACTGTAATTGTTCCAAAATTGATCATTCGTCTTTTTTTATGTATATTTTTGTGTTAAGAGTCTTTTCCCATGAAATTGTTTCGGAATATTGAAATTTGTATTAGTTTTCTCTTGAAAATTCACTTCACTTTTATGATTTTTTTATTCTTTTGGCTTTTTACTGTTACAGAGTAGGTTGGGATAATTTTTCTTTCGGATTTTAGACCTTGCACCTGGGAAAGTCTAAAGGCAAGATTTATGGATTATTATTTTGAAGGCAAGATTCATAGACCTACATTTTCCAGAAAAAATGTGATGAAATGAAAAGTATATTCATAGTTATTAACACATAATAGATGTGTTTTATAGGAAATTTTTGATGAATCACTTATCTTTTGGATAATTTTTGGAAGAACAGTGAAAAGAAAATTATTTGAATTTTCTCCTTTTGACCTCAGATATCTTTAATATGTTTGTCTTCCCTTTATTTTCTTATCCTCCCTATTGACACAAGCATCGAAGAAAGCAAAGAAATTCAAAACCGACATTTAATTAAAAGATTATCATATATGTCTCAGTGTACCTTATATATCTCAGTAGCTGCTCTAAATTTTGTTTCTCGGTACTTCACTAAATTCTAAAAATTCTGCTACCCTGGCTATGGCACCGGTCTTGACCTTATATCATTTCATATTTATTTTCAGTATCACATTATTAAAGAAATAAGATTAAGAGTTTCTTATGCACATTCTAAGTACAAGCAGTTCTTTAGAATACCAAAAATCTTTAATTAAATCTGAAAATTCTAAAATGAAGAGGAAATTCATTGAAAAAGAAATTGGTTTTATAAAACGAGAGAAAGATATTCTTCAGAGGTACACTGCACAGAAAGAAAAAGGGGGGACAGTTCTATATCTCCTGCTTTACTCGACCGATTGATGAAATTCAACTTGTGTTTTTCATGTCTCGAAAGAATGACTTAGGATCTGTATTTGATTTATGTATAGCATTGTTCTAATATAGATATTTTGACACAAAATCGGACTTTTTCTGAAATGACATGACATTTTTTTTTTCATGTTTTGACTCTACGACTCAAATTATATCAAATTGCCAAGTTTTGTAAAAATCGCATAAGTAGATTTTGAAAAATTAGCTTTAAAAATTTTAGCTCCTCAATATTAACTGAATTTGGTATATATTGTTAATATCTCTTTTTTTTTAATTTATTTGATTCTTCCTTTAACATTTCAAAATTTAGGTTCATTCCAAATAAAATTTGCCCATTTTTTGATTTATTTTTAAAATAATTTTTATAAATTTTTCAGAAAAAATTTTGAATTATAACCTACAAAATTTATAACATCTTAAAGTAGATGTATTTCTAGGCACACCTGCAAAGAATTAGTTTTTTATTCAAAATTTTCTAAGATATACATGAATTTACATATTGTTGCATTTTGAAATTTGGCATATTTGTTATAAGCGATAATAATGCCAAATATAGTGTACCCACTTTGTTGAAATTATTTGAAAGTATGAACGATGATGTTTTTTCCGCTCGTGTACAATGAAAAATGGAAAGGAAAATAGGTTGCTATGAATTCAGAAGTTCGTCTAGTGAATTATTCTTGTCACAAACTGAAAAAAAAAAAAAAATGCGCCAAGATAAATTTTTTAATTTTTCCATAAATTTCACACGAAATTTACAAAATGTAATGCTTAGGCATAATTTGAGTCTTAGAATTGAAATATGAAAAAAAATTGGCATGTCACTTCAGAAAAAGTCCGATTGTGTGTCAAAATACCTATATTAGAACAATGCTATATATAAATGGAATATATATCCTAAGTTGTGCTTTCGAGACATGAAAAAATGCAATTTAAATTTCGTCTGTCGGTCCAGTAGAACTGGAGATATAGAACTACCCCCCCTTTTTTTTGCGCATTGTACGTTGTTGAAATATTAGCAGATTAGAAGATGAAATGAGAATACTGGGAAGATTTATTTATTTATTGAAACAAATAAATTTAGAAAAGATGCTAAAGAGAAGGATATCGATGTAAATTAGATGTTGCTTGTTGTTGCTACAGTTTTTTGTAGCTTTTAATATATAGTTATACTAACATCATTTCAGAAACATTATCATAAATTATGACTGCTACAAAATGTTCTTAGTGTTTTTTTAATTAAAAAAAATGTAATTGTAACCTTATAAATCTATTATGACTAAGAGTTATAACTACATAATTTACTTATTTGTAACTAACTGCTCACCCTTAGAAGTTATCTCTACATGCTAAGGTAAGTTATCTCCTTTCCTTAATCCTTATTGTGTATACAAGATACAACAGAAAAATGTAAGGATTAACATAAAAATTTATTCCTTACAGCTAATAAGGCTTAAAATAATACAAAACAATCCAAGTTCAGTGGCTGATTGGAACTTTATATTAAATACTGTAGTACATTAACTGTGTTACAACTTCAGCAGATCTATACAAAGCTATGATACTAACTGGGTCAGACAAATTCAACTAACTTTTAACCCTTACAAACATATGTTCTGATCAATGGCTTTCTGTATTTAAGGAGCAACTTCAATGACAGCAGCCAAGCTTCTGTCATGAGTTATGCTGATTATAATTTAACTTCACAGTTGACTGAGTGACTACGTAATGAAAGGAGTCATAAAAGAAAGAATCAGTATAATGCTGACTGTTAATGCAATTTGAATAAAAAACTGCTATCTCCTTTAAAATATGTGGGACTGTTTTAAGTGTAAAATATAAATGATTCAAGAAATTTTATAATTTAGTGCTAATTACTTGAAAAAAATTGTGAAGTTAATTTTATTCTCTAGTTTGTGATCTCCAGTCCATAGTGCGGTTAAATATTAGATTATATTTAATAATAATGTATCCTACTTACAGATTTATTTTATTTTTACAAATGAAAAAGTGAAGTTCAGATGTAGATAATTGCTTTAGTTTATCGAGTTCCTATTTGCTTGATGGGCCCTAAATTTTTTCATTGATGGTCCTTAAACATACTTAATTTCCATGTGTGTATGAACCCTGGTTATTGATTTGGAGGGTTATTTTTTTTTTAGATCCAGACCAATAACTTGCATCTGCAAAAGCTCATATATCAGAAGCTTTTATTGAAAACAACATGTTTCATTATCAATCATTATAGTTTCAAAAAAGCATGGGTCTCTTTCTGTAACTTTTGTCAAGTTTTGACAGTGTTTTTTTAGGAACAATCGAGAACAGATCATCAAATCTGTAAATCTGCCTAAATGTAGTGAGCAATAGTTTTCTTATTGGGATCTTCAATCAGGTTTATTAATAGCATGTCAATAAGACAGCAAACTCTGAAGAAATTGTAACTTGGTTGTTATTGTAAGCTGAGTGTTGATTGCCTGTCTCCAGTCATTGCAATATTTCTAAATGATACGGCTGTCATTATAAACTTACATCTGTGCATCATTCCAATTTTGAATGAAATTTGACATTTATTACTTGTATTTATGTATTTGCATACTTATCTGGGATATTATTATTTCTGCTTCTGTAATTTTTTGCTAGAATGTTATATTATTTTGAAATCCACATGTAGCAGAGAAGAAAGCATTATTTTATGATACAATAATTTATTTGCAATAATGCAGTTTTGATATGAATTATAATATTAATTCTGGAATAATAGGGCACACTATATGATTGTATGTTTTGTTTATTCATTTGAAACTTATCGTTATTATTAATGTATTTCAGATTGAAAATTTGTTAATTGGTTCAGATAAGAAAATTAAATTATGTGATTTTGGAAGTGCTACTACAAAATCATATTTTCCTGATAATACATGGACAGCTATTCAAAGGAGTTTAGTTGAGGATGAAGTAAGTGGCTTAATTAAAAATATTTTACATTGTTTTATTAAATTTTAAAATATTACGTTCATAAATTTTATGTAATGATCTATTTAATATATCTGATTTTTCAGATGTGTAAAAACACCACTCCTATGTACAGGCCACCAGAAATTTTAGATACCTATAATAATTATCCAATTAATGAGGCAATGGATATATGGGTAAGAACATCTCTGTGAAAGGTAGATAATTGTGAATGGTATTTTTAATGCATTTAATGTGAAATGATCACAAATTAATTAAAATTATTATGCGATATGACTTAAAGAATGCAGCAAAAAATCCATGCTGTTTTAAAAAATTGTACTGTTCAAATCCATATATTTTTAAATTATATTATTTAATTTATAAAATATTGCTGTTTATTGCTGATGTTTAAGTGTGTTTTATGTGTATTTTTGTTGTCTGCATAATCAATTTCTTTAAAAAATAGTTTTAAATAATATGATCTTAAAAATCAATTTCTACTAGCTTTGTAAAATTGACACCATATAAATTTGGCTTTTATAGAGTAAAATTATATGGGTTGAAAACTGTCACTCTTCTGTTCTGTAAGCAGATCTTATTAATGTAATAGTGATGCATGGTAACTTGCATGTTTTTATGCAGCTGATGTACAGTTGTATTCCCTTCTGCAGGTTTAGTTCTATCCTTCAGATCTCAGTTGGCTACTTTTAATGAACTATGTGTTATATCATTAAAATTTCCAAGTAATTGTTTTCTTCTATCTGAAAGCCTTGATGCCTGTATCTATAACTAGGAATATCAGCTAATTATTGTTTTAAAACATTGTTTTGGGCCTATAATCTCACTATTAAATGTTTTGGTTGTAACCAAAACTTATTACTGTCACTCTTTCATTTAATATATTTAATGTATTTTATGCATTTGTGTATTATGCTCAGTATCTTAAAATGCTGAGCATAACAGCGGTTAACTGGTAAAATTGATGAACACTGCTAGTGATGCCCTGAATGTGATTCCAGATGAATGGGCTGTGCATGAGCTTTTTTGTGGTTTCCCTTTGTGTAATGTGTATACAAGCCAGCTTTTCTTAGAAATTTCTCCATTATGGCATCCCTCCCCATAGGCAGGTAGCCCAAGTGTGCTTTGACATAATCAGCTAAACCAAATCAAACCAAACCAAACTCCTAAATTCTGAAATAAAAAAATGACTCCTGGTTTTTTCACAGATGCTTTTAAATGCAATTAATTTTTATAGTCTCTGCAGAAATTTTTTGAATGGAGAAGAATAAATTGCATTTCTTGAGTACTTGTAGTTTTGTACTTGCAACATCCATAAATTAGATATATAATTGTTTCAGGTCTTAAACTGGATGGAGTCCTAGCTGCCTAGCTGTCTGAGTTCTTATGGTCCTTAAATGTCCTTAGGTTTCTTGGAAATAATTTTTGGTCTTTAAAAGTTCTTAATTTGATTAAAAAATTTTCAAACGGTCCTTAATTTTGTTTATCTGACATTTACATACCTTTCCTTTGGTTGCCATTCTGAGTCTGAATTAACGTTTCAGATGAATAGAATTCAGCTGCCATACCTTGTATTGGAACCATTGTGATATCAACAAGATACTGCTTATTTGTGCTAAAAGTAGTTTTTTCGGACTATGACCTTGACCTTGCAATCATGCTTCCATTTATTGTAATGAAAACACAACCTTCAAGAAAGGAAAAATAAAAGTTTCTGAAGTGCAAGCTTCCACTCATTGTTATCAGGCAATCCAAAAATTCTTCAAGGATATGGGCAAAAAACTTGAAAAGGGAGATAATGTTCTGAAAAAAATCTGCAGCCATTACAATGATGGTTAACCTAAGACACGCAAATCCATTTTGGATGACACTCATCACACATTTCCAGAGCGGGTCGATGGAGACAAGAAAGAAAAAAAAGAAAATTAATACAAAAATATAGCATTGGTCAAGTAATTTCCAGAAATGTTATAAGCAGTTCATAAATGAACATTTGCATTTTCATGATTAAAATGCTATGAAAGAGTATTTGCATATTTATAATTATTATATTAGTTAAATCCCATTGCAATTTTGAAAGGATGTTTATCTTTGAATGTTATTCAGTTAGTAGTATCAAAATAACTGTGTGACGAATGTGATTACATTAAGCAGTGTCTAATATATAATGTTATAAATAGTTCAGTAACTTAATTCACGCATTATAAAGTGAATTTAAATCAGTTTGCAGTTTTATTTATTTATTTTTTTTAATGGCATTAGCATGCCCTGCGAAAATCTTTTGGAAGCTCCTGGCTTTTCATGAAAATCACCCAGTGTTTCAAATTTGAAGGTTGGCAGCCATGATATCAGTTTGAAATTTGAATATTTTATTTATTTCTCATATAACTTTGTTCTATAAATATAAGAAATGTTTTATTTTCATTTCTAACTGAGCAGAAACCTGATAATAAATATTTCCTTAGTATAATTTGTTTACTTCTGTTGCCAGTTTGAATGCATTTTGAAAATTTTGTTCTTGAAATATATGTTATTATTTAAAATATAGATACACTTTTCTTCTTCATCTTTTTCTCTTTTTAGGATTTAGGGTGCATTTTGTTTCTGCTTTGCTTCAGAGAACATCCATTTGAAGATTCTGCTAAATTGCGCATATTAAATGCTAAATATAACATTCCATCACACATCACAGATTATGAAGTCTTGCATGATTTAATATGTAAGTTAATTAACCCTGCTATTTTGTTTAAAATTTATACGTTCATAAAAAAATATCGTAGAGGGATATTTTGATGAAACTTCTTGACATTGTTAGTAAATAATATAAATATATACTCCTAGAAGGTTTTATGTTTATTTGTATTTTGAAGACATATTTTTCAATTTATGCCTAATGTTATCGTTCGGGTCAGTATGACCCACTGCAAAAAATCATTTAATTTTACTCATACATGCTCACTTTTGTTTGGAATAATTCAAAACAAATTCATAACAATAGTTTCTCTAATTCGAAAACGGACGTTTTCGAAAACTGTTTCATTGACGTATGTGTTTGATCATGTGACAAGAGAATGTGTGCAAGGTAAAAAAGTTGATATGATTGGCAGGGGGCCAAACTATTTGCTCTTATGGCAATGTTTCTTTTTTTCTGTTGTACTTCACTTTCTGATATACTGTAAAAGAGTTGTGCCTGTAAATGTGAGAGAAAAAATGACAAATTGCATAAATTTTGAGTTACGCTGATATAGCTAAACTAATAGAGGTTTCTGACAGTGAAGAAGAAGTATCCGAGTATGAAAATCATACAAGTGGATGAAATTGAGAATGAAAGTTCTGACAACGATTCTGATACCGATAATCAACAAATGAACTGTAAAGCAAGTATTCAGTCCAAGAATCATCAAATAAAGTAAAAGTTGGATCCACTGGCACATTCTTCTCAATCAACAGCTGCTAATATTATAAAAACTCTTCCAGGGGTCACAAGATAAGCAATGGCAAGGATAACAGACATAAAAAGTGCATTTGGAGTAGTATTCATTTCTAAAATTGAAAACGAAATCATAAAAATGACTAATATTGAAGAAGAAACAGTTTATGGAAAAAAGTAGAAGAATATCAGAAGTAAAACTTTCCAAGCATATATCGGATCATAATTGTTAACTGGTGTTTATAAATCATATGTATAATCAACAAAAAGCTTATGGGATAAAGAAACTGGCAGAAATGTATTTCGTGCTACAGTGTTCTCCAAGACATTTTAACATGATATCGAGAGTTATTCATTTTGATAATAAATCCACTCGTCAAGAAAGAAAAATTTTGGATAAATTAGCTGTAGTGCGAGATATCTGGGAAAAGTGGATAGAAATTCTACCAAAATTATATAATTCGAATGAAAATATTACTGTAGATGAACAATTAGTAAGATTTTGTGGCTGATGTCCTTTCAAATAGTATATACCAAGTAAGCGATCTAAATATGGGATCAAAATGTGGATTTGATGTGACAGTGCAACTTCGTATGTACTGAAAACACAAATTTACATTGGAAAAGAATGAGGGTCAAAACCAGAGAAAATTCAGGAGATGCAAGTAGTGTGTGATCTTACCTATGGGCATTCGGGGCACAATATTACATGTAATAATTTTTTCACATCTTACGCCTTAGGACAACTTCTAAAACGGAAAATGACTATGCTTGACATGATTAGAAAAATAAATCGGAACTTCCTAATAAATTGCTCGCCCATGTTAGTAGTCTATAACATGCTTGATACTTATGCGTACAGTGCATTGGTTCTATGGATTTCAGTACATAATGAATGGAATGAAAATAAATTGAGTATAACGAAGGCTATGTTTGGAAGAACTGGGAAAATTACTCATTTTTCCACACTTTGAAGCAAGGCCGCACCTACAAAGAAGTGAGGACTCAATAAAAGTAGTGAAACAAATACAGAGAAAAAGGGAAAATGTACCATTGGGATCTGCTGAAAATACTTCATTTTGTGACAAACGTGCAAGGTGCAACATCTGTCCATCAAGCAGCAATGATAACAAAACTAATATGCTACGTTACTATTGTAAGAATCACATTTGCATATCTCATGTAAGATATTACTGTTCAAATTATAAATAAAGGTAAGTTTCACTTTCAAATATTTTTCTGTTATTTTTATAGATGCTTTATATTATTAGATCTATTTTTAAATTTACATTACTATTGTTTAAACCATTTTTTAAATGGCATCTGTTGTTTACTGCAAGAAAGGTTAATTTTCTGAATCGGATCATATTGACCTGAATGCTACGTACGTGGAGTAGTTACGAACAGAACAGCAGGGTTAAAAAAGGTTTTAACTTTTATATTTACTTTACTCTTTTAGCACCAGGTGCTATTAATCTTGATCTTGATTTTTTTTATCTTTATCGCTTTTTAAATAAAGGGATGTTACGAAATGTGTTGCTACGAATTGCTATCAGCATATATTATTTTTAAAGAAATAATGTAGCAAATATAAAAAAAAAATTTAAAAAAAAGTATGGCAATGCAAATAAAAGGATGCTACTATCAAATATTATTGCCATATACTATTTTTAAAGAAATATAACAAATATAAAAAATATGATAGCAATTACTATACTCTATCAGAAATTCTAAAAATATGCTTTTTTCAAATGTTTTATGGTTTTGCCATTGAATTTAATGTGGTACAAGTGCGAAGAAAGGGGAGTTTTTTTAAATACATTTTTTTTAAAAAGTTAATAATAAAAATACAAAAATATTATGTAGCTCATCTTACTAAGAGCACTGATTATTGATATGATGAATTGAGAAAAGGCTGAAAAAAGATAATTAACAACACTTAACACACAGGAATTCTAAACATATGCTCCTTTTAAAAATTTTGTGATTTCACTGTTGACTTTTATGTGATGTAAACATGAAGCAGAGTTTAATCATAAAGATAAAAAAAAATTAACAGGAGACCAGGAGCAGATAGGTAAGCTCGGTGAAACCTCATCTATCTAGTGCAATGTTAAAATCTGAATCCTTTCAGATTTTCTTCCTTCTCTCTCTCTCTTTTTTAGTAATTATATTTTAAATTACGTTAATGAGCTCAGTATGATTCATATATTTTAACTGCCCCTGCTGTGATTTCTTTTAACATTTAAAAAATTTCTGAAATACAGAACTAATGATAATTACACAATAGTAGTTAATTCAGGCGTAAAATGAAGTGTCAAAATTATTGTTCTGAATTGCTTTTATTATTTGTTAAAATAAATTGCTGCAAAAGTTTAAGCTGTTTACTTTTTATTTGATGAAGAGCTTTTATTGTTGTTATGATGATTATTATTATAGGGAAGAAGCTATGTATAAACATAAGAAAAATACACTGAAGTTTAAAATTGAGAAAAATTTCAGATTGATAATTTCAAAAAGTGCTTTGCATATTTTATAAAAATAGTTTCGAGGGCACAGGTCTTGCTTCTACAAAAATAAAATGTTCTGTAGATTCAAATCTGTAATAAAGACTCGTATATTGAGCTATGAAAAAAATTATGATTGTAATCAATTATTGAGAATTGTGTATGTCTTTTCAGTTTGAATGGCGCATTTCTTCTTAATTACTCTAATGGAGTAACACAGTATTTATGATAGATGTGCAGATGGTAAAAACGTGCTTTTTTTTAATACTAATTTAAATTTCAGCTTTAAAAGCTAGTACTGTTAATAAATGTGTTACAGTTATTCCTTTCATTATTGTTAGGCCCACCAGCACCCATAAAATCGCCGAAAATTGGTCGTTCCGACCTGGGTTCAAATCCAGGCGAACAGGCTGGCTGCATGGCCACTTCTGTGATTTTCCCCATGTGCAACGTGTATACGAGCCATTTTCCTTAGAAAGTCCTTCACAAAGCCGTTTGTTCCGTTAGACAAATAGCCTTAGTGTGCTTTGCCATAATAAACTAAACCAGACCTTTCATTATTGTTGCTACTAATCGTAATTTGAGCATAATCTAGATTATGCATCCATTAAGGACAAAAGAGAAGGGAATGTCTGTCATTTACCTAAAGATTGGGCACTTTATAGGTCACAATAAGGCTTCTTGGTAATTTTCATTTCAATTTTGATGGGAATGGATTCAAGCCTCTTTCAATATCCCGAGTTAAATGAGGGAATTTTGGGCCTGATATTATGATATGTGTGTCCCTTTAGAACTCAGACATTATACATTTACAAATGATTACTGAAAGTGACCAAAACATCATGCCAAAGGCAACTGCATCTGCAAAGGATGGAAATTATATGAAAAGTTTCACTGCTTTATTAATAATAAAGTTGAAAAATATAGATATGTTATATATATATATATATATAATAGATATGTTATATATGTTATATATATATATATAATAGATATGATATATATATATATATATACAAACACACACACATAACTTATGAGATGTTTTTAAAAGCTGCATAAAAAGGTAAATTTTAAATGAAGAATTTGTTCTTTTTCAATAAAATATTTTTTAATATTTTGTTAAATGATACTTTATTTAATGAAGAGTTTATATTCTTTTTAATGAAATATGTAATAGTTTAAATACTATTTCATCAAAAGCTTGTACTCCCAAAAAATTATTATTATTAGTTTGACTGTATCAGATTTATTTTCACACAGTTCAAAAGATGTAGAACTTTCATTTCACAAGCTAATACAGAGGCTGTTAGCACATTTTTTAGATGATTTTGGTAAGCGGTAATAAAAAATCATTTGCTGCAAAAGAAGTAATTGCAATTGTACTATGTTTTTAAAAGTTAAAATTATCGTCTGTGGCTTGAAAGTTTTGTTTTTATTCAAAATGGCGAATTTAACAAAGCAGTGGTTTGAAGGCTACA
>KK119890.1:285787-305038 GCA_000611955.2 Stegodyphus mimosarum
TATTTAAATGATTGTAACAAAAAAAGAGCCATTTATTATCATAAAAGGGGAGAAAAAAATTTAAGTATATGGTTCAAAGAATCGAAAGAAAGTTTTTCTAAGGGATTCATGATTGCTGCTGGTTTTTCTTATTATGGCAAGTTAAAAATAAAGAGAGTGCAAAAAAATATCAAGATTAACTCTAAATACTATCAGGAACATATTTCATCGCCAATTTTTGTGAATGAAATACCATCGCTTTACCCACAGTGCCATCAATCTGTGAGACTCCATCAGGACAAAGCTAGCAGTCACACTTCAAAATCCACTGTAAATTTCCTAAAAGAAATGGAACAAAAAACTGGTATCAAGGCCATGCCCTTCACTGATATCCCTACTAAATCTCCCGATGTGTCACCTATGGATTTTTGTACTTTCGGACTTTTAAAAACTGCATTATCCAAACGTTGTCCCAAAACCCTAACAGGACTCTGGAAAGCTGTTCGGGAGGAATCTTCTGACACTTCAAAAGGCATTATTATCCTGGAAATTGTGGTGTTGAAAGATAATTCAGAATAAGGGATGTCAAATAGAACATTTAAAACACAAGAATTTTATGTAATTCAGTTTTGTGAATGCAGTATATATCATCTAAAAAATGTGCGAACAGCCTCTGTAGAACGCATATTTTTTCAATATGGCAATTCAGATTTATGAAACAAAAACCTTGCACTTTGTTTCTACACCAATATTGTTTTGTGGGGCTATAATTCACATAATAAAAGGGGTAACATTCAAGGCTTCTCAATTTTACACAACATATTTTTTCATTTCTCACAAGATTACAGAACTATAGCAACTTTTGTTACAGATAATGCATTTTATGCTTTCACTCTTTCTGATTCCCGAACAAGTATGAAGCATGTTTTATTGATATATAATAAATATCAGTTATAGGTTTAAATATTAAGAAACAGCAAGATTTTCAGACATTTTAATGAATTATTTAATTGGCCAAACTGGTTTTTAAACTTATATTATTCATTTGTACTTCCTTGTACGAAGTAAAGGTCTCTTTTTCCTAAAACGGGTTGCAAAAGGATTTAAAAAGGATTCAGAAGAGATTTTTTTCATGATGTTTGTATGTACATATGTATGTGTTTATCTCGCATAACTCAAAAATGAGTAGCCTCAAAACATTGAAATTTTTTATATAGAACTGCTATAACATGCAGTTGTGTATCTGCCTTTTTGGTTGCAATTGACTGCACGAGAAGTATAGAAATATGTATCTATACACCCACTCTGTTACTCGGCTCCATGAGCTCAGTGTTTTATTCTTGTATGTTGATAAATTGTGCATTTTCATTTTAAAAATAATTGAATTATGTTGTTCTTATCTTCGGATTAAGGTTTTTATTCCTTTAGTTAATCTGTATGCAATAGTTGTGGAATTATCAACAATTTAAAAGTTATGATGATACGCCTAAGCTTTTTTCTTTTTTTTTTGTATAACAGCCATATTTGTAAATCCAAAACAGTATGTGACAAGAGGGTATATTGCAATCGATGCAGTATTTTCAAATGAAAGCATGAGAATGGATGTGTGCATGAGCATGTATAGCTATTATTTTCCATTTTATGGGAGAATAGCTTAAAAAACTGAGTATTGTTTATATTTAACACTGAGCCATAGATTTCTTATATACATCAAAATTTGCAAACAATGTACCAATTCCTAATTTTAATATTTTGAAAGGCACTGGTATATTAAATACACAAGAAATTTGTGCATTTATTAATTCCCTAAAAATGCTAACTTTTTTACGTTGAAAGGAGAGGTCATCATATTTTTAGCTATCATGTTAGTAAAATAGCAGACAGTTCTGAGCAAGTACTCAGACTGAAATGCACTATCATTTTTTGTGATATTAGCAGTAAGATTAAAGTTAGCATCATTATAAAAATTCCATTTATTTGAAAATGCTATTAAATAAAGTATGATGGAACCAGATTGATTTATGGTGTTCTTTTACAGATGGCACTTTGCAACTTAATCCTGCTGATAGGCCGAATGTAAATGAAATTATTGACCGATTAAAGGAAATCTCTGAGGCAAGGCAGATAAAACTTGATGCTCTACTTCACCTAGGACAGCCATCTGTTAGTAATCCGTCTAGTCCAGGCAAGTGACATTCTGTGATTCCATGCTGATTTTTTAAACAAAATGTGAAGTTTTTGTACAAAGAAAAATATTTTTTTTTGTGTGTGTGTGTTTATTTTCTTAATTTTAAGTTTAACATAATCATCAAAATTTTAACCTTTTCATGAACCTATGTATTTATATATGCTACTTGTGGATCTCCGAACCAACTGCAATAGTAGTGGTAAACCTTTGTAATGTTAAACTTTAGTCTGGCAACTCTCATTTTTGTGCATGTGCCTCTTATCTTTTATGTGTTAATTTCTTATGTTAAACTCTTTGTTAAAGTGATATTCTATCTGCTTGTTTTAATTTATATTAGTTTATATTTCATAAATATGAACAATAAAACATTCCTCAGTTTTCGTAATTTCATTAGCTGGTTTATATTTCATCCTCATACATATTAACTGTTGTTTATTTGCTGTTGATTGAAAAAGATGCTGTTTCATTTTTCCAAGGAAAAAAAACTACCACATATAAGAATTTGTGAGAATAATCGTGTACTGAAATTTTATGATGAACTGAAATAGTATTGGTCGGTTATTACGACGTCTAAAAAGGAAGAGCATCAGTTGAAGGAACTGATTTCATGAATGAAATATTCCTTGTCTGTTAAAAACTGACATCAATCAATTGGTGTGAGAAATGGTTAAATATTTTAATATTTAAATATTATCCCACAAATTGTGCAAATGTCACTATGCAACAGGATTTGATGCCGATTATGCATAAGTATGATGTCATAACACACTCGGAACATCTGAGCTTTCATTTTATGTAATCCTGATTGATTGCGGATAAACCCACCTTCTGTTTTTATAAACAAGAATATAAATAAACTGTTATTGCTAAATATTTTCTTGCATTTTAGAAACAAAATGAGTTTGAGGACTGCAGAATCATTTGTAACATATGCAGGTTTATTTACAGCTGACTGAGTGAATTAACATCTGTTGAATGAGAAAAAGGACAACTAGATATAGCCAACAAATAGCAATGCATTGGAATGGTCATCTGTGGTGAGTTAGTACTTCTAGCAATTTAAACAGAGCTTCCAGTGAAATAAGAGATCCTAACTATAAAATTGATGAAAGCCTTTTGTATCAAATGCAAAAACAAAGTAGGATGAATATTTTCACAATGTGGTATTTGGTTGACTGTGCAGAGAAACCGAGAAATGTTTTATTGTAAGCATTGCAGATAGAGATGCGACTCAAAAAAAGGATTGACAACACTTTAGCAGAATTTCCTCCAACAGTAAAAAATTCAGCAATAATGATTGTTATTTTTCATTTATATCCTGGCTTATTGATAATCAGGGTTATATCAAATGAATATTATGAGTAAGTTCTGATGTCACTGTTATTCATAACTGGCATTAAATCCTGTAGCTTGGAAATGTTTATGCAGTCAGTGGGATAATGTGTAAGTATCCAAATATTTAACTGCTTTACATACCAGTTTACATTGCTTCACATGTCTGGGCAGCTCAATTTTTAACTTACAATAGATAAAATGTAATGCAATCAAAAGAGGAATATTTGGTCCATGAAATCAGTTTCTGCCACAGATGCTCTTCCATTTTAGACATCATAACAACTGTACCATGTTATTTAAGTTCATCATTAAATTTTATTGCATGATTATTCCCATAAAGTCTTATGTATGGTAGAATTTCCTTTACTTGTGAGAATGAAACAGCATCAACAACAAATTAGCAATAGTTAACTTGTTTTCTTAGCTTGACAGTAACCAACTTTCACAGTCAATGGAATAACATGTAAATATTAGTATTTTTAACAATTTAACCTAATAATATAACAGTTGATTGCAGTAAATTATGATGGAGGTTTTACTCAAAACATGTGATCCAACTGCTAAAACAGTGGATATTCTAGGTGACTGAAATTTCAAACAGAGGCACCAAAGCACCTTTGCGAAATATGTCATTTGGAGTCCTACCTTATTGAATCTCACCGGCAGAAAATATAAAGGCCAGGAAAATTATTTCAAGGCTCTTGTGACAGTTGCAAAATCATAGCTTTCAAAATTTTCTTGGGTTAGTTTGGTGCTGTTTTGGCAAGAGTTTGTTAAACCGTTGTCCCAAAGATCCACGAGTATCTTATATGCACATACGCTATACTATCAAAAATATTCCAATAATTGCATGTGTTGTAGTTGTGGTTTTGTTTAAAAATATCATTACTTTGTAGACTGCTTTGGTCTGCATTATATAATATGCTTATTTATCTTTCCATTCTTAATAATCTCAGCTGCTATCTTAACTTATAAATAATGATTTTTGAATGATAGTCCTTCGTAATAATTAAATTCACAATAGAGCTTTTTGTTTAGTATGCTGCTGATGAGTTTCAGTCTGTGAGCTGTCAGGGCATTATTTGAGTTTTTTATATTATAGTAGATCTACTGGAGTGAGATAAGAGGCATTGTCTTTCCTTAGCAAAACATAGCAGTGTAAACCTGTTTTTATACTCTGAACAAATGAACTTTGTTGTGTAAATAATTTTTTATAGTGTTATAAATTGCATTTGAGAAATTCAGGTGTCTGTATAGTGAAACTTGGTGAAACGGTCACCTAAGGAGTATAAAACTGGCATTTATGATGGTATTGAAGCTTTTTAACCTTCTAACATTCATAATACTTGAGTCTTTAGCCTGCTTGCACTCTTTAGAGTATGCAGGTACCTACAAAGTTGTTTTTATATTCTTTCTACAGGACTTGAATTAAGTTATTATATGTAAGTGTTTTAAATATTTATCTTAATAGTTTATTGTACTGTTTCTGATGTTAACAAACTTTGTTTTTAATGCACAAGATAAACTTTTTTTTAAATGTTCGGTAAAGAGTTGATTATTCATCGTTTTTACAACATATTGTTATGGACTTTGCATTTATTTAGCTATTTTTAGTAGAATTCTGATTAAAATTGTTTTTATATTCCTGTGCAATGCAGCATGAGACTTATTTGAAGAGAAAGCTATGCTGGAAAAGTAAAAATACAGGAGCATGCACATTTAATATTTTAATAACTAGATATCTCGTAATTGTACTGTTTTGCTAACTAGAAAAATCGAGAAAATAGGTTTTACTAGTATGTTCTCATGCTTCGTTAAAAACTTATAAAAGCCGGACAGAAACATCTGAATTCAGTTGTTTTAAGCGAACTGTAGTTTACATAGTGCTGTTATTGAATGTAGTGAATTCACAGTGAGATCAGATTAGCTTTCTCTGTATTTTGAATTGGACTCTATTTAATGTTTTAGTAGTTCAAAATATAACTTCTGTGAGATATTGCAATATTGTGCGAATATCTCTGAGAAAATATTTCAGCATTTTGTTTTATTTCTTGTGAAAAGAATAAATTTTATTAACTTTTTATCGACTTGTGCATTCAATCCATTATGAACCCATACGCGCACAACAATATATTATTTAACTGGTGCTAGAGGATTCAGCTTTTTTTTAGTAATATGTCTAAATGCATATATTTTAAATTGTAACTTCATTTACATATTATAAATAAAGTTGATTTGTCCAAAATGTCGAAGTAGATTTTTATATCTTGTCAGAATCATGAACTGGCTATAAATATATTTTATGATCAAAAGTGTTTTGTTACTATCTAGCACAGAAGCTATTCATTTCAGTTAAAAAGGCGGGAGGAGGAGGATGACAATGATATCTGATTTTATGGGATGGTCGAAAACATGGCTATCTTTTAAAATATTGGATTAAACGTGTACTTTGAATTTTAGCTTTTCAAATTTTATGAGAGCCATTTCAGCACCTTAGGTAGGAAGTTTGTGTAACTGCAAAATCTTATATTTCATATGGCTTCTGTACAACCAAAATTTTAGTTACTGAAAGATTCATTCATTTTGCTTGCACATAAAATTCCTAATCTCTTCTTTAAGATAATTTTATTGATAGAGAATGCAAATCATCTCGAAGAATGGGTGGTCTTCTTTGAAAAGATAAAGGTATTGTAAGGAAATTTGTTGACATAAATAGGTTCTCAGTCCATGTTTGTAACTAAAATTAAATATTTCTGAAACTTTAGTAAGCAAATGGAAAGAAAATATAGGTCATTTTTGTGATTAATGGAATCATGTGGGTTATTGTGTAAAATACTGCTTTCTTGGCCCTGAGGAAATATTAATTAAAATATTGAATTTTGAAAAGAGAATTTTTCTTGATGCATTTTAAACATTCCTTTCTTTCTTTCTTTTTTATATTATTTTTCTTATAGAGATTATATAAAAAGTTCAATTTTACATTTTCATTATTACTCTGACTTCAGTGGTTAAACTATTCTCATTACATTTTTTTCTTTATATCAAGAAACTGCGTAATTGAAAATTTATTGGGATCGATATTTAAGAAAATGTCATAGTCATTTAAAAAAATAGTTTAATACATTCAAGACAGCTAGCCTAAAAAAATTGGCAAAGTTGGAGCAACTGGTTTATTTATGATATTGTTGCGTGTGTATGGGTTTGTAATGGATTGAATGCACAAGTTGTTATAAAGTTAATAAAATTTATTCTTTTCACAAGAAATAAAACAAAATACTGAAATATTTTCTCAGAGATATTCGTACAACATCACAATATCTCAAACATTAAACAGAACTCAATTCAACAAAGAAAGTTAATCCAATCTCAAAGCGAATTCGCTACAATCAATAACAGCATTAAGTTAACAACAGCTTGTTTAAAACATCTATATCTGAGCTGAGGTGTTTTAATTCAGCTTTTATGAGCTTTTTAATTATTCATGAGAACATTCAGGTAAAATCTATAAATATCTCGATTTTTCTGGGTGGCAAAGTTAGATATTTATTTATTAAATATTAAATGCGCATCTCTTGTGTTTTTGCATTTCCGATGTAGCTTTCTCTTAAAAAAAATTGTCTGTGTTGCACGGAAAAGTAAAGCAATTTTAATTACAATTCTGAATAAATACAAAATCCGTAACAATACATTTCTTGAGGCTGAGCATTGTTTAGAAACTTATGCACCATGCTCGACTATTATTTAATTTACTTCAACACAAACTTTTAGATCTTTTCCGTTATGGGAAAACACACAGAAGACAAACTTCTGTAAAAAGGTGTATGTGGTCAACATTACATTTTGAAAACTGTTGAATGAAATGTGTTTTTGTTATCACTTATAACAGTATGCTTTGTTTTCAGACTAATTATTGTTAATTAAAAATTTTGAAAGTGTGTTATTTGATTCTTTGTATATTAAAAACATTAACCATAAAGATGTTTATGTTTAGAGGGGATCATTACATTCAAAATGAGCTAATAATGAAAGTATGTTTCCTCTCTGAAAGCATCAAGTTGATATATAAAAAGATATTTGGTATGTCCTATTTTATGGTAGAAAAAAAGTTTGGTATGTGTTATTTATAATCAAAAAGATGAATTGATTCATATTTTCTTGTTCAAAGTGTAACTTCATTTACACGCTGTTTATGGCTTTATGAACCCTTTTTTTAAAAGAAAGAGGTAAGATAAATAATATTTTTTAGTTTTCTAGGTGTAAATTCAAGAAAGAAAATGTAAGTAAATTATGTATTTATTCTAGTTTGTTTTAACGTTTTGTTGCAGTTTAAATGATAGAAAGTAAGCAAAATTACACCCACAGTTATTAATAGTTAACTTTTTTGTATTTATTGGTTTTACTGGCAGCTCAAATACAAAGTTCAGATGCCACACCAAAAAGGGAAGGGGAGGAGGAAGCATTCTTAAATGATTGAATTTTAATGGAAATGGGATAGAAAACTTACTTTAATCTTCATATGAAAAATAAATACAAAAAAGTAATGTATGAAAAATATAAAGGATTATTAAAAAAGAGTAGATATAAAAAAAGAACTTTCTTTGCTCTCTATATGGTTTGCATAGTGGTATGTAATTTCATTTTGTGGCTCTTTTTGCAAATTTGGATGGAGAATAAAATATCCCTTTCTTGAAAGCCTTATTTTCACATGATGATAAATTGAAAATAACCATATTTCCTCCCCCCCTTTTTTTTACAAATTTTATTTTCTGATAAACGAAAGGGATGATAATTTAATTTTGAATGGAATATGGTTACAATAAGAGCATGTGTAATGAAAAATAGTCATTGCTAAACTACAGGTAATTATCACAATATTATTTCTTTAAAACAAACCTACATTCCAATAAGAATACACAATAATATTAACATTACAATATCTTAATTTCTTCATTTCTGCTTCTCTGTAACTTGAATCTCACCTGTTCTTAGTGTTACCTCTTCTACACCCCAAATCATCTATAAATAATTAGAAAAGATAAATGTAAAGCTTGGTCAGTGAAATCATAGATTGAATGCCAGTTTGTAATTGCTTTGCTGTAATTGCTCAGTTCTTGTATTACGCTGTCATAAAGTTCAGCAGTTAGAAGGCAAAGGTTTGGCATGACCTTTTTCAGGTAGTTTACAAATATCTTTGTTAGCAAGAGGAAAACAATCCCAATGTAAAAGAACCCATTTTAAAATTTAGGGGCCTTGTTCTCTGAATGCATTGAGGAAGGAGAAATTAAGTGAATGTTTTTAAAATTTGCAGAACCTAGTGCTAAAAAGCTAGGGGGAAATGTATGCAAGGAAATATGGTATCATTTTGAATCTAGGAGGGGGGAACTTATGAATGATAAAAACAATTACAGAGTTGTATTACTTTATTTTGGTTTGCTAACTGTTGACCACCAGTAAATCCAATTAAGTTATATCTTATTAATTATATTAATACTTACTTATATATTATAAGTATATACAAGTATTAATACTTACTTATACATTATAAGTAAGTATTAATTTTTTAGTGTTAAGTTTCAGAGATTAGTACTCAGATTTAATTGGGAAGGTGGTATTTTAACTGTAGGGTAACTTCAATGAATTAGTTTCAAAGAGAATAGTAAAAGTGAACTAAGTTATTAGTGGATTGTATTCTGACATCACACTGCACGTTAAGAAATACCATTAAACCAAATGAATTTAAATTTGAGTAATTTATTTATAATTTCCTTTCACTGATAAACAGTTCTTTAAACTATTTTTAGTCACTGAGCTTTTTCTATTGAAATATCTTAAAGGAGAGACAGTTCAAGACAGTTCATAAAGTAAGGTAATGAGATTTTATAGGTGTAATAATCCTTCTCAGATTTCCTTCATGGGTAGAAGCAGATTTTGAAATATGAAATGTGATTAAGTTTTTGAGTCAAAAGCAAACTGCAGCAGTAGAATAAAATTTTTAAATATTGAAAATTGGACTCAACTTTCAATTCCAGTGAGAGTTGGCTGCATGGGAATTTTGTGGTTTTCTCCATGTATACTATGGATGTAAGACAATTTTCTTTAAATGCTCAACAAAATGTTTTCTTTTCTTAAAACAAATAGCAATCATATACATTTTGTCACAACCCAAACAATAATAATCACAAATAGAAATCAATCATTAGTTTTTGAAGTGTGTCGTACTGATATCATGTCACATAAACAAATTTGGTGGTGTTGAACTGAGTTCAAAAGGCAGGACAGATATATAAGAAGAGTAATGATCCCATTGGATGAGCAAGTTTTCTACAGATAATGTATTTTGTCAATTTGAAGCTCTTATTAAAGGCAATTGTCACATTCATCTAAATGACATTGTTAAAGAACTCAGTGGGCAGAGTACACAGCAACCTGGCTGACCATGAGCAACCCGGCAATTGGGGAGTATGTTAACACTGGTTGCTTAAGCAATCGTAGATGATCACAAAGTCATGATGATAAGATATGCATCTGATGTGAAAGCATGTGTGATGAAGGAAGCATTCCGTTTATGCACCATAGCATTACCAGGCATGAAATGTGAGTACATTATAGGACACCTGAGATGAAAGTACTTATACTATTTTTAACACTCAATGTAATCTTCCTCTCCCACCTCCCGAAGTAGTTCATCTTTAAAGAAAAAATGACTTTAGACCATCAGACTTGTTGATTGATTTCATCACCAGGGGAGCGACATTGAATCCTGCCAGTAGTTATAATATACTGGGATAATTGTGTAAAACAAAGTGCAGAAAATTATAAGATTTTTTCTCAGAAGGTGTCATGTTGCTGCACAACAATGCGTGATTGCACACAGTTACTCTTATGCTTTATTTATTACAGCATTTTCACCAGGAAGATGCTAGATCATTCTTCCCACAAACCAGAACTAGCACACATTTAAAGAAGTTCTAGAATGATAAATGATTTATAATCAGTGTGTAGATTGCAGCATGATGTATTTTCGGAGACTTGAAGCTAATTTTTTTGTGTTGGCAGCAATACTTTGTAGCACTGTTGGAACAAATGTTTGGATGAGTATAGTGATTATATTGGAAAATAATATTTACTGGTGCCTAACTACTGTGTATACATGTATGTGACTTTTTAATAAATTTTGTTTGTGAGAGCTGCCTTCATTATGCTTTGGTTGGCTAACATACCTGCTTAATTTTTCAAATAATCTTGTGAGTAAAAGTTAGTATAATGACAACCATAATTGACTCTTGACATTAGGTATTGAATTGCATTGCAGACAGTTTTTAATTTAGATTTTCAATTTTCAGCTCATATGGTTAATCAGCAACCTCAGCCAGCTAACTCTGTACCTCCACCTGGGCCTCCTCCACCAAGACCACCTCCACCAGCTCAGGGAGGAGATCTGATGTATTCACAAGCAAATAATATTGCTGCTGGAGCAGGTCTCTTTGGTTCCTTGAAGGGTGGTGCTGGAAGCTTTTTAAAAAATCTCAAAGAACAGTCTTCACGAGTTATGCAGACTGTGCAGCAGTATGTTTGTTAATTCTTTTTTCTGGAATAATTTTATTTTCTTTTTATTCAAAATGTTTTTAAGTTCATTTATTTGATTTTTAAATAATCAGAAGGCACTATTTTATGTAGTATCCATATATTTTGAACTTTATTTTACTTATTTATTTTTCAATTTGTCAGCAATCAATATATTTTTTCCCCAGGTCTATTGCTCGTCAGGACTTAGATTTCAATTATATTACATCAAGAGTTGCTGGTAAGTTACATTTTCAATAATGTTTTGCTTGTGAATGCATTTCATTAGAAACATTTTGAACACATTCCACAGAAATAAAAAATGAAATTGAAATAATTTTCTTTTAATGTTTTGAAACAAGTACTAAACATATGTGAGATATAAAAAAAGATCAAAATCCAGTCTTTTTTTTATCAAAATTAATTAATATGTTTAGCACAGATGATATATTCAGTTCCATTGCTGTAGTTTTGTTAAAATGCATATGTCTTATTTTATTACTTTCAGAATAAAAACAATAAATAATCTTCTTTTTAGTTATGTCTTACCCTGCTGAGGGTTTGGAATCTACTTATCGAAATCATGTCGATGATGTCAGAGGTTTATTGGATGCCAGACATTCTGGACATTATGCCATATATAATGTGTCTGGCCGTGCTTATTCTTCTGTGAAGTTCAATGCGAAAGTTAGTGAAGCTGGTTGGCCTTCCAAAAAGTCACCTCCTTTAAATACACTTCTTTCGTTATGTAGAAATATGTATTTGTATTTGAAGCAGGATCCCAAGAATGTGTGCATAGTTCATTGCATGGTAAGCATTTATTTTTAAATTACTTAACTTATTCATATCCCCTCTTTTTAGTGTAACCCCTTGCAAAAAAACCATTTGGTAAAAGGTATTATTTAAATTTTTATTAAATTTATAAATTTGTGTGAGAAATGTTAAATATTTAAATATATATACTGTTTAAGGGGGTTTATAAAGCATGCAACCGATGATTCTAGAACAGGGATTCTCAACCAGGGGCCATTTAATAGTTTCAGAGTGGAATATGGTCAACCTTTTTTTTTTTATCCTGTTAAGTATTTAGTTTTAGCTTATGAATATAAAAATCTATTTTTATTTAAATTTTGTTATTAATCAGCATTTTATTACGAGACACATTAAAAATAAATTTAAATAAAGTACATGTATTTTTTTGAGTTTTGGAAAATGAGAGGAGGGAGATTATTGTTAGCATTAGTTAAAAGGCAAAAAAAAGGTTGAGAACCATTATTCTAGAAAAATGAAATGTATCCTTTCACCTGGAGGTTGAAGTTATAAAGTTTTGGTATTTTGTGGATGTTTGGGATAACAAGCTCACCAAAAGAGTGCCAATCTAAATGTAAGAAAATTTTGGCAGCCTTAATTTTGTAATTAATTAGAATAGCTTTAACAGTTTTCTTGGCATGTTTACTACATTGTTTTTCGTACTCTCCAGTTTCCATAATTTATTGCATTCTCCATTTCAGTCTTTAGCATATACCTAACCAGATGTTTTGAGCAAACCTCCCTGATAAAATTATACCAGTCAAATGGTCATATTGTTAAAAATATCTGTTTGACATCATTTGACTATCTTCCAGCCAACAATAATAATGTAATCAAAAAACTTTTTGATTCATGAAACCAGTTTCTATCATGCATGTTCTTTTTTTAGCATTATTTAACTATACTATGTTTATATAATCATTTATGTAAATTAAGTATAAAATTTCTTTTTATGATTATTTTGCCAAAGTATAATAGAATTTCCATTGCTTTGAGAAATATAATGGCCTCTTTTCAACTGATGAAAAGCTAGGAATAGTTAACAAGTTTATGGATAAATTGTAAATTAAAAAAATAAAATATCAATAAAATGAGTAGTTGAAGATTAAAAACCATCACATAAAAGATAAAAGGCACATATGCAGAAAGTGCACAAAATGAGGGTAGTTGTATTACGGGTCATTAAGGTTTACCATTATAGATAATTTATTGCAGTTGTCTCAAACATCCATGTGTACCAAAATTTCATTTAATAAATAGCGGTAAAAATTTTAATGACTATCTGCAAGATTTGAATGTTTTTTGTAGTATAATATTCCTTGAAATATTTATTTTTAGGATGGAAAATCTTCATCAGCTGTTCTAGTTTGTGCTTTCTTAACATTTTGCAAATTGTTTAAGAAGGCAGAAGAGGCACTACAATTATTTGCTTTACGTAGATGCTGTGTAAATATGGTTCCATCTCAGTTACGGTAAGGAAATACTTTATATAGAATAGTTTCATTAATATCAACATTATAATAATAGAATAAATATGCCAAATAGAACATTTATAGCATTAGTAATTGGATAGAATAGCAAAATACATTTTGTGAAATTTCTTATGATATTTAAATTCTTATACAAGTCATATTATTTATACGGATCTTGGCAGTAGAAGCAGTAATAAGTTTAGCTTTTTATATTAGCTGTAACCCTTCAGTGGATACAAGATTTAGTAATTCTTTCTTCCCAAATGCATGTGATATCTGTTGGTCATAAAATTGTCTGTGTTTGTTTGCACCCACTGTGGTGGGTAACTGGAATGTGAGCTGAGTTTGTGGATGGCCATCAAAAGGTTAGTTCATGTAAATGTTTTGAAACTGAATTTATTTTGTTTCTGTAAATGCAAAGCTGTACCAATCGTAAAATTTTATTTAGCTGAAATGAACAACTTACTTATGTTTCTGTAATTTATTTATTTATTATTTTTATGACTGTGTTATAGGTGCTACACTGTTTCAATTTTTATGCAATAAAAAATTTATATTATTATTTTGCTAATATGAAAACTGTTATATAGTCTTTAATACAGAATCATTCAAGAACTTTTTAAATGATCTAGTAATTTAGCTATGTTAAGAAGAAAATAAGATTTGATGTCACCCTCTTCATTTAGATTATTTTTATCTGGAGTGTGTTTTCTGATTCTTGCTCTTGAAGAAATAATAAAAATGCTCTTGTTTTTAAAGTGATATTTCTCTTCTTTCTGATTAATAATTTCTGTCTAGTAATTGGGATTTTAAAATTCCAGTGTACATAAATATGAGTACAGGAATAGGGGCAGAGGCTGTAATTGAAATTCATGAAATTGTAGATTAGGGACAATAATAATATATGAGAAGAATGAAATATTGAAAGCTTAATTGAGTAGTATGTTTATTTAGTTCAATTAAAACAGACTGCAGATGCTTTAACAGATCGCAGAATTGTAAGTCGTTATGGTATCGACCTACCAAATTGGAAGATAAGTCATTTGAATTGCAGTGAGGACATAGCTGATTTTTCATATTTTTATGACACAGTTGATTTTTCATACATTGGTCTGGAATATTTGATGTGGTGCTTGAGCTAAAAGGTGAAAAATAATTCATCATCTTTTAGATTTGCTTAACTGGGTCTTGTACCTCTTCCCTTCGTCATTTAAATAAGGGCAGGAATAAAGAATTACCACATTTCCCTTGCATGGAAGCAATAAACCCCTTACTACCACTTACTACCATAAGTGTTCTACTGAGCAAATTGGAAGAAATGTGCTTTAAATCCTGGTGAGAGCACAGTTAAATATCATTTTTAAAGTACTTTGGAATATACTGTGTGACCATTTTTATGTAGTTTACAGAAAGCTGAATTTTTTAATTAATATGCTTTACATTTAATGCATTTATTTTGCATTATTATTTAGGTATATACAATATGTTGCTGATATTGTCTCTCAAGCTGTTCATCCTCATTCTCATCCTGTAGCCTTGCATTCTTTAGTTATGAAACCAGTTCCTCTTTTTACGAAGTTGAGGTAGTATACTTTTACTTATTAATTTGAATAATATTGTTGAGGTTAAAGGACTTTCTTATCCTATATGCTTCGAAATAAATTAAAAAAATTGTGCTTCTGAAAACTTTGAGGAACTGCATGTAAAAATAGTTCATTTTTAATGTACCTTGAAGGGACTTAAAAAAAATTTTCTCTGAAATTGAACTATTTTAAAATCTGGCTTTCAGATTTTTTTTAATATATTAAAACTGGCTATATAATCTAGTGTTAGTAATTAAATACCTTTTATATATTAATATTAGTAAAATGATATTATTTTGGTATTACTCATCTGTGTATTATCATGGAAAATATTATGGTATTTAAAGAGCAAACCTGCATGTAATGTGAAATTTTAAATAACCATGGTATAGCTGTCAGCTCTGTTGGTAGATCAAAAAATTTCTTTTAATATTTTTTATCTCAGCAATTCTTTTAGTTTTTAATTTTTACCTTCTTATTTTTCCATTACTCATGTAGCTTTGTTCTTTCATATGTGAAACCATAGCTGTTTTATAAAGGTGAAATCGAAATTAAGGATAGTGCCATTAATAAATTCCGTTGAAGATCTCTCTTACGAAATTTTGTAAGAGAAATATGTTGATAAGCAGTGGGTTTTGATTTGAAAACCATGGAATACCTCCAGAAAGGGAAAAATATCTAAGGCTGTCTTACACTGCATTATCCATTTTGACTATTTCTCACAGTAATTCTGAATATGAACAGATATTCAGTCACAAAAGGAAAATGAAAGAATTAAGTGATTTTCCTTTCAAATGAGTTTTAGAAAAATTAAAGAAGGAAGTATTGAAGAAAAAAGAAAATGTTGAGAAGAAAATTATGCTCATTATATTCTTAAAAGAAAAAAAGACGCTAGGGCAGGAGCAGTCATCTTTTAATGAAACCTAAATTGGACAAATTCCATCCCCTACATTCAAATTTCCAAGAACCAAAACAAATAAATATTAATTAATAGAAAAACTGCCATTTATTAAACTCGTTATCATATACCCATCATGAGGTGGGTTGTATGTAGATATACAACCCACCTTATGAGAGAGGGGAAAATGCATGCTCTTTGGCTGCACATGCATGGTGTTCATGAAATCGCCACACCTCCCCTCTAAAAGATTTGATTGAAACAACAACAGCAGTGGCGGGAAAAAAATAATAATGGTGATGAAATTTTTTTAAACTTAATTAGCCAATTCTTACTTGTTTGGATTAAAGTTATTTCAACATAAATTCAATAATCTTAATCATTAAAAGATGTAACATTCAATTAACTTTTTCTTAAACCTAAATCTTAACATATCTTCCATGTACCAGCGTATTGCCACTAAGTAAAACATAAGGTACTTTCTAATTTAATCTAGATGGTTATTAAGTAATAAACTATGTGATTTAAAAGCAATAAACAGTTCTTTAGGAATTTTATTTCTACTTTTTAATATGATTGATTGAAATAAAAATGCATTAAAACCATGAGATGTCTATTTAGAAATATTCAATATTTTTATGAAATGACTCTAGCTATATTCACTGAAATCGTTATAAATCATTTTCTTTTTTATAACTATTTTAGGCAGCTGGTCACATAAGCGTCTAGTTTTTAAAGAAATAATCTAGAAATATAAAAATATGCATGACAACTTTTAATACTACGTTGGGCTGTAAAGATATGCTATTTTTAAGTATTTCGTAATTTTATGGTTGAATTTAATTTTATGTGGCATAAATGCAAAGTGATATTTAATAAATAAAGTTAAGACCCAAAAAGTTAGTAAGAAAAAGACTAAAAAGAAGTTTTAGAAGTCTTAAGAAAACTGAACATTGATATGGAAAACTAAACAGCAGAATTGCATGAAAATTGAGTAATGGCAGAATGAAATGATGGGAATTTTATTGAAGGAAAAAAAAAACAATGAGTTTCAAAAACCACCCCTAGGGGGCATATCATAGCTTTATTGAGAACATATGAATAATCTACAAAAGTTTACAAAGCATGCTCGGTATGATGTCCACCATCGTGTGCTACCATCTGGAAGTATAAAATCGCATTTTCGACTGTTGAAAGCAGCATGAACTGGGTGATGTTACACACATGGAGTTCTATGCTTTCTTTAAGGTCGGATAGAGATGTGATGGGATCACAGTAGACCATAGCCTTTAGGTATCCCCACAGCCAAAAGTTGCAAGGATTCAAGTTGGGGGATCTAGGAGGCCAACTTGTAGGAAATTGCCAGCTGATGATTCTATTGGTACCAAAATGGCAGTGCAGCAGTTGTTTCACACAATGGGCAATGTGTGGAGGAGCACCATCATGCATAAACACTGTGTTTGCATCACATCACCTTGCCTGAAGAGCCGGAATAACGGATTGCTTTAATAATGAAGCGTATCGTTGACTGGTGACGGTGCATGTCACAGGCCCTGTGGCGCTGTGCTCTTGGGGAAAAAAAAAAGGCCCCACAATGAAGGTTGCAGTAAAGCTGCAGCAAACTGTTACATGCAAAGAGTGTAATGGAATTTGTAGGAATTAATGTGGGTTTTTAGCAGCCTAAATATGGCACTTGTGTGCATGTTAACTGTACCTTCCATGTGAAAGTGGGCTTCGTCGGCCCACAAAATGTTCCATGGCCATTCAGCCTGGAGCTCAACTCGCGCAAGAAACCACAATGCAAAAGTTTGTCGACTATCCAGAACAGCTGGTAAGAGCTCCTGCGTTAGCGACAGGTTATACGGATAGTAGCGTAAGATCTTTTGAAGACTCTTATGAACCGTGGTAGGAGGTTGGCCAATAGATGCTGGAATACACTGAACACTAGTGCTGCCGATTGTTTGCAATCTGTTTTCCTCCACTTGCATCGCTACATCATCCACTATCTGTGCTGCAACACACTTTTGTCCCCTTCCTGGCTGAATCCCCAATGTTTCCGTTGTTTCAAATTTCCTGATCATGTTTCTTAGTCCTTGACTAGTGAGTGGACCTTTTCATAACTGCTTCAAAGACCGAAATTTCCACAAAGCTTCGGTAGCAAAGTCTCCGTTTTGGTAAAACAATTTCACCAAGAAAGCATGTTCTTGGAGAGTCAACGTCATCTTCCTTGACTTAAAAATGAGTATAACTGCGGTTCACTTCTCACATTTTATAGGGTTGCTGTGCGCGCATAGGATGATGATGGTTACGACATTTGCATATGGCAATAGTGTACATTACACAGCGCCATTTAGTGGTGGTTTTTGAAATTCGTTTTTTTTATGGGGGGGGGGCTCGATAATCCCATCATTTCATTCTGCCATTACCCAATTTTCATGCAATTCTGCTGCATGGTTTTTGCTACAGACTGCTTGCAAATTTCAAGTTTAATTATGGACACCCTGTATATTGATTCAGTGCTGTAACTAAACTTAATACATATCATAACTCATTTGTTTTAAGGCATGAAAAGTGCAATTCAAATTTTTTAGCTAGCTTTTTAGAAACAGATAGTGTTTTTCCTTTTTCTTTGTGCGTATGTATATAATCATATAGTATGGGATCTACCACTTTAAGTTTGTTATTTATTTTAATATTCCACTAAAAATGGTTGTGATGTTAGCTTACTATATTATTACACCTTCAAATCTTAAAGTAGTGCGTTATTGGTGCCATCTGTGAAATAAATAATTAAAAGCAGTAAATTGCATACTATATGGATTACTCATATACTCACTTGTATATGCGTTTACAAATATGTGTTTTCTTAAATGAAATTGATGTACTGATTTAACAGGTATTTTCATTCTCCACAGCATCTTTTACCTGATAAAAGAAAAAAATAGTTTTTAGTTGGTATAGTATTGAAAGTATAGCTATATGAAATTTTGTGAATTAACTATTTTTTAATGCTTGAAAACGGTTTAATTATATTTAAAAATACCATAATTAAAATATGCCATTTTAAATTTAAAGAGACTAAAATTTTTTATATGTTAAATATAGTAAAAGATCTGAAATCTGTGCAGCTTCTTGCCTCTTAACAATGAAATGTGGATTGTTTTAGCTATTTTTGTCAACAATTAGGCATGTTTTGTCACTGAGTATGAAGGAAGCTACAGTCTATTGATTATCACATTTATAATTGTCAACATATAAATTATTTTCCCAAACCATTAAATTTTTCTAACTGAAGATCAACTCTGTATTGTTTTAATTGAGAAATTTTGTAACTTTTTGTTGAGACTAGAATTAAAAAGGATGCTTTTTTCATCATATCAAAATGATAGGTTTAAAAAAATCTCTCAATATATTTGCAGGTAT
>KK119890.1:305139-326668 GCA_000611955.2 Stegodyphus mimosarum
TTTTAATATATTTTTATCCTTATTTTCATTTTAAGTAAAATTATGTTTAATATTTATTTCTGTATTAAAACAGTCCTAAAAATTCAATTGCATGTATGTGGCTTTTTAAAGAAAACTATTTGTTATGTATTTATATGTATATTTTAATTCTTTCCTTTTTTGATCTACATCTAATAGTTTTCCATTTATGACCTGAAATCCACAGGATTTTAAAATCAGGCAACCTTATGTTCCAAGCTGAACAGATTTTTGATCTTCTATTATACTTAATTGGAAAATTTTTGTACTAAAGGAATAAAATCTAATAAATACTTATTTTAATTGAAATTTCAACTGATTTTTAGGGATGGCTGTAGGCCATTTATTGAAGTATACATTGGTGAAGACAGAGTTTTCACTACTTCTCAGGAATATGAAAGAATTAGGTAATATATATTCAAATTAAGTGCATTTCTGTTAAATTGTAATCATTAACCTTTTGTTTTTGATTTACTTTGCTCAGAAGTTACTTAAAATTTTAAGTTTTAACATGCATTAAAAAACTGATTTCAGAAAAAGTCAGTGCATAATAAATAACCAGAGTAATGTTTTTATTAATTTTATTTTGTGCTGATAATTTGGTTTTGAGTTTTTATAAATATTATTGTTCAAAAGTGTTATTCATTAAAAAAATTATAGCTTTTATAATTTTCAGAAAATTACCATTTTATTTCAGATTCTGAAACTTAAATTTAAACTGAATTTATGTGTGTTATGCTCATTTTATGCACATTTTTTATTGTACATTTTAATGAAATTATTTAGCACAAAACTCTTTTTTTTTTTTTAATCTTAAAACTAGCAAGTAAACAGCAAGTAATAAAATCAAGATTTGTCTTTATTTGCATCTGTTTCGTTTTCATTTATTTATTTTGTTACAACCAGAGGACTGTATTGAGAGTAAAGTAAAATGTGTATATTACATAAGGCCATTTACAATCTGCATCAAGGCAGCTGTGAATGGTTTTGTGAATCTGAAAATACTTTATAAAATCTAAATTATAAGAAAATACTGTTATGTAACTGTGTTTGTAAGAGCCCTAATGTAATTTTATTATTATATGTAAATGATATTGCAATTTTTAATAGTAAAAATTAACATTGCATAAATAAAGTAATCACACATTTGGGTAAATTTTTGATTTTAATATATTATTCAGAACTAAAAAGTTATTTGGAATTGAATTCTTAGAAAACAACAGTGGGACTTTTATACATCAGCAAACATACATTGGAGAAATTGTTGAAAAATTTAAATACTTTCAGATACCAATAACTTCACTTCCCATAGCTAAAAGCATTATCCTTATAAAATTATATTGTCCATCTACAAGTGCAGAAATATTTATGACATGCATAAATTACCTTTCTAAAATCCATTGGGATGTTTAAATTTTGTAGCTAATAGAATTAGGCCTGATATAGTATATGTGGTAAATATCTTATCACAATTTCAGGAAAATCCTGGAATTAGACGTTGTGGAGCCTTGTTGAAATTGCTTAACTATTTTGATAGTACTAAATCATGCAAGTTAAACTTATGGAAGATTAAACATATAAATGTATATTCAGGTACTGATAGTGATGATTGTGTATCCATGGATTGATTCATATTATACTGAGGTAAAGTAATGTAAGTTGGAAAACTTGTAAACAAAAAAGCAAACAAAATAGCTATTGAGGTAAAGTATAATGCTTTATCAGAAGCTGCGAAGGAGTTGATGTGACGAAAAGTGTCTTAAAAGATGAAGTTTTAAAGTTCAGTTTGAAAGAATGTAAACTATTTGTTGATAATAAATCTAATGATTTTTCTAGATCACACATAGAAAATTGACTAAGCATATTAACATGGGGTATCACTTTGTAGGAACACTGGTGAGTGATGGAGTGTTTGACTTTGAGTTCATCTCCAGTTAATTAAATAATGTGGACTTATTTAAGAAAGCATTAACTGAAAAAAACTTTTTGTTTAACTGTTTACAGTATTCAAGAAAAGGTATTGTGTTCATGTTATATAGAATTGAAATGCGTAATTTTTGTTAATTGTAAGTTTTCTTTTTTTTTTTTTGCATGAGAAAAAGAAGGTTGTTGTTAACTTGATGTTTTGTTTTTCCTACGTTTCACCTAATTGAGATGCTGTGATGTATTTATATTATGGAAGTCTGTGAACTCAGATGTACTTGTTCACTTTTTCTTTTGCTTTGTTTGGATGTAGGGACTGCTGTTGCAGCCTAATTGTTTTAGAGTAAAATAAATTCTACTTTTGTTTTATATATATTCTGTTGATATTATTTCTGAAGTTCAAAGTATGCTTTTCTATTGATTGCTGTACTTCCCATGTCACACACTTCCATCTCCTGTGCCAGGTGTAGGCATGTTTGCTTGCTTGAATGCTTGATGCTTTGACTATGTAATATTGTATTTTCTTTGCACTTTGCATCTTCCTGAGAGTGAAGGATCCTGTAGATTTTGCATTCCATCTGTGCTTAGGTCCTGAGGCATTGTCCTTGCTAGAACGTGCATTGCTGTTGTTGATGTTCTAAAAGCTGAAGGTATTTGGAGTAGCACTATTCACTGGATCTGTTGGAGCTTTTGACCCATCCATACTGTGTTGTTCATCCTCACTGGGTTGCCGTATAGAATCATTCGTTCTATGACCCTTAAGTACAATTCTTTCATGATTCCATATGCTATTTACTGTTCTGTTCAGTTTATTACTTTGTTTTGCTTTGTCGTTGACTGACATTAAATGGGGGACTCAACTTAAATGGGGGTTAATTTCTTATCCAGTAATAAAGCGTAGGTGAGTTATAGTATCTTGTCTTCTTAAGGAGATCCCCTGCCATTTTATGTATGGAGATTAGCTGCTAATTTTTGTCCTTTCAGGGATATGATCATCTGAGTCTTTTCTACAATAATTTTAAGTTTATATCTAGCTCTTCAGCACATTTTCTGCTTTCTTCCCTGTTGTGGTTCAATTTACTTCGCTGATTATCAAGGTAAAATTGTCAGCATATGCCTGTATTTGAGCATTTTCTCCTTGAGAAAATATCCAGTTTTAAAGTTGTATCTGCTATTTATTATGTTCCAGAGTATAGGTCTTATGTCCAAATCCTGAGCTTCTTTTGTGGTATTCTGCTGTGACATTTACTGCATTTCTTTTTTATGTTTATTGTCCTTTCCTCCATGTAACTGCTTATTAGTTTGCAGAGAATCAGAAAGCATCTAAATTCTTTGAGTCTTGCTTTCAGCACCGGCTAGCATGGTTAATTAAAGGCTGTTACTACACTGAACATGGTTATGCTAGTATGCAGATTTTCTCTTCTATTCTGGAGGATGGTTTCTTGGACATTGTTCAGAACATCTACAGTACTTTTACCGCTAGTGAAGCCAAATTGTGCTAAGGCTTAGGAAGTTATTCTTTTCATGATGATAGGTCATTCATTGAGTAATAATTTTTACTTTTTATCTGTTCTTTCTTTTTGAAACAGAAGCAGTTCATTGTTCTTCCATGAATTTGGGAAGTACCCCAGCTCTAGGCATTTATTTAGAATCAAAACCAAGAGGTCTTCATTAATGATACATGGCCTTTATATTGCTTCTATCGCAAAATTGTCTGGTCCTGAGTCTTTTCTTTTCTTTTTTTAATGCCGTGACCCTTCTAATTTCTGAATATGAAAAGGAAATGTCATTCTCTGTGTCAGGAGTGATTCACGAAGTTTCTCGTATTTTTGTCTATTGTTCTGTGTCTTCTTACCTGTCATGTTGGGGAAAGTGATAATTGTGGATATCATCTCCTCTGCTATTGTTTTTGTACCATCACTTTTTGTGATTGTGCTTAGTTGTAGGGCTCCCAAACTTTTTGATTTACTAAATCGAATTAAGTTCAAAAATGAAATTTATTGTTATTCTGTCTCTAGAGCATTGCAGCTCTTTCCCCTCCTTCCTTTTGGTACTTTTTTCTAACAACTGTCATCTTCTCCAGCTCTCATTTCATTCAGCTCATGGACACTTTGATGAGCCCTAGGGTTTTGTTTTCAGTCTGTGGGTTTTTTCATAAATTTCGTGCAGAGCATCTGTAACTCTGGTTATGAAGGAAACTATTTCTTCTTTTGTTGTCATTCTATTGGGATCCATGTATTTTCTATACTTTAGGAGTTTGAACCTCAATCAGTCTGTGTATTGGATATTAATCTTTTTCTTTAATGGTTTTGAGTACAAGATATTTAGGATATCAAAGGCTTTATTATTATCAAAGGCTTTTATTGTGATCACTGAGGTTTTCCTCATCTGTGACTTGCCAATTTTGAATTTGAATTCTATTATATTGTGTATTTAAAAAAACAGTTGATCTAGGAATTTTCTGTAGAACTGATGAAGGTTGGAATGTCACTGATCTTGTTGGTAACTGAGAATGCTGTTATCACAGGTGTTGATAACCAAGAATCCTGTTATCACAGGAAGTTCACAGACTTTTAACCCAGTGGATCAGCATTGTTTGGGTTCTATTTTGGGCTTTTGACATTAAAGTGACTGCTGATACTGAAGTCCACAGTTAGTCTTCTACAGTCATGAAAGGTTTTCTTTTGCAGTTAATTGCTATAAATCAATTCATGTAAAAAGTAATATAGGTTTTGGTTCTTGCATAATTTATTTAATTTGTTCTTTGAACTATATTTATGTTTGAAAAAACTGATGATTGATTCTTATATATTCTTTCTTGATATGAAAACAGAAACAGAATTATTTTAGTGTTTGCATTTATTTTTTATTCACAAGCTTTTTTCATTATTTCTTTTTATGTGAAATGTGGGAAAATAATATTTTGATTGATTTTTGTATATAGAAACTGCTAATTTTTCTCATAAACAGAAGCATTTCAAATCAAATTTTTATATTGTAGTCATTAATGATAGTAGTTATAAAAATATGAGACGTGAAATAAATGCATAATTTAAAATGTATTGAAACAAAATTATCTTCCCATTCATTATCTTCAATGATAATAATTTTTTCTTTTTACTAGTTATAGATTTATATAACTAGTAAATATATAATGTATATAACAATATTATATACATTTTTATTTCTTTATAATGATTGTGGGTAATGCCAAGGTGTAAACCTTTCAACTCTTCACCAAAATATGTGTTGCCTTATGACTAACTGCAGCTTATATTTATTTAAGCAGCTTGAATTTGTAAAATGGGCAAATTTTATGCAGTGAACCAATTTACGACTACCATGTCTTTTTGAATCAACTGTTTCGTTAATATGTAATGTAGGATATAAATATTTTTTTATTTAGCAGTTGGTGATTACTAACTAGAAATATGAATTCCAAGACAAAATTTTCTTGGTTAAGCATCCCTGCTTTTTTTTTATTATTAATTTATTGTTTCTTTCATTGAAAAATTTTATGATTTACTAATGTTACAAATTTTTAATTTTCAGACACTTTAATCTTACAGACAGTGAAGTGAATATTCCCTTAAAAACTGTAGTTTCGGGTGATATAACAATAGTAGCATACCATGCAAGATCTACGTTTGGAGGGAAAGTGCAAGGAAAGGTACTATTTTAAAATAAAATTTTTAAATTAAAAATACATGAATATTATTTGTACTTTTTCTTCCTTTATGTATGTAATGGTATTTTCCTCTGTGAAACAACCATCAAACCTGTATTATTTTAAATATGTGACTACCTCTAATTGAAGCCCATAACTGGCTGGAATTATTAGTGATCATCCTAGTAAGGGATTATTGTATTTAGTTCTTTTAGATTTATAACTTTTTATAATAGTAGGGAAGTGTTTGCTTTTTTTGAACAAGTACAACAAAACTCATTGTTAAGGTAGTGACATATGGGAAAAAATTGACTTTTGGTATTGGATTGGTTATATGAAGAATGTTAATTAAAGCTATCTGTCCTAGTGGAATGATAGAATTAATTTCCATTTGGAAGTCATAGAACTTAGGGAATAGATACTGCAAGAAAACTAAAAATATTCTTTACTTTTGCTTTTATAGGTGAGGAAAAAAAATGTTAAGTGCTGTTGATGTGAGTTAGTTTAGTTTAGCATTGATTTTCATAAGAAGGCATGACCTTTGACTTAATGAATTACACCAAACTATGCACTGTTAACCAGGCCTTATAAGCTGTGTTTTTGAAAAATTCACTAGATGTACCTGGGAGGCAGATTTGAATCTTAAAGTTGCAATAGCTTATAATGTGTTTTAAGTTTACTTGCATAATGAAGCTTCTGGTGCCTTAATGGTAATATCCAGCAGAGACCGAAAGTTTATATCTCAAAATCCTGCAATGCACAGCTCTGTCTGTCTTATTTCATTTGGATCATTATTTAATTTTGCATAAAAGTGTAAAGAACATCATGAAAAATAATGTAAATGAAAAATATCAAGGCTATTAATATTTTGTATATTTTATTTTTAATTAATATGAGAATACTTTTCATGAAAAATTTAAAGCATGAAATATAGTTGCATTATCTGTATTGAATGAACAATGACCTCAAATTCTAAATTTAGACAAGAAAGTCTTCTGTAACATTTTAAGTAAAGAGCAAATTTTGTTATCTTTTGCTTATCTTGATGCAAAATAAGCATATTTCAAAATTTTTTTGGAAAAGAGGGTTTAGTTTTTAAGACATCAAGGAATAATACTTTACAGCGTTTTCTTATAAAATGATTTTCTTTTTATTTAAGAGCTATTAAAAAACTATACTTTTTTTATAAAAATTTTGACTTTGTCATAGGAACATTTGTATTGTTAAGCTGGCATAAAAAAAAAAAGAAATATAGAAAACTAATTTACGTGTTTTCTTTCATTTCTTATTTCACAAAAGGCTTTTATTTTCTTTCCCTTTAAAAATAACGATAAAAATTTTAAAAGGAGAGAACTGTGATCTAAATTTTTAATTGTTGCTTCAAAGCCTTGTATTTTGCAGCTAAAATGTTAATAACTTTGGCAATCAAATGAACTGAGATAATATGTAGATTGCTGATATTTAAGACATGATACTGATTTTTTCTACAAGTTGTACTGTTTTAGTTTTTCAAGCATTATATTTAAAATCTCCTCTTGCTGCTGTTAATGACTCTGAAGTTGTGTGCTCTTTTTGTTAATGTGCATAGTTCAGGCAAAAGATTATGTCGAATTTAATATTAATTTTGAAGTCTAATGTATATATTTTTAATGTGAGTTTTTGAGTGCTGAATACTCTTGGTGATACTGAATATTTAAAGCTGAATGTATGGAATTTATGTTTTTGTTTATTTGAAATTTTGGTAGTATCTTCACTAACACTAGAATATATTTAAGTATTTATTTTCAAATTATTTAAGTATTTATTTAAGTATTTATATTTTTCTAGAATATATTTAAGTATTTTTGTAATTACATACTTGTAATGAAATCTCCCCCCATCAACCTAATTGTTCAAAAGAGCAAGCTCAAGTTATTAACACAAAACTATATTGCTGTTCAGAAGTGATCAGTAGCCTTGTGAATAAGACTAAGGAATGCTGGTATTCCATTTTGAGCTCATCTCCTACTAAATAAATGGGCTGGCCATATTTCTTATATAATGAGAATATGAGTGAATTTTCTTAGAAAACTTTCTACAAAGAACAGGTAACTTTTGAGTGCTTGACAAATAACTTAACCTAAAATAGATTCAGTTGTAATATACTGTATGGTTAATTTATTTGATATATTCTTTGTAGAAGAGAGAACTGTTTTAATTATCACAGATGTTGGGAATTTGTGAATTTGTGACTGAATGTTATTTTAAATGACTCAGTTGCATGAAATACCAGAATAACAGCAGTGAAGTATCTAAGTGGATTTGATATGACAGTTGGTGTGAAGACGAGTGTCTTCTGCATTTTAAAATTTTTTCAAGCAGTTGTTTAATTGTTATGGAATTTTTCCAAGCGTTCATAAAAAAAATAAATAATATGTTCATAAAAAATAAATAAAATAAAAAGATAATAATAAAAAAAAATAAGCACTATTGGTTAGAATGTGACAAGCCAGTTAACTAGCAACAGTTTGAGAAATCACAATAAGTACAATAAAAGCAAAATGCAGAATAGTTTATCAGAAGAAAAAACTTGTTTGGCATTTCCAACCAAGAAGGTAACAGCCATTGATCTGCTTTCTGTAAGTTCTTTCATTTGTGTGTTAATGAGATGCATCTTTTGAATATTTGGAGTGATCATTTCTGCATTGTTCATAATTGGAGAAATGTTGTATAGTCCTGTAAACTTTAGTTAAAAACATCATATGACTGAAAGTTAGATATTTATGATCAGAATGAGCCATAAACAGTATAAAGGCAATAATATCAGATTAAGGCATAAACAGTATGCAGCAGATTAATGACACATCTTGTATGGTATCATTATTAGAAGCTTGTAGTTTTTCAGTCTTGCACAGATAATGTTTTCATGAAGCATGTTAGCTCTGTTGATTTCAATAAAGCAATACCTGAACATTGTAACTTATCTGAAAATTGTTGCAAATGAAGTATGTCTCTCTGTCTTATTTTCCTTTCATGCCAAAAATATTTTTAAGTGAATAATATTGCTACAGGGTTTGATTGGCTTTTCAAAGATTTCAAAAAGATGTTTAGTTTGGTGTATTTAAATCTGTCATAGTAGGTGAATTATAATTCCATCAAACAGTTCTGCTGTAAAATTTAAAGTGTCATTCAAGCATGAACAATATCCCTTCCACTTTCAGGATCTCACTGTCATTAAACTGTGGGTTAATATACTTGCAGAACGGTTTTAAAAGTTTGTAAAAAACATGTTCTTGTGAATTCAACTGTTATAGGAGGTGAAAAAGAACCATTGAAGTTTTAATCGATGATAACCTATTAAAATGAAAATGTTGCCTTTTTTAATGTGTATTTCAAGCTTGGCATTTTTCCGCGATGCTGGAAGTGTGTGAGGGTTATTCTTATTCCTAAAGGTGCTGAGATTTTGAAGATGCATATCGATAACATTTGTTCCATTAGTTTACTTCCATATATAGGCAAGTGTCGTGAGAAAATATGTATAAACAGACTTAACTATCATCTCAGTCATTCTGCTCTTTTGAGTGAAGATCAGTTTGGATTTTACTCCTCTGAGGTCTGCTGATGATGCTTTGCTTCGATTATGACATAGTGTTGCTGAGGGGAAGCGTAGAAATTATGTCAGCTTTCTTATTTTTTTTGGATATTAGAGGTACATTTGATAATGCATGATAGCCTAGTGTTTTTCATTTGCTTAGGAATCTCAAAGTCCCTAAGAATGTATTTCATTTAATGAAGAGTTTCTTGCAGTTTTGTTCTGCTGAAATTACTTCGGGTAATATGACAAAAAAATTTGATTTAAGAAAGGATATCCTCAGAGTTCTGTTTCTGGTCCTTTCATTTGGAATCTTATTACGAATGATTTGCTTTGTAATTTGAGGAAACTCCAGAACAGTCACCAAATCGCTTTTGTTTTATGTGTATGTGATTTACTTGTTATTGTACAATGTAAGAACATTAATAATGCGCGTGCTCATTCTCAGTATATTTTAAACTATATTTTTGATTGGTCAAAGCATTACAAGCTTGAATTTAACCCTTCGAAGTCGAAAGATATGATGATACACAAAAAATCAGTGTCATCTTACAAGATTGATTTAACTTGTGGGAGTAAGCCTATTGAAGAAGTGCAGTGGGTTAAATATTTAGTAATTATTGTAGACAATAAATTGAAGCACCATATTTCTTATATATCCAGTAAGAGTGAAAAAGTTCTTCTAGGTTTACTGCAAATTTCAAAGAACAGTTAGGGGGTCAAATGTGATGTTCTCGAACTGATTTATAATCAGGCCATTGTACCACTCATTTCCTATGCCTCAAGAGCTTGGGGGAATTCTTTAAGGAAGAAAATCAACTGTAATCTTCTTAGAAGAGTTCAAAGAAGATTTCTCCTTCACATTATTTGTGGTTACAGGACTATTGGTTATGAGGCATTCTGGTCTTCCGCCTAATGGTTTAATGATCTTAAATTATCTGGATGTTAGAGATAGACTTCCTAAACGCAACCCTTGTGATCCCTTGGGAATGGGATGCTTTCTTTTTCAGATTTACCTTACCTTTCAGACAGAAACCCTGTGACAGTTATTACTGATGATAATAGTGTTTTCCAAGAATATGGTATTATTTGTTTCACAGATGGTATTAAGTTAAATGGAAGGATTGGCCTTACATTTGTTATTTATGAAGATGGCAGGGAGAATGTATTTGCTCAATATAGGATACCAGATGTATTTTCTGTTTTTCAAGTCGAGCTTCTATCTTGTTATAAGGATGAAACATTTCAGTAACTTATTTGTACAGATTCACTTTCTTCTCTCTCTTCTACATGATATACTTTCGACTGAAAAACTGGTGATGGAAATTTACTCTGTATTACGCTTGATTGGATATGCTGCAGATATTCATTTTACTTACATTCGCGGCCAGAGTGGTATTTTCTAATGAAAGGGCTGACCAATTGGCTATGCAAGCGACTTATAATGATATTGATTTAATGTTATCTGCTCCCAAGTCTTATTGGAAACATGTGGCTTGGAAGAAAACTGTGGTTGATTGGCATAATATCTTTCTTCTTCGAAGGCCCGGTGGACAAAGTGATTTTTCCCAAGTTTTTAGTGACATTTAAGGCATTTTCAAACCGGATTATAAACTTACTCAGACTTTGACTGGTCATGGGAATTTTGGAACTTGCTTACTTCGTTTCAGTATTGTTACTAGTGGACTCTGTGCTTGTGGCGATGCTGCGGAAGATGGGGAACATATTTTATTGCATTGTAGGTTGTGTGCAACTGCCAGAAGGGCATTTAAAATGAGTTCAGGGCAATTCTCTATATGCTGGCCTCCTGTTTTCTATGATCTTGCTAGAAGTTCTGAGGCCTTTGCAGTCTTGCACGATTTTATTTGTTCTTTGAACTTTTAGTATTATTATTTATATGATTGGATTTTTATCTTTTATGTGTCATTGTATTATTTTGTGTATTGTCTGTGTGTGATTGTTATGTATAGATGTTTTGTACCATTGATGTACTATTTTTCTGTGTGTCGGTATTATTAATAAATGTTATTTCATTTTTATTATTATTGTATTATTTTAAGGTGGTTTATTTTCTTTTATAGGAGTATTAATATTGTTTAATTATTCATGGTATATTTTAGTATTTTTATTATAATAGTGTTTATTTTATATATATTCTTTACCCTCTCTCCAGGCATAGATTTTGTTTTTTATTGTAGAAGTGTATCTCCTTGTACTATGAGTTATTTGCTTGCATTTGTTAGCCTCGTGGAATACTTCATGGAACACAAGGAGTTTTTGTCTAATAAAAATCACATTTAACTTAAAAAAACTGAAGATGTTGAATGGTTGTAAAAAGTAAAGTAACAAAACCTAATATGAAGGATGTAAACATTCATGTATGTAAAAAAATTTAAGATGAGTAAAATATATGCTCAAAGGTTGTAGAATTTAAAGAAATAAAGCTGTTACTAGAACAAGCCGCTAATGCTGTCAAATATTTCCTTGGTTTCTTAAATATTTAATTATTCGTTTTTCACTATATAATGTATTTGTATACTCGTTATGATGATAAATAAATGTATGCATTGCCTATCCACCTCTACATAACAAATTTATTATTTTATTTCCCCTTCCATTTAATGTGGCCATTTAACTTTTACACTAAAATTCAGACATCTTTTCTCCTAACTATAGTAAATTAATCTATATTATTTCTAATTGTTGTAAAATATATTCTGTTGCATGTGTAATAGCAGTGAGAAAATTTTCAGATTTTAAAAATATGTTATTGTTGTACTACAGCAAAATATCTGCTTCTAACACATATTTTGCTTTATTGATAGCCAGTTCAACAAGTAAATCCTGCTTTATTATTAGTACTATTATTATTTCTTTTGATGATAGTGGGCTGAGTACAAGTTTATTTATTAAATTTTGAGAAACAAATTTTTATTTTATTTGAATCAGATAATTCATTTTTTTATAGGTGACTGCAATTAAAATCTTCCAGCTGCAGCTAAATACTAGTTTTATAAATCCAGGAGGGCAGTCTTTATCATTCAATAGGTATGCAGATGTTTTTTTTTTTATATAAATTTGCTAGTAATCAGCAGTGTTCTTAAATACATACTCAGATCTGTGTTTTCTATTGTCAGAAAGATCTTCAGAATCCTAAGTTTTAGATATCTGCATAAATTTAAAGTTGGAAAAAAATGCTGTCTTTATTTGATGTCTGATTAACTTTGAAATCAATACTTTTATTCAAAATCTTTGCCAAATTATGTTTTTTGTCCCCTAATTTAAAATTTAACATTGTCATTTTTCACTTCTAATTTGATCTATATAAATATTTGGGATTGTTTTTACTTAGCTGTAGCTTATTTAGCTTTAATAGGTTATTTTTATAATATTTAACGTACTGGTTCTTAATATTTTTTGCTTATCACAACTTGGAGAAGAATGTGTATTTTGCATGAAAACTTTATTATGAAAGTAATTAAAAAAGAAGTACAGTACAAAGTCCATAATCTGGACATCCATAATCCGGAATGATCTATAATCCGTACCTCAAAGCCACAAACTTTGTTTTTTGTAGGCTTTATGCATGCGCATTTGATTTTTTTCTTTCCATAATAAAACGTGTGGAGATTTTCGAAAACGGCCGAGATTGCAATCTTGTTTTCTTCACTTCCCCTAAGGTATGCAGTAGCAGGTGCAGTTTCTCCAAATGCATTGTATCAGTTTACTGCAGACAGCTTGTCCTAAGAGGTTTCTTATTGTTTGGTTGCTCTTGACATTTCATTGTTGATTCTTTTGTGGTACAGTCTGCTTTTAAGTTTTAAACAGCAATAAAAGTGAGGAAAGCTTTCAACAGCAATAAAGGTTCTGTAAAAATAATGGAAGTAAACAAAATCTCAGTCGTGATCATAACAAAGCCAGAAAGGCTTGTTGGTCTGACCTTTAGAATAGTTTTATAAAGAACGGGGTCAAAGCCTAATGGAATCTTTGTTAGAAAGTTCAAAGGATGTCATCTGAAATCTTCACACCTATTTTCTGCATTAATGGATGGGGAGGGGAGGGGAGGAAATTGCTGTGAAACTGGAAAAGTATTTCGGGCATTTTGGTATTTTGAGGATACAAAATAGCGAAGGGTCTGGATTTCAAAGAGATAAGCTAGGCAAAAATTATCTTTACTGATTCTAAGGCATTTCAGTTAATGTTGCAGATTGCTTAATCTTCTAATTGGATCTGGCTTATTATTTTTTGCAGACTGTTAGAGCAATTTTATAAAAATTAAGCTTGAACTTTCGATTATGTCAAAAAGAGTTTCCAATTCTGGAGCTGCCAAAGGATCTACAAACCAAAAACATGTTTCGATGTCCAACAAACAAAAATTGGAATTGCTGCAAAAAATGGATAAAGGCATATCCATCTCAAAATTATGCAGAGGAGTATGGCATTGGAAAGTCAACTGTATATGACGTAAGCAAAAAGAAAAAAGAACTTTTTGAATTTTTTGTGGATTTCAACACCTCACTGGCAATGAATAACAGAAAAAGGGTTTGTTATGCTAAAAGGGACAATCATGACAAAGTGATGATTGAATGGGTCAGACAGCGTTGCAGCAAGGGCGTGCCATTGACGGGTCCAATGCTAATGGCTCAAGCCAAAATACTTCATGAAGAAATTAAATTAAACACTGAGTGCACATATTCGACAGGTTGGTTAACCAAATTTTAAAATCGCCATGGTATAAGACAATTAAAAATTTCAGGTGAAAAAGGTTCAGGTGAAGAATTTGCAGATGAATTCATTGAACTCATTACTAGTGAACTCCAGAACAAATTTACAACGCTGATGAAACTGGTCTTTTCTGGCAAAATGTACAGCGAAATAAATACCTTGGCAACCTCCACAGAAAAAGCTCCAACTGGTGTCAAAGATTCCAAAGCGAGACTAACAATTTTAGCGTACGCATATGCTGCAGGAATGTACAAGTGTAAACTTTTTGTAATCAGAAAACATGCACGACCTCGAGCATTTAAAGGAGTAACGATTTTCCCCGTTATATATTGCGCAAATAAAAGATCATGGATGACACAAGCATTGATGAATGATTGGTTTGAAAATCATTTTATACCCGAGGCGACATTTGAATTCGGTTGGTTTACCTGATGACTCAAAAATAGTCCTGACTGTTGACAACTGTTCGGCACATACGTCACTTAAAGTTTTAGTGAAAGATAATGTATCCGTATTATTCTTCCCTCCAAAATGAACATCTATCATTCAGCCTATGGATATGGGAATAGTGCACGTGCTGAAATGCAAATATAAAGTAGCATTTTTAAAATCTATGTTAAATTTCTTGAACAATGGTAAGACTATGCAAGAATTTTTGAAATATTTTAGCGTAAAATCTGCTGTGTAGAGCATCGCAAGATTGTGGGAGGATGTGTCTCCAGATACGTTAAAAAATGCTTGTCATAATTTATGGCCAGCTACCATATTTCATGGTGAGGATGATGAAGATGATAGCCATGAATTTGAAGGTTTTCAGACATCGCAAACTAAAGGTGAAATTTTCCAGTTATTAAATTATGTAAAGAAATGTGGAGAAGCGGTAATAAATGAAGATGATATAACAGAAGTTTTTCATTGTGACGACAATGCCCCAATCATCAATCAATTAACAGACGGCAAAATCTGTAGTATGGTTCTAGATCCAGAAAATACCACTTACGATAGTAAAGAAAGTGACAGAGAGGTTTTTGAAAACGAAAAAATTCCGATTGACAAGTTAGTCGGTATTCTCGACACAGCAATTACAGGACTTGAACAGTGGAACTTAGTAACTGAACAAGACATTATGTCTGTTTATAAAATCTAAAAGAAAGTATTAGTGCAAAAAACGAAGCAACTTAAACAACTTACATGGAAAGAAATGCTTAATAAAGTAAGCAAATAAATATTGAGCTTTTTTTTTTTTTTTTTTAAAATTTGATACCCTTTAGATCATAATTGCTCTTTATTTCAAAAATTACTGTTTCATATTTTTAATTGTATAATTTCTGCATGCCATCTTATCAGATTTAAATTGATGATCTATAATACGGAAAAACCCCTAATCCGGAATCACCGAGGTCCCGACGAGTCCGGATTACGGACTTTGTACTGTACTGAAGTAATTAAAAATTAAGTGCATAAATGTATGCTTTTGTTAATATCAGAGCTGTACAAATGCTAGAAATGAATTCAGTTGCTAAATCTTTTTGACAGTTTTTTGTTGCATGCGTATGCATTCGTAATAGATTAAATGCACAAGTCCGACAAAAGGTTAATAAAATTATTCTTTAAAAAAAATAAATAAATAAATAACAAAACACTAGAATTTTCCTCAGAGAAATTTTTACAATTGTTAACAATCAGGCAGTAATAATCTGTAGAATGCAGATACGTTAAATAGAATGCAATACAACCAGTAGCTGTACTTCAAACTATTAAAAATGTTAAAATGCAACGCAGTTCGAAGAGAAAGAGAAAGCTAGTTCAATTATCTCAGTTTGCACAGAACTAAAGTTAATAGTAGCTAAGTAACTGAGCTGAGATGTTCTCTCTCTGGATCTTTATAGCTTTAAATTGGTCGCATGAAATTTACAGTTTGCGTATAGACCCGGTTATCCCTGCCGTAGGAATCTGGACTCCTTGGTGGGTGGGGACGCTGGGTCCAAATTTGATTTCCTTCAAATATGGCTTTACAAATTTTTATTACACCTCATGAAACTGCCAAGGAATAATCTAGTAAAAGACCTCGAACTACAGAAAGTGCAGAAAACACTAAAGTTCTTCCCCTATTTTTGGTTATGACAGGATCTGCTGAATTGCACAAAATGCAACCTTTCCTTGTTCAAAAATATATAAAAAGTCTTTGCTGAAAAACCAGAATCAATTAAAAGCTTGCAGTTTGGTCATTTACTAACAGAAATTGTCTCTGCTAATCAATCAAAGACCCTTCTTACTTTGTCAAGGATGGGACAAATTGCTGTTACGGTTTCTGCACATAAAACTCTTGATTTCCTGTTGTGGTGTGATATCAGAAGTCGACCTGTTAACAATGTCGAACAAAGAATTCATTGCCTTGCTGAGCAGAATTTTTCCGATGCATGTTGTATTAAAATAAGAAGGGATGGTCAGTTAATTGATACTAAACATGCCATTTTGACATTTAACATTCCTCAACTTCCAAATCACATTGAAACAGGCTATTTGCACTGCCCGGTGCAGCCCTATGTGCCAAACCCTATGCGTTGTTTTCAGTGCCAGTGGTTTGGGCACTCAAAGGCTGCATGTCGCAGTAAACTTGCATGCACTCGCTGTTCGTCTGTGGATCATGAAAGTGAGGGTTGCACTGCTGAATTAATTGTAAAGGAAGTCGCCCATCCTTCTCTTACTCCTGTTCCAAATGGAAATCTGAAAAGGATATCAAAACTATAGAGCAACCAAAAAGGTATCATATACAGCATCTAAGAGATTGTTTGAAAACACTCAATCTCATCCAAATCTGAGTTTTACCAATGCAGCAAAATCTGTGCGCTCAATAGCCATTGAGACATCGTTTACCAATCAAACAGACTAAAACTGAAGTCCCACAAAAAATGCCGAATAACAATTTATCTGCAAGTACTAAACATACACCAACCCATAAAAAACATGAAGTAATTAATATTAAAAAACAAATGAAGTCCTCTTCAAGTAACATAAAAACAGTAAATTCTGGTCATACCTCATTAGAGAGTATGCTATCAGATACGCTTGAATCTGAAATGGAATTAGGAGAAGGATTAGCCCGCCAAAAAGTCTTCTACCACGCCTAACAAAGAAACAGCATAACAAAATAAATGTTCATGAGATGGCTACTTTAACCTCCTGGAATTGTCGTGGATGTCATCAAGGTCTAGGGAACATCAAAAGCCTGATATATATTTATCACCCTGCAGGAGACATTTCTTAAGCAAGATAGCACAGCTAAGTTATGGAAATATTCAACTGTCAGGAAATACTTTTTATCTGATGAGCCTGCAAGTGGAGGCATTGCTATCTTCACTTCCTATCTCTACCCTTCGACTGTCTTTCCTTTGAACACGTTTCCAAGCTGTTGAGGTGCAGATCAATATCAGAATGCTTATCACTGTCTGTACCATCTACTTGCCTCCTAATGAAGTGATAGATAAAAAGGAATAAGTTTCAGAAGTTAAATTTCTAAGAGTAATATTTGATAAGAAACTCACCTTTCTATTCCATATCTCATGCCTAAAGAAAAAATTTTAAAAAGTGGTAAATATTTTGAAGGTATTATCAAGTACCTCTTGGGAAACAGATAAAACTTCCATGTTCTGAATTTACAGAGCTCTTATTTGCTTCAAACTTGATTACAGATGAGTGGCCTATGGATTGGCATGGCCTTCTAAGGTAAAGAAGCTTGATCCTGTCCACCACAAGCTCTGAGAATTTGTTTGGAAGCTTTCAGAACATCTCCTGTGCAGAGTTTGCATGTACAATGTTTCGAGCCACTCCTCCGGCTGAGATGAGAGCAATTGTCTCTTCAGTAAAACTATTTCGCATCATGATCATCCAGCCAACCTCATAGTGCTTGATAGCCAGTTTTATTTGTTCTACCAAGTGTGTCCTTCTTGTATTCCTGCTTTTGGATTACAAATTCGACAGTGGATGCAAGAACATGACTTGGAAGAGGTGAAAGTTCAAGCAGTAAAGTATTTGGAAATACCTCCTTGGAATGATGCTCACATTGAGCTTCTCAACGTATTTGCCAACTTAGCTAAAGATAACACCAGTGATGTCATATACAAGCAGATTTTTTATGAATATAGACAGACTTTCAATGACTGTGTTGCAGTATATACATATGGATCATTTGGGTGCAAGAATACTATTGAGGGAAGAAAACTTCAAGTCGCTTGTACCATCTTTTCTGTGGAGATTGTTGCTTTGCTATTAGCTCTACCTTTCATAGGTAAATAACATAGGAAAAATTTCATTATTTACACAGGCTCACTCAGTGTGCTAAAAGCTCTTGCATGAATCTTATGTGAATGGCACAAATCTGTTAATCATAGAAGTGCTGAAGCTCAATGTTAGCTGCAAGGCCAAAGGTTACTGGATCCTTTATTGCTGGGTACCAAGTCATGTTGGTATAAAAGGAAATGAACTGGCAGATATCGCTGCAAAATACGCTTGTGGGACATCCAGATATTAACACTCTGATTGGCAGGAAAATTCTGATGAAATGACAGAAGCTTTGGGATGTGCAGTTAAACAATAAACTAAGAAATATAAAACCTAAAATACAGCATTGGAAGGAGCAGGTCCTTCTGACCTGACTAAGAATCAGTCACACAAGGCTAACACATAGATACCTACTGATGGGCTAAACTGAACCAATATATGCTGAATACAGTACTGTTTTAACCATTAAACATATTTTAATTGATTGTCCAAATTTTAATCTCTTTCGAAATTTTTATTTTAATACTTGTAAGATTTCAGCAAAAAATTTAGTTGGTGAAGAACCACATTCTAACATTTTTAACTTTTTAAAAGCTACAAAGTTTACCACGTTATTTGAATGCCCTGAATACAATTTGGGTTTCAGAATCTCTTACTAGAATCTAATTATATTCATATCATCAAAATTTATTCTTTGACTATAGAGTTTTCTATCTGTATGTCATGGTTTTTATATCTCAAGTTTTTCACAAAAGAATTTTATGTATTGGATTTTATTGGAGGTTTTATTATACGCTTTGCTATTTTATACCTATATTTAGCGTTGTCATTCACTGATTGGTGTATGTGTGCTTGTCTTTATTTGTAAATTTTGGAAATACACAACCATTTGTTTGGAACAACATAACCCCTATAGGTTTTGCACCAATAAAACCCAACCAACCATTATTGTCACCACTCATTGCAGATATCTGAAGTGCTTTGAAATGGGGCTTCTCATTATCCTTCAAATTCCTGTCTGCGATATGGCCATTAATATGTTTCTCATGTCATGGCTGGGGAATGGTCTTATTTTCCATTCTCTGGGGTGTTCTGCTGTTCTTCCGTACATAACCTTCAAACACCACAGCTCCAACACCTTAGGATTAGTTTTTTTTCACTTCTATTCTATCTCCAGGCACTGACTTGTCTGGTCAAATCATTTGTTTTATTTTCCATGCTCTGGGGTGTTCTGCAGTGCCATCGTATGTGACCTTCAGTGCCACATTTCAGACACTGTAGAGTCAATTTGTTCTCACTCCTACTCCGTATCAAAGCATTGACTTGTCTGGATAAATCATCTAAATGAGCCATCACTTGAACCGCTGGCTCGTGGACTTGCACAGCTCTGACTCGATGGTGATCTCTATGAGTTGCTTGCTGGGCTGCCTCGAATTTCATGGCATACACTAGAGCGCTTTTTAAATCCTTCACATCTGCCATTCTCAGAGCTTTTTGTGTTTTGGGATCATTGTGGATGCCATTGATAAAGTACTGCAGGGACAGGATTGCCCTTGTTTCCCTCAGGTACTCCAAAAAGGGGAGGTGAGACAGCCTTTCAACATCCATCACGAGCTCCTGGAGTGTTTCCGTGGGCTTCTGTTGACAGGATTTTAGTTGAAGCCTATTGTAGTCATTCAAACATTTCTCTCCAAAGTGCAGCTCCAATGTGCCAGATAGAGCTTCAAAATTTATCCTTTGATTTTCTGGTAGAGTTTGAAGAATATCTCCTGCATCTGCTTTCAGAGAAGCAACGAGATGACAGGCCTTAACTTGAGAATCCCATCCGTTTGCTTCCACCACTATTTAAAATTGTGTCTTATACACTTGTCAAGAGGTCTTTCCATCATATGAGGATAACTTGAGGGAGGGACTAGCAGGCATGGATAAAAATTTAAAACTATCAGAATTGCATCCTGCTGTCGCTACAAATTTCTTTAAGGTATCAGCTTCTTTGGTGACTACAGAAACCGTGTCATCAATTTGTTGAACGTCAGAAACTCCGTGTCAGTTCTGTATTCCATAGCTTCAAATTTGTTTTCGATTATGCAGGTGAATACTCTTTTCATTTTCTCTTGGCCCACTTTCATTTCTTCTTTAAAGCTTTCATCTCTTCATTAACAAATTCTTGGCATGCTTCTATCTTTTCTTTAACGAATTCTTGGCCGACTTTCATCTCTTCTTTAACTAATTCTTGACCAGCTTTCATCTCTTCTTTAACGAAGTTGATGGCCCCTTCCATCTTTTCTTGGAATGCAGTAAATGCAGTCATCAACTGCCTTAATTGTTCTTCTATCGGTCTTGTCACTGGCATTCAACCCCTCTCCTGACACCAAAAAATGTTGCATGCATATGGGTTCATAATAGATTGAATATACAAATCGCACAAAAGGTTAATAAAATTTATTCCTTTTAAAAGAACAATAAAACACTGGCATTTTCCTCAGAGATATTCGTACAGTTGTTAACAATATCGGGCAGTAATAATTAGTAGAACACAATACAACCTGTAGCTATACTTTAAACTACTAAAAACATTAAAATACAATGCAGTTCAAAGAGAAAGAGAAAGCTAATTCAGATATCTCAGTTCGCATGGAACTAAGCAAATCGCATTAACAGGAACTGAGCAACTTAACGGAGATGTTCTCTCTCTGCCTTTTTATAGCTTTAAATTGACCGCATGAGATTCTAATAATTTCTGCTTCTCAAGATTTATGGAAAGCAAAAGAGTAGAATTACAGTTGCAGCTAACACTGTAGTAAATTGCATTTATTCAATTTAAATATAAACTACGATATATTTATTTATTAAACATTAAATGCATGTATGCTCTTGTATTTTTAATTTTCCGGTGTAGCTTTCTCTTAAAATATGTCTCGTGCTGCATTGCACAGGGGAAATAAAACAATTTTAAGTAGATTTCTACTAAAAATATCTAACTAGATACAAAATTCGTAACAATATTGATATTCAGTGCTTTGTATTTCATTTTAAAATAGGCTACATTTAATAATTTATCAGTGAGATAAATATTTTGTACAGTAGGTACTTAAAAATATTCATCGTACATTGTGGCTCACTTGGTGGATGTATTTTGTATTATAATTGTTACTCCTTGTCTAATTTTTAAACTTATAATTAATTGATTTCATACAAAAGAAATAACAGGTGAAGCAAAGTGGTCTTCATTCATCAATTGTAGACCCAAGGAATGAATGTAAAAATGTAACCCATCTTCATTCCAATTTTGATTTAAGAGTATCCCATGAGGACTTAAAAGCTAAAGATTTTGCTCCGATTCT
>KK119890.1:334694-349552 GCA_000611955.2 Stegodyphus mimosarum
ATAAGTAAACAATTTGGTCCTTTTTTCAGATCTGGGATCTTTTTCTTGCATATGTTAATACGAAATATTTTTTATGACTGGTCCTATCTCATGAAGTATGTGTCATGTCTTAAGGGTTTTGAAAATTGTACCTAATTAATAGCAGTTTTTGTGGATAATTCCATAAATATATATAGAAAGAGATTTAGTTTTTAAAAATAAGTATTCAGATTTGTATGCATTTGAAGGCTAGTCAAGCTAATAGAGTAAATAAGATGAATTCCAGTCATCTCTCTCAAAATAAATCTTTGAGGGGGCAAGGGAACTGACTTTTTCAAAGTCAACCAAAAGCACAACTGTTTTAATTTTTATTTTAAATAAGCTTTGCTCCTTAAGCTCTTCCTCTATTAATAGCTCCTTTCAAATAAGCTCCTCCTCTATTAATAGCTCCTTTCAAATAAGCTCCTTCTCTATTAACAGCATCTTAAAATAATAGTTGAAGAAAAAAAATTCTCTGAACTAATTTTTGTGTAAAATAAAATTAGCTTAATTATTCATTCAGAAATCATTTTTAGCAATAATATATTATGTACAAAATCATAGTTAGTTTATTGGAATTTTTCATTTTCAGTTAAATTTTTCGAAGGAAATAATATGCACTATAGCGATTAAATAGTGATTAATTTATGCAACTAATGTAAGAATTTAACGAATTAAATTCTTTTCAGAATACTGAGTTCCGATACCTTTTAACACGAACTAATCTATATGCTGAATTTTTTACTTTTTAGCTTGCACAAGATGGTTCAGAGAGTGATCATTCCACGAGCCCGACTCCAACTCCAAGCACAATTGAAGATCTGCAACGAAATCCTTCACCGGTGCCTGAAATGGATCTTTTAAATTTAAGCAATAGCTGTGCTCCTCCTGTTCCTGATCATATGGAGAATAAGGCTGCACCTATTAACCTTTTAGACATTGATTCTGATATCAGTCACTCTCCAAGCAATTTTGATCTCTTAAGTAATCCTGGAACCGTTCCATTAATAGGTTAATATTTTTCTGGTTATTGTTTCGAATAGTTTAATTAGCTTAGGTTTTTTGGGAGAGTGGTTTGGTCACCAACTTTTCAATGTAATTGCATTCATTATCTACAGGGGCATTTTGTAACACACTTAAAGATTTTTCATGTACTTCAGCATGATTCTGTCAAGTATCATGCAGCCTGCTTATTCTTATTCAACCTATGTTGTCTTTCACTATATTGATAATCTCGGTTTCTAGTTTACCGTTCCTGATCTTTATTGGGGTATTTCGCATGCAGTTTCATTTTTCAATCATTTTTACAGTCTTAGAGAAAAATAAGAAGACTAGGACTGTGATATTTGATTGTTTTCTCCCATCCTTTCTTTTTCCAGTTATTAAATTCTTTAACAATACTTCTGTTCGAATATTAATGCAAAATGTTCGTGAAACCTGTTCTGGGTAATATACCTTGTGAGGAGACTTATCATTTTGATGCATTGATAGTTCTAGTATTAAAGTTCCATCTGATAAACATAGTGGCATAAACTGGAACATGTGGCAGAATTAACAAGATCTGAATTGTATAATTGGGATGCAAAACTTCAATTGAATTGAGATAATCATTTTTGATATATTATCATAGACATGTGATTCTTCCCACTATTAACTGAAGTGGAATCTTTCATTTAGAGGGGCACTGATTTTGTATAGCTTCTGGCAGTAAAATTATGGGTCAGTACATTGATCATTTGACATTGTTTTAAAGGGGATTACTTGTTGAAATATTGCAAAACAATGATTATGAACTCTGCTTTAAACAATGATTATGAGCTCTATTTTTTGTAGGTAAACCCAGATCTTGAAGAAAGCTGAAGTATTTGAAAGTGTTTAGTGTCTTTGTGGCATGGAAACACTTTATAAATGAGAAATACACAACCAAAGTTCTCAAGCTATTTTGTGATAGGAAAAGAGGGGTAGAGGACCTTTGGATCCATCCTACAGCGGATTTGTCTTCAAAATTTAAATGAATCCTGTCATGCTATAAGCTGCCCAAGACTCATGCCAGCAATAGTCGCAAATCTGTGCTTCTTGACACATAAAAATTCATGGACTTGATCTGATGTTATTGTCAGACAAATTAGGTGTCACAACAATAGTATTTTATGTGTGCCCTTCCACCTGAATATAACTCGGATGATGCTTTTGAGAAATTTGTACCCTAGGCAGTTGCCTATGTCACCTGTGCTTGCTGTTGTTTCTTCTCAGTAGCTCATGCATTATGTATACTTTAAAGACTACACAAATCCAGTAGGTTTCCAAGAATGCCAAATTAATGAAAGGTTTTTGTATATTTTCTTAGATTTGTATAATCCTTGAAATTATCCTAGCTTTTTCGATATTGATAACTTGGTTATCTCCTGCTTGATATCTTTTGAAGCTGTGTAATCTGCAGTTAGTGCTCCATCCTTTCAGGGCTTAGTTTTAATGGTGCTGAACAAGAGTCCTATTTTACAATTAGAAGTACCTGAATGATTCCTTAGTGGTACCAAAGTACAGGAATGCTACTTATGTTTAAAACAGCTGAAAGAAAGATTATTAAATCCCTTTAGTTTTTTAATTTTAGTAAATATGTTAATATTAACTAAATAAATATTTATTTTTTATATAAATTTATAGTAAAATATATCATGTAATTATTTCTCTGAGATGATAACCCGTAATAGTGACCAGTATTTCTAAGAGCAGAAAACCAAAATTATTTATTATTTTTTATCCATTATCTTGGATTCACTACAGTCATTGTGTAAGCAGTGTATTTGGGCATCTAAGTTTTCTGCTTAGAGTCATCAGGTGCTCCTATATTTATCCTTTTTAACTTTATTTCCTTTAATTCTTTTTTTTTTTTTTTTAAGAAATCTTTTTGCTCAAAGGGAGAACGAATTAGATTCTGAAAGTAGTATATGCTTAATATTCTAAAGCAAAATGCTTTTTTTTTAATAATAAAGTATGTAAAGGTCCTGATTTTTAATTTCATTTCTGCATTTAAATAAAATACCTCCATGCTGAAGAAACACAATCATTTCTTAGCTTAAATCTGTACAATCAATAATTTGTTGGCTCCATAGCCACCTTTTTACTTCACATACATCACAAACTGAAAGATTTAGTTCATCACTGATTTTACATGTACTGAATGACTTGTATTCCTGATGCCAACCTAGAAATAATTTTTTATTACTTTTTTGCTCTTATCACCATGTTACTACCATTTCATAGTAGCTTGAGAAATGACTCACAGTGATATCTTAAACAGTTTTTTTAAAATGTTAGTTATTTAATACCAAAGAGCATAGTAACCTTTTGTGAAATTATGCTTGACGACAATTGCAGACTTTAGCCAACTTTGCTGCAAAATGTTGAGTGTGTTGATGAGGGGAAATTTAGCAGAAATTTTTTTCCCACATGCACCCAGTTATGATTCAGGTATTTAGTATTAATGATGTCCAGCACAAGGCATTTCAGGACCTCTATAGATGTTCCATTCTTGGTGACTGAATCGGTCAAGTTGTAGAGACATTAGGTATTTTTGGAAGCATTAGACATGAAAAATATGCAATTCCTTCGCCGGGAATCGAACCACGGACCTCTGAAATACCGGCTCAGTGTGCTGACCATTACACCACGAAGGCACGCTAAGAATGTGGGAGATATACCTTATATACTCCCCTTTTTAAAGGGCGACTAGGGTTTTAGGGGACCTAGTCGCCAAATCCTGGGTGTGGAGAGTCATCATCCACAACCCTTTTAGTTCGGGCGCCACTGTAGAGACATTAGGTTTATTTCGAAGCAGGAGTCATGAAAAATATGCATTGCCTTCGCCGGGAATCGAACCACGGACCTCTGAAATACCGGCTCAGTGTGCTCACCATTACACCACGAAGGCATGCTAAGAATGTGGGAGATATACCTTATAAAGTTAATGTGTGTCTCAATTTAGAACCTGGAAAGGGGGGTTTGCTGGTGGCACAATTTCTTGTATTGATCGATTAGACTAAATTCCTGCCTAGATTTATGAACTTTTTGTAGGAAGCCACAATTTATCTTGATATTTCTAGTTGTGTTCTGATAATTCATCCAGAATGGATTTCCAATGCAAAGCAACTTTTCATACAAGATAACAGCTCTCTTCCTCACGGGTAAACTTTTTGTTAGCAGTAGCATAACTTCAATAGGAGTAGATTTAACACCTCCAGTAATAAATCTCATTGCTTGGTTTTGAAAAATTTCCAATTTCTTGCTCACTTGCTATTATTATTCACTTGCTATTATGTAAGTAGGCAAACAAATAAGAAGTTTTTTTGGGGGGGAGGGTAAATTTTGATTCCCTTAAGAAAGCAGCATATGTGTTTTATAAAAAAATGTGCTCTATTCTTCGATAGTGCCACAAGTGTCTGTGTGGCACTATCAGTCTATGATGCAATGTATTCAGTGTCGCTTTATTGTGTAAACCTGTGTGAAAGCAGGTTATTTTATATGCACCTGAATGTACTGATACTGTATGTATTTGAAAAGAAAAGCCAATATTTGATTATATTTTTGTTCTAAAATTTGGTAGTATCTTATAAATGATTATTTTAAAAAGTGAAATTGCAGATTGAAACTAAGTAGTTTAGTTCTGATGCTACATTGAATTACATTATTTAAATACTAAGTAAAACCACAGATAATTATTATATAGCTTGAATGCATAACTACTGCTAATTATAAAAGCCATGTATTAACTCTTACTTTAGAATAGGCATTTAAGTCTCCCCCCCTTTATGGTTTGCCTCATAAGTGAACTAACACTTTTTGCAGAAGATAGTTGAGTTCTCTGATTTGCAAAAATATCTCAGTCCCTTCTATCTAGTGAAGATGACATATGAAGGATTGTAAATGAGAGGAGGGTCATTACAAACTTGAAGTAACAGTTTTAAAGTAACAGACAGTAGCCAGCAATATTAATTTAGATCTTTATCTGCTATATTGATATGCCTGAAAACAAATAGGCAGCACTGTATCACTAATTTTTTTGTTCCTTTTCTTTGGGTCATAGCTAATAGCACTGTTTTTGTAAGGAAATTTGAAGAAAAGGTAATAAATTCTCTTTTTAAAATATTGCAAGATGAAATAACTATTCATCTACATTTTTATCCTAATCTTTAAGGTGGCTCTTATATTAGAGATTGTATTATAAATAAATTAAATATAGTTTCAAAAGAATATAGTAAAGTGTCGGGGAAGTTTTTTGTGGGCAAGAGTTACTAAATTAAATTGGTTTTCTAAAAAATTGGTATTATAAAGGGTATTGTTTTGTATTGGCTTTGATTTCAACTTTTCTAAAAGTTCCACTTGTTTGAATTGCTTTTGGTAGGTCACATCATTTGGTTTTACTTTTGGTTTTGAATTTTACACTTGCCTACATAAGTGACGAAACACGAATTGAATAATTGAAGAGTTAGGTTTGAGGGCAACTTCCCCTTGATAAGTCTGTCTTCTGCCAGCTCAACAATTATTCACTTATGCATATTTTTTATTTTTAAGATTTAAAAAAAATTAATTACAATTTTATATTTGATACTTGCACTTGATTTACTTATGTTCTCAGAATTTAAATGATATTGTAGATTAGTTCGCAGCAATACAAATTATTTATAATTTCTTTAAACTTATTTCTATAATTAATTTTTTTACTTTAAATTGCTTTTTATGAATAGAAATTTTGTTAAATTAAATATAGTGTGTTTTCTTAATTCATTTCTCTAAATTTTAATTTAAGCATTTCAATACTCATCAAAAACTGATCGAATATAACTATCAATATTGCTGTGCAAAAGAAGTAAACTTATTTTGGCAAACTGCGTATGGTTTTGTCCTTGATGCAAATCTTTATAGACATCAGCTTGATATATATTTTTAGTCAAGTTTAGAAGTTTTAACTGTCAATAAATTATGTTAAAAAATTTTGACCTTCTCCAATTAGAAATTAACTTGCCAAGTTAAAAATCCCATATTAGAGAAAGTAATAAATTGTTTTTTAAATGAATTGAAGAATGTTGTAATTCCTTCAGGTATGATTAAAAGGAACTTGCCATCCATTAGACTTCAACTCTTTTATTGGTGATACCAACTACACCAAATGTTGTTTCTCCTGAACTTGGCCCCTTTTTTTCATTTATGCTGTTGTTATGATACTATTTACATTAATTAAGGATTTTATTTTCATCTTATTTAAAAGTGTTTTCATAAATAAAACCTTCACTGCTCGGAATTTTCTTGGCATAAAAGTGTAAGAAAATTCTAAAATGAAATTGTTCAAAGAACATAAAATTTAGAAAATTAAATGCTAATGTATTTTACATCAGAATTGAATTACAAATAGTTTAGTAACCTGAACCGTACATTACAAAGTGAATAAAAGTCAGTTGGGAGTTCCTTTAAAATAGTGTCACCATGCAGTGTGAAAAAACCTCTCAACTTTTAAGATTTCAAGGTTGGCAGCTATGGCATGGTGTAATTTTTATATTTATTTATTTTAATAAGATTTCATCAGTTTCAACAATTTTAACCTCTTTCAAGTCAATTATTCAAGTCAACCATTGCATTGATTCATTTGCAACAGACTTTGATTTGCAAAACTCAGTAGATGTTCGACTCTTGACACCATAAGTAAATGAATGGTACGACGCTAATGAAAGGCATACATGATTCAACAAACCGTATTTGTGTGTTTGGACATCTTATCCCCCCCATAGCATAGGCTGCATAGTAATTTTTAGGTCAAGTTGCATTCTAATTTCACAAGGTGGTTATTTGAACACAGTCTTTCTCTATGAAAAATATCTCTTTCTTGAACAAATAAAATAATTCTTTGGTCATCTCTTAGTAAGTTCCAAATTGTGAAATCCAGTGCAGTATAATTTAAAAAAAAAAAAAAACTAATAATATGAAATATCTGATTGTTGATAGGTTAGATGTTGTGATGAGCATTGGTTATAAAGACAATTATTGCTGGAAAAGAAGGTAAGCCAAACTGATTACGTTTGGCATCAAGGAAATATTCCAAAACAAAAAGGCACCAAATTGTATTGAAATGGCTTTAATGGAAAAGTGCCCAATTTAAGGATCTGGGGAAGTAGCATTAAACTTAAATAATTCTAACTGTACATTTCCTGAGTTTTAATGGTTATCATTAGATATATAACTAAAATGTGAATTATGGTTACAGATATCAAGTTTGTTAATGTAATTAACTTTTTATGAATTTGTGAATTTTCCTTTATGCTTTTTTTAAAGAAACATGTTTTGTTTGTTTGGAATAGGTACAAATATAACTAAAGATATATAACTAAATTGTGAATTATGGTTACAAATATCAAGTTTGTTAATGTGATTAACTTTTTATGTATTTATGAATTTTCCTTTATGCTTTTTTTAAAGAAACATGTTTTGTTTGTTTGGAATAGGTACAAATAACAACGACTTGAACTACAGTGATGGTTTTAATGCATTTACTGATAATTTATCGTCCTCAAAAGTTACAGATTCATCTGATCCTTTCTCCATACTGCAAGACAATAATGCACAGTTTTCAAATTCCAAACCTGGTGGAAATACAGCTGATCTGTTTGATCTCTTGGGTTCAACTAATGGAAGTGGGTTTGATAATCTAAAGACAAGTGTTAGTGCTAACAGTACTCCTCAGGTTTGTATTCATAAAAATTCTAAATATTTGACATTAAGGAATGTTATAATGTAATTATGTTTTGGTGGGTTTTATTATAAACTGTCAAGATATTTTACCATTCACAAAAAATCCATGTTTATACCAAAAATAGACTTTTATAAAAGAAAGTGAATATGTAAAATTGAGTTTTCTAATGTTGAAATTTAAAAAATAACAAGATATAAAGTGAAATTACAGACACGTGAGTTTTCTTTGTTTCCATTACATATTGATTTATAATACGTATGCCTGCGTTCAAATAAAAAAAATTTGAAGCATATTGAATGTCATTGTTATAATATGAATCTTATTTTTTTATATAAGTTCGTAAGTGGATATCAAGTTAAAGATCAAACAAATTTTAAAACAAAAGATTTTGCAAGGAAGCATTTTAAATCTAGGTTTTAAATAAAATTTTTGAAAATAGGTAAAAGATATTTTCCAAGTGTTGTATCTTGATGATAAAGCATTATACCAAGTGATAAAACACTCTGAAATCACACCTGAAAAATGCAGCATTGTCTAATTTTCACATAGAAACCCACTTATCTCAAAGAAAAGTTAGTGAGCAATTTAATACAAGACAGTCAGTCTGGTGTATAGGCTGAATTATTTTTATAAACCAATTTTGGTATAATAGTTGCAGCACTGGTTGGAAATTATGAGGATACTTTACCTGGATGTTATCTTATGCTTTATATTCAATGTTATGTGATGTTAGGCACAAAATCTTAGTCACTTTTAATGAAGTATTGTTCCAGATAGCTCATGCTATCAGATAAAGAAAAATATAGTGTATGTAAATCACCTAGAAATGAAATGATGCTGTGTTTTTGAAAAATGCAAGTCATCCATCTAGATTTGTCTGTCAGAGTATCAGTTGGTTGAATGTAAGAAATCACAGGATCTAAGCAATTATTTTTCTAATCAGGAGCAAAAAATTTATAACCTTTTCCTTAAAAAGTAAAGCTTTTGGCTAAAAGAGCTCAGATCCAGTTAAGAAATGTAATTCACTCTGAAATAAATTTGCAATAAATCCACTTTAGATTGATTTAATAATGTAATCTGCTTTCTGAAAAATGGTTTCATTTTCATCTCTTGCTGCTGTAGGTGATAGTATTCTATGATGATGCCTAAAACATTAAGTGAAAACTCTAGTAGGTCTTCAGAGTGCTATAAATAGACAGAGGTCAAGGAGGGAAATAACTGAATGCGATATTATGATTAAAAGGGATACATAAAGCATCTGATTAAAAGGGATACATAAAGCATAAACTTTATGATGTTGATTCATTGTGCATAATATAAAGTTTACAATGTTAATAATAGTTATATCAAGAATTACTTACAAAAATATTAGTTTATGTTAAAGTGATATCACATTCAGTTTGCTCACATGATTATGACTGATCAAAGTGTGTCCAGAATTTTGCTGTTACAAATATGGAAGTTATTTTTATATCTCTCTGTACCATAAAGTTATATTTGATCTACAATTGAAAATCTGTTCTGAACTCATGTGACATAGTTCAAGTTTCCTGCTACTAAACATCTCTTTTTTTGCAAACAGAAATGCTAAGCTCTGTTATCGTGCTTGCTTTATAAAATAAATGTAGAAGAGCCTTGATTTTATTTTTCCTCAAAAGAAAAAGAACATTTTCTGCAAATAAAAGCATCTATAGATCACCATTAATTTAATTTTTTAAAAGTTATTAATCTGGGATATTTCTTAAAATTATTCTGTTATTTGTAGTTTAATCTTCAACACAGAGCTTTCTGTGTTTATATTGTTTGACTTGTGATTTTTTGTATTTGAAGTATGCAAGTGAAACAATTTCGAAGCTATAAGTAAATTTTTTGAAGTATTAATATTTATTTATTTATAATGACCACTAGAATTATTGGCTAGGAAGTATGTTCAAACTTCTGCCAAGAGGGAAAATCCATTATTTTGAGAGACTTGTAATTTTAGTATCAAGAGGTTTTATGTATTTTTGCCTTGCCACGAAGTGAGAACTGAATTAATTGAATGAGAAATATATCTAATGAAATTCAAGGAAATATGTTTAAATGGAATGCAGCAAAAAAAGGTGTGCAATTTAATATTCTGCACAAGGAAGTTATGTGTTGTCCACATCAGATTTTTTCTTTTTAAGTCGACTTGTACTGCGTGCATTGACTTCTCACATTTTGCATGCAGAGTAACATACCCTCTGAAGTAATGGTGCCAGTATTTGCATATGCATCACCTTTTTACTGAGTCGGCTTTTCATTGTACTGATCACAAAATATTCAACAAACATCCATTTTCAACAACTTCATGGTTTATGCTGGAAAATGAATTTATTGCTCAAGGCTTGCACACCACTGTATTTTGTACTTCATCTGATGTTGCAAGTTAAATCATCCTTCTTGCCATAGAAGCATTTACCCAGTCCTTGATGTAGTAACACACTTCATATTTAAAGTTTTAAAGCTTAGGAATTTTTTTTTTTTTTTTTAAGTGGCCAGCAAATACTTAGGCTTTGCTTTCATTTGAAAGTGCAATATTATTGTCAGTGTAGATGGGCTTGTAGAATGGTGTAGGTTTAATCTTATTTATGCCAGCCAAAAGGAACCAAACAGTGAATTTTGTCTTCCCACCTCTTAGTAAAAAATTGATAAACATTCTTTTTAATTAGTCCACTCAGCTGATCAATTTTCTTTTTTTAGCTGTGGATACCAAGATAGATGCTATCTCTTCCTCTTCTTGAGTAAGTTCCCCAACAGCAGCGGGAAACCCTTTCAGTGTTATTTTTAGGGATCTTTCAGGATGCGTTTTGTATGAGTGCTTTAATGCTTCTGATCAGTATTTTGACTGCAGCATTTGTCTTTTCTTTACTTTAAAGTTCTCCAATGTTTGGAGGGTTTTTAAGTTGTAAAAAAAAGGTCTCTATTCCATAGTGCTTTTATTTTCATTGGTTCTGTGGTACCTAGAGAGACAAGAATAGGAAAGTGGTCAGAAGATAACTTGTACTTAACATTTAATCTCATTGGAATATTGGTTGTTTAATAATAAGTCCAAAATATCACCTTTTTGAAGACAATTTGGTCCATACATATACTTATTCAGTACATACAGTGAAATAGGATGATTTAAGATATAGTCATGAAGAATTTTTCCACATTTGTTTGTACTTCATCAACCCCATTCTGTTTGCTTTGAATTTTGGTCTCCAGCAAGAATGGCTAACTGATTGTCAGGTAAGAGATCTGATAAAGTTGTTTTGTTCAGGTGGTTGGTTATGTTGGAATTTATGCATCATCTTTAAATGTGCATAGTGAAGTATTATTGAGGCAGTAAATGTGTGTATATAAAAATGTGAAGTATACGAAAAACCACAGTTTGTACAGTAGGGGCCATTGTCTTTATTTTTTTTTATGTGGGCACTTGTTTGAGAAGTGATTTTGCCCACAGTGAACACATTTAGTATCATGACTGTATCCTGTCTGGGTGTTGTAGAATCTTTGGAAAGGATAACATTGCAAGATCCCCTCCCAAGATAAATGACATCTTCAACTTTGAGGCCACAAAGATGCATTTCATTGCAAATCTATTTAGACTGCTTGCTCATTTTTTAGCTTTTTAAGTTTCTAAAAAGAGTGAGAGCTTTACTCTCTCACCTTCTTTTCTGCATGATATTTGCTTGACATTTTTTATTTCATAGTTTTTATCTTTGAGCTCCTCTGTTATGTTTTCTATTTCAGCATCAATTACTATCCTTTGTACAATCAAGGCTTTGTCTTCTGGTAAGATATAGCATTTAAATATATAGTTTTCAGTAACTTGGTTGCTTTCCTGTATAAAGTGCTGTTCTGAACATGACTTTGTTCATTTGGGCTTATTTTTGCATCATAATCAGTAGTTCCCTCATATCTGAAGAACTCTGTTAATAAGTTTCCATGGATGCATATTATTCTTAATTATTATTAAAGGTATTTTTTTATGTTTATTGATTTTTGCCTCTTGTGAATTTATATTTCTGTTGTTAGCAGGAATTTTATTTTTCTGCATGCTATTTTAGTTTGTTTGGTCTCATCAATAGCTATGCCCATGTCATTATTTCAGAATTAAATTCCTTTTTAACTGTCATGAACAATTTTTTTCTTTTTTCTTGGCAAGCTCCCGATGTGCAAGCTTGACGGTAACTATGTGAATTGGCAATCCAGTAAATCCAAGTAACTGAGAGGTAATACCAGCAGTGATTCTGCAAATGAAGATAACCTTCAACCTTGAAAGTCCCCCTCTAAAATGATGTTTACCTTCTCCACTGCAGATATGGTGTTTTTTGGTGTATAGTATGTCACTTGATGCCAAAAGTAAACATTGGCATGGAATCTAACTGGAGATGGAAATAACAACTTTAAAAATGTATTTATGGCTTCATAAAAAGAAAGACTATTTTATTAAATCGAAAATAAATACAAAAAAAAAAAAGACAAAAATTCAAAAGTAAGAAAAATGTATAATAAATTTTACTGGAATATTTTGAGGTTACACAGGAGGCATATTGCTGCTAATTTCATTCAACACTACTGTAAGCATTTGCTTCTTCTTGTGCAACTAGTGACACATGAATTCAGTTAAATGAAACCCAAATAGTACGGGGCAGTGCCACATTGATGCTTATTTTAGCATTTTGCACTGTCTTAGGACCTTTCAGCAGTTTGTGTATGGCATCCAATATCAGGATCACTAAAACTGTATTTATATCTGCCAGTTGGTAATTCGTCCACATTCCAGCAATCAGAGGGAATTATATTTACTTCTGTCATGTTTTCTTGTATTGTTGTAAAATTTCTTTTGTAATAACTTAACTTTTTTTTTAAACCATACATAATTTCATTATACAATTTGCAGTACTCAGTATCTGAGGCAGGTAAAACTGCAGAAATATGCAAAGTGTGTTTCTGAAAGGTTAGTAAGCAAGAATAAACTCAATTTACTATTTGACAGCTTACTAAAGCAGTTGTTAACAAGTATACATTTTGTTATTTTTTTTACTAAAGTTTAAAAATATTTTTAGCATAAACCTGGGATGTCATCTAGTGCTTCTGCATTCAACATGAGCGCTGCAGCAAATCAAGATTCTTCTCTAATGGGTAGTTGGGATTCTGTATACCAGTCTGGAAGTACAACTAATAATACTCCAATGGCAGCACCTAATGTGATAGGAGCTCAGAGTTTTCTTGGTCAGAGGCTTAATCCAGGGGGTATACCACGTAATGCATCAACTCCCAACTTAGAAGCATTAGCTAAATCAGATCCATTTGCAGATTTAGGTATGGATTAATTTTTTATGTTGCATATTATACATTTAAACTAGGAAGTATTTTAGGATACATATCTAAGCATATACAATGAATTGAAAAAAATGGATTTTGTCTTGAAGGCTGAATTCTGTAGCCCTTGACTGTTTTACTTATGTGTTTATCTAAATTTATTCCAAGTAATATTTTCAAATCAAGTAATTTTTTTCACATAAATTATAGAATTTAATCCAGTTATAGCTTTGTGTTTGATGAGTCCCATAGAATGTCTGATTAACTGGTAGCTGATTAGACAAGCCTGCTGAATATTAATAGCTTTTCCTAAAATTGGCTGATGGTGTCTATTATGAACAGCGTGGGTGCATGACTTTACATACATACATATATTTCCCCACCTACGATTTTAATACACATCAGTTTCTCAGAGAAGTGCCTTCAAAAAGGCAATCCTCTTAACCGATAAATCACAGGTGTGGCACTATGTTATTGCATTGAGTGCAGAAGAAACATGCTATTGAAAAGCTGAAAAGAATTGTAAGGTTGTGACATCGTGTCTCACACAGGCACTTGCAGTCTGTATTAATTTAATTAAATAAGTTTGAGGTATGTGTTAATAATAAACACTCACATGCATATTTATTTGTGTGTCTGAGTGCATGCATGCATGGTATACATTCATTTGTGAAATATCTTCAGTAGGGGCAATATTTTTTTTAAACAGTAGAGGATTTTGCTTAAAAAAAAGTAATTTTTTGTATGTTCTGTATAAAGTAGTTAAGTTTGATTGGGGTTATTTGAATATGGAAAAGCACACAAGGGCTACCTGCATAAAGAGATAGATTCCTTCATAGAGAACGTTTTAACGAGTGTGTCTAAGCAGTCTCTGCTGTGCTTGTGTCTATGTTTCATATGAGAAAAACCATACAACTAGACCATTCATCAGGATTTGAATCCGTATTGAATTACAAGTTTCAGCAATTTTAACCACTTGGCTGCTGGTGGGCTTGTACATAGAGTAAAAATTCCTTTTAGTAAAATGTTCACTGTGTTCTAATTAATTTAAAAATTATGTGTATGTATATATACATTACATATAAGATACTATCGTTCAAGTTTTAACTTTCTAAAGAAAATTACATATAAGACAATATGTATAGTGTATGTAACCACGAAAGACCAAAATTGGAGAATGTTAACACGTACTAAATATGTTGGTGAAAGACCAAATATTTAGTTCTCGTACATTTGGATTCTTGGTTCTAAGAGAATAAGTTAGTGTGGTATTAATGCCTTTCAGTAACACATTTATTACAATAGAATTAAGTTTTCTTCCTGTGTACCAATAAGATAGTATCCATCACTTTTTTAATCAGAATTTGATTTTTAATCTGTAAGTATATGTGTTGTACAGCTTTATTTCATATTTGAGATCCAAGTCATTTTAACTGCCTTTTATCATCACTAAAACATTGGTATGGTATTTTTTTAAGTGAGAAAATTTATCATCAGCCAGAGAAAATGTTGGGGAGAGATTGCGGTTATAAAATGCTTTTAAAAGAAATAAATTAAAATCTGGTCATCAAAATGTATTGCAAATAAAAGCAAAATAATTTGGAAATAACATTTATTCACATACAAAGCAAAAGCACCAATAAAAGTGTGTTCATTTATTTCTTGAAATAAAAATTTGGTTCATCTTTTCAAAGGATTTTTGAGATCTATCTGTATTTAAAGTTGTTATGAAAAAGAAGGAAACTTTTCAAATCATCTTGTAGTC
>KK119890.1:358937-410097 GCA_000611955.2 Stegodyphus mimosarum
GAGCAACTTTCACGCATTTAATTATGGGAAAAAAACAGCTATTTTAAAACAGCTAGTTTAATTAAAAGTAATAACATAAATTATGTAAAAAGTTCTTTCTGCTTTTAAAGTGAAAAGCATTTGATTTAAGCATCAGAGCAGTATTTGCAATATACACATTCAACTTACTTCAGTTGGGGGCCAAAAATATTTAATATAATTTAGAATTCACTGTAACTGTAAATGAATCTCAGAGACAAAAACCTCAAACTCAATTATTTGAGTCATTAATTTATGAGTACTCTTTTTGCTGTAGCATGTAGAAAATTTTTATAATAATTGGAGTGCCACCTGCAAAGTACAGCTTCATTTCATTGTTTTTCACATAAGTTTCATTAGTTGCCAAGGTGCCTTTTTCTTGAAGATATAATATGGCTTATTCTTCTTTTGTCAGAAAGTTCCAAATTCTTATCTGAATTAAGTGTATTGGAAATACTTGTAGAATAATAAAACATTAGTTGTTAGAAAATTTGTTCAGAAAATTATGAGAAATGCTTGCAGTGTCGATGATAGTGACTGAAATAGTATTTGGCAATTTATCAGTTGCGGCTACCTATGGGCAAAGTTGTCAAAAATGTATCATTTGCAAAACAGTGAAAACAGCATATTGGAATCATTACTTCTGGTAATTCTTCCTTCCATTCAGAGATTTCTCTGTAGTACTGTAAAACTTTTGTAAGATGCCATGGAAATGGTGATCACCATAGAAGATGTTATTGCATTTGTGTGATAATTGTAGGTATTAGATGAGTATCTGATTGAATCATTATTTATATAATCATATTAATACGGTGATTAAATTATTTTTATTCATAGATTATGGATTGGACTTCTCACAAAGAACGAAATATCAGAGCACTTTTGTGTTCTTTACATACAATACTTTGGGAAGGAACTAGATGGAATGAAGTCGGCATGCATCAATTAGTAACACCTGCAGATGTGAAGAAGTTTTATAAGAAAGCTTGCTTAGCAGTTCATCCTGATAAGGTATGTTTATAAGTCATTTGCTTGTATTAATTATTATTACTTATTACTACTGATAAATTTTTTAGTATGTAATTTGTATCAGTTATAATAAAAAAACCCTTATTACTTAATTAATAATTAGTATTTGTGGAAAGGGCATAACCAGCTTTAGTACCAATTATTGTGTTAATCTAGTTTGTCACTTGACTCATATCATAGGTAGAAATTGATCACAGTTTAACTTGTTGTGTTAGAACAAATGCGTACGAGGCAGAGGTGGGCTTAACCAAAGTTCAGATTCATAAAACGGCTTCTAATTGAAATAGAATTATTAGATCTAGTAAAGCATCTTTTCCTATTTGCAATTGATAGGACGTGGCTTCCTCATACCATTTTAAAGCAGAATGTATGATGTGGTAGTTTTCTTGTCAGTATTTTTAGGGAAAAGTGCAAAAATATACATAAATATGATTAAAAGCACAAAGGTGATGTTTGCTGTTTGTTGCAAGTTATATTCATGCCTTAAAAATTTCATTAAGAAGGGGATTTTTTATAAAACTTGCATAGGCGTATTGATATTATGTTGCTACATGGTACAGCAACATTGTGACAGATTTCACTCGTAATGTATTATTTAACTTTATGAATACAGTGGGATTGGGTAGCATACACTTTGGACTTGATATATGAACACAGAAAGATGTCTGAAATTGTTAGCTCGAGAAATCCAAGTTGCAAAATCAAAAGTCTCAAAATATTGTTTCGAGAATGTTATTGCTTGCCTTTTCAACATATGGTATAATACAGTCTTTTAGAAAAATATGTTGGCATGGGGTATGTTTGTTACATTATACAAAATTTTTATGCATGACTGCCAGATCAAATTAGTTTTAGTGGAAACTATTTTAATGTCATTTTTAAGATATGAATATGCTTCACTACATGAATTGCAGTACATTATTTTCCTATTTCTAATACTTTCGGTACAATGTTTTCATTTATTGTTTTCCATTATGTTGGGGTAAATAAATGATTGTATGAAAACAGTTAAGCCATAAAACTGTTGCACATTGTAAATAAGTAGCATACTATAAATTAAAATCATTGCTTTGACTGAAAATATGACGTTTTGAGATTTAAAATGCATATGCAGTGTGCGTGACTTCCATTTTGTGCATAGAAAAACCTTTAAACATTTTGTAAAACTTTGTAAGTCTTGATGAAGTTTGGTATTATATCTTGTTCATTTTTATTTTTATTTTTTCTACTCTTTTCTAGATTCGATATGAAAATTGAACCTTGAAAATTAATAGGAATAAACTAGTGAAAAGTAAAGAAATAAAATGTTTGCTGCTTGCACTGCTATAACATACGGAAAGATGCTAATAACTTGGAAGCACTTGTGAGGGGCATGCTTGAAATGTTCCTGCATTACCATGTTGACAAGTTTATTGTTCAAAAAGAGGGTAATGCAAACAATACTTACTACATAAATGCCTACTATACTCACCCCCCTCCTCCAAACAAAAACCAATCTGTAGAGGAAATACTTTTTAAAGAATCTGGTTTACAAACAAGCAGTGGAGTAAAAATATTTCCAAGTGATAGTTTGGATATTTATGTACTGAGAAACTGAAAGATTGAACAATATATATATGAGAAAATAATAATTAAAGAATAGTAGATTAATATTCTACTGTATATATTTCTATTCATTCTCTCATAATAATGTCCTTGAAACTCTTACATCTTCATTTACTAACTTGTACAATATTTTAATTGCTCATCATTTTCATAGCAATGAAAATGAATGGATGTGGACATGGTTCAGTCTGTCGGGTTTTTGATAATATTTTATCATTTATTATCACTTTTTCTTGCAAAATTCATTGAATTGTTTAATATGAGTTCTAGATTTAGATACAGTTGCTTTAATACATTCATTTATCTTTTAATTTTTTAGCAAATAGGTACTGAAAATGAAAATTTAGCAAAACTAATATTTATGGAATTAAATGATGCTTGGAGTGAGTTTGAAAAACAAAATAACCTCGCCTAGTCACACCTTTACACAAGTGCATAGTCTTCTCATGAACGCGATGAAATTTTGGAGTAAAGTCTTTGCCAAGTGCAGTATAGTATGTGTACATATATTACATGTGCTTTGTTACTGTTCACTATTTAAGTGTATTATATTTAACTTAAATTTGTATATTATGGCATTAAACTGTAGATTGGATGTACATTATGAAATTTTTGTTGAATTGGGAGACACCTTGTGTGGCCTTATTTTTGGTGCATGAATGTCAAATGAGAACCACAGTAACTTGCATATGGAAGCATAGCATGAAAAATTTAAAAAAAGTATTGTCATTTGTACTAGAAGTTGTAGAAATAAAATCTGCATATATCTGAAATTTATGCAGGCTGCTGCGGCTCTCATCACTGAAGACTTCTGGTCTTTCGTAATAGAGATATATTTTTCAAATCTGTAGAGTATTGTCTGTCAAATCACCAGTAAAGCAACTAGCTTCATTTAATATTCATTGAAAGTTACATGTCACTATGCTAGTTGTAAAATTTTTATGCATGTTTTTATTGTTGCTTCTTAAAATTCGTCCATTAATTTATGTTGAGAGATAAGCAGTTACATTCTGAAGAGCTGTAAAATTGTTGTTGTTTCATTAAATTTGATGTATGGTTTTAGATAAAATCACCAAAGTTTCCCTTTGTTTGATAGTCACATTAGCATACCTTCCCCTGAATTGAAGAGAATTATGAATATTGCATTTAAATTAATTTTTTAGCCTTAAGTAGGAAAAGAGTTGGATGTCATTGCCTAAATGTGGTGATCAAATTAGTTCATATTTTTGTTTTTCATTTATTTCGAAGTGTGGTAAATGTAAATGTGCCAAATATATGCAGTTTTGATTTTTTTCCAACATATAATCTCAATTTTGAATTTAATCGCGAGAGCAGATTATTACAAAATGAAATCATTAATTTTAATTTTTACATTTCTTTATGTTGAAACTTTAAAAATATGATTTAACTTAAAATGTTGTAATAATTTAAAATATAAGAAATAGTTACATTTTGAGTTCATGGAAAAAGATCAAATATTTTCAAAATTTTATATTTTTAATTGATAGTACTTAAAGAGTAATTTAAACAGTTATGATCTGTCTGGATCTCTTTATATGCAGCATATAAATTATTCTATTTCAATTGTGTACTGGTCACTTTTATTGACTTTATGCTTGATCCATTTATGTGTATCAGATAGTTAGATATAAATGTGTATTTTCATTATATATAGACATCTTTTGTAATTATTTTTTATGTAAAGTCAATGAAGTTTTTTGTAACTCTTAAACATTCCTGATTAATTTATCTATTTATGTGTACATATTTGTGTCTGAAATTTGAGGACATGTTTGAGTTTTATTGTTTTAGAGTAAGTTCTGATAAATGCGCTTTAGAACAATGTATGATTTATTTTTATATTCATCTTTTCTTGTATTGTTTATTATATTGAAAGCAAATCATGGAAGGTTTTTTTTTTCAAAATTCTTTACAGATAATGTGATTTTTAATTTTTTTAATATCTTTTGACTGTGATGAATGTCTACAAGGTTTGATTTATGTTACATTTTGTTTGATAATGAAAATCTTGTTATTGTAGATTTTGTAGCCAAAGTTAGTGTTAGAAATAGAAAATTCTGATCTAATTTACACATTTCCTTACAAATGGCTTTGACCATTGTCATACAAATGTACTTCAAGGTTTCTTTTTTAATGTAGTGAAATAATATGCAGTAAACATTGCTAAGCAAACTTGCAGAAGACTTAATTGTAGCCCATTGACCTATTAGTGTGCTACACAGGAATATGTGATAGTTAATCTCTGCAGTCATTTATTGACAAATTATTCATCAAACACATAGCCCTTAGTTCAGAAATGTTTATTTCTAACACTATTCTTTTAAAATCTATTTCTCTTGACTTTTAATATAGAATTTTGATGGAGTATTATTGGCTATAGCTCCTTTACTTACATTTGTAAATAAGTCTGTGTTATCACATTCCATTGTTAAAAGTGCATTATCTTTAAAAATTAGTGTGTGGTTCCCTCTATATTTGTGAAATATTTTACAAAATAAATTCAGTGTAGGGTAAGTAGTAATAGATCTGGAATACACTTTTTCTTTTCCTCATTGCCTTCTGGATGTCTTACAACAGGTTTAAAATGATGTGGTCTGTTGTTGTAATTAAAGTACTTGATCATCTTTTAAACTTTTATTTTGACCCACAATCTTTCTTTTATGATCAGGAAGTAGTCAAATTTAAAATTCATTGTATGCGGCTTATGAATCATATGATGTCGAACTGCATTTCTGTACATACATATGTGATGAACTGCTATCATTCTGTAGAGAATAAAAATATTCCACAAGTAATGTACTTTTATTTATTCGTTTATATGTATATGTAAAATACGTTATGCAGCAAATACTAGAAGTCAGTAGTGTTGATGCATTGTTGATATTTATTATAATTAGCAGTAAGCTGTAGGGGGCTCACATGTTAAATTTGTCTGTAATTTGAGAGTCCATTATTCTTTTCATTTTTTATTTCAAAAAAGCCTGTATTTTGTGTGTCATAATCATTTCATATAAAAACATGGAATAAAATAATTTCTGTTATTTAATTTAATTGACTTAATAGGAAAGTTGCATAGTAAAATTCATTATGGTGTAAAGAAATAATGGAGACTATTGCTATTAATGCTAAAGTTTAACATATTTTCAGCTCAATTAACAATATTTTTTCAAAAAGATCTTGTTTGACTGTGTAACATATTTCAGATTTAATGATAATCTCCTTAAATCAGAAATCTCTGAAAGAACCTAGTCCAAAAGCTTATGTGCAAACCTTTTTGAAAAATGATTGGTTGACTTTGAGCCACTTAGAATGACATGGTAACATGGTACCTAGGGGCACCAAGGCACATGACGCAGTTTTAAAGTGCTTGCTGTTCAACAAGCACTCATCATTGTAATGAATATTTCAGGGAAAAAAATTCTTATTTTAACAATTGTACTAATAAACTTTTCAGAAAACCCGAATATTGGTTCACATGTACAGTGAACTATTTTCTGTTTGGTTTATCATATTTGCTGTTCAACCAAGCATTTACATTCATAACCTGTGTTTGTAAACTTGTCGTTTCATGAATTTGTATTTAGAGTTGTAGGCAGAGTATGTATCTCTTCTGATTAAAAGATGATAAAAAGATTGAGACAACATTGCTTTTTGAGTGCTTGTTATTAAGAAAATTATCTCATTTCAGCTGATTGTTGTGTATGTACAGCTTTAGCTATTCAACAATAACAATTTGCAGAGTTGTTTTTTCCCCCCTTGGCTAGCAACATTTATGAACAATGTGTTAATTTTATGATTATTATAATATATTTTTATTATTACTGTACATGTCCCGCGGTACTTGCTGAACTCCTGCATTTTTTAAATATGACTTTTTAATAAAACTTATCATAGAAGATAACTGCCATGAAAGAAGGAAATTGTGCCAGAAAATTAAATTTTCTTATTATTGTATGTAATTTCTGCAATATTTTGTGCTTTTTTATTTAAAAAAAAAATTTAATCCAAAGTTATTTATATTTTTTTTATTTTTGCTAAAGTAAAGCATTTAATTAAAATTTTCTATTTTGTTTTTATAAAATTAAGTGCAAGCTCTTTTAAAAAATTTATATAGCTCACTGATGTTTATAATCAGTGTGGTGAATAGGTATTAGAAAATATGAGCTTTTTTTCAATCAGTTTATTGTTAGGTGACAAAACTTAATATTTGCTTTTATTAGAAGAATTATGACTATTTTGTCAAATTCCCATAGCTGACTACTATTTTTAATGCAAAAACTGAAAATTATAATGTTAGATATTGTGTGAAATTTTAGTAAGGCATTGATATAAATTAGCTCTTTTATTTGTATTAATTTCAGACTAACTTAACATGTTAAACAACATTTTTTATTTTAGCATGTGAAACAGTTGAAAAGTAATTTGAATACATTGCTAAATTATATTTTTCTGCTTTGAATGTTATAGAAAGGAAATTTAATGAATTTGGATGTACTTAATGTAGCTTTTGCATTGTTATCAAAGTTAGTTGATAATTAAAACTGGAACTTAATATAACTGCTTGAACTAAAGTTTATATTCTAGTAACTTAAGCTGAATTGTTTTCTTTTTATTCATATTTATGTCATATAAGAATTCATTTTGATTCTGTGCTTTTCAAATTATTTTAGAAAGGTATCATCCAGAATGATTTGACTTAATCAAAAAAGAATTGGTGTTAATTCTTAATACTAGTTCATTGAAACTTACACATTATTATTTGAATACTCTGAGTCTTTCTGTATAAAAAATTTTTGGAAAATTGAAATGCGTTGATAAAATGGAAAGCAGTGTATAAACCAGAATAGTAGTGATAGTTCAGGAGACTATTTAAGATTATGAAAATCGCATCTTTTTTTAATAGCTGCCGCATATTTCCTCATATAATAGAAAGAAACCTCTTCATGGTGAACAGTGCCAGATAAGATAATTTTGCTCTTTTAGGTGACTGTGTGACAGAATATATCCATAGAACTGATCTATGGATACCTTCTGTAAAGGATTTTTATAAGAATTATTGATATTTATCATGCAGAAGAAAATTCCAACTAATATTTTTTGTTGGGTTAAGATTTCAGGTTTCAACTTTTCATTTCCTTTGCTATGGTAAACTCTTGTTTTACAAAGATGTATGAATTGCCAAAATTTGTTGGGATAGAACTGCTTTGTTAGCTTCAGAATTTATTGATTTTGAAGTTTAAACAAAATGGTTCCCAAAGTATAGAAATGTGACAATTGTTGGCGGATTGCAATTTTTTCACCTTGTCTGTATAATACACAATCTACCAATAAGTATTTAGACACCTGTGATGGGAAAGAAAAACAAAATTTATTCACATTCAATAGTTGTGGAGCTTTCACAAGGCAGTTACAGCCTCAACCCTCCGGAGGATGCTTTCCACTAGTCCTTATGTCACGGCTGTTTGTATTTTCTTACAGTCAGCTTGGAAATGACATGCAAGTTCCTTCACCAATGTTGGAAAGTTGTCGTGCCTTTAATTCTGCGATCCAACTAGTCCCAGAGGTTCTCGATAGGGTTCAGGTCAGGGCTGTGGGCAGGCCAGTCCATGCAGTTAACCCCATTGTCACCATAACAATCCATGGTGGACCTCACAATATGACAGCTAGCATTGTCCTGAAAATAACATGGGTCCAACCCGTAAAACTGCCACAACGTAGGAAGTACAGTGTCATCCAAAATTATGCAGTAGTCGTCATCGTTGAGCTTCCTATGATTTTTTCCCTGCAATGGCAGATTGTGAACAGTTACAGTTTGTAACAGAGTCCATTAATCTATATTAAGGCCAAATGTGGTGGTCTCTTTATTTATTATGGAGGCACCTAATAGGTGGGCAACCATTGCCTCCTATGAAGGGATGGACAGTTACAATCATGCCTTCTCTGGGATTAAAACCCAGACCCTTCGGTATCGCAGTCAGGCTTCCCTAACCACTATACTTACCATGAATTTGGACCAAGGATCCTACTCCATACCAGAAGAAACACACCCAGACCATAATTCCACCTTCGCCGAACTTTGCTGTTGGCACAATGCATTTTGGCAGGAGGCGTTGTCAAGGCAGACGCAGACCCTGTCATTCTAACTTTAGAGGGTGAATCTTGATTCGTCGCTCCAAAGAACCCGTTTCCAGCAATCTACGATCCACTATCGACGTACTTTGCACCACATTAACGTAGCAGCGCGGTTGGAATCGAAGGCTTATGGACGGCGGCACGACCATGAAAACCAAGCAGATGTACTTCCTTACGGATTGTATTCATCAAAACAACACTTCCAGATGTCTGTTGAAACTCCTGGAGTATGTGGGCCATCGGTTGAGTGCGATTCTTCCGAATGTCTCAGAGTCTATTTTCCAAATTCTTGGGTTTGCCGACTCATGGGAAATTCTGAAAACCACCACTTACCTTCTACTACTGAATCACGTAGGCCATTGTCAATTTTGGGTAATGTAGATCGTTAGATTCGCAGCTTAAAGATCGGCCATTCCTATGATACCCGACAATTACACATTTATCGAAATCGGATAACAGTGCACTTTGTGGTACCTTACGTGCGACTATTGCCAGTGTTGTTTCCTACACGATATTTAACGGTGGAGGGTGTGACGTATGTCAATGCCGCAGATATCGGCATTTGCTTGGGTGTCCAAATACGGATTGTTAGATAGTGCATATGTAGAGCGAAAGCTAAAATGTCTAGTGGTTTTTTTTTCGGCGGGGGGGGGGCTCTTTATGTGTGTGGATGTGATCGCCTTGGAGAGGATTTTTATATCCTTAGAAATACTGGTGGTTTTCAGAAGGTAGCCACCATGTCTGGTAGCGATTTAGAACTGGACATTTGTCCATATTTTTGTTTTGAAACACAAATATTACTGTTGTTAATTAATCGAAGTCTGTAAATACTTGCCAGATGTCAAGTTTCTATAAATATCTCTCTAATAAATACTAATCATATTACTTAAAATATTTGCCATATGTGTTTTAGCAATTTATTTACTTCGAATCGGGCCTTTTTCTTAATTTCAGTTGGTATTGCAATTCAGAGCTGTGCCTTAAAATCGTTGGAATACGATAGACGTTAATTATTATATGATTACTGCATAATTTGCTTGTATGTTTCTTTTTTTTTTTCTTCATCTTCTGTTGAATTGTATGCGTATGGACCATGCTAAAAAGTTCTGAAAAGTTGTCGGAGATGGGTGGAAAGTAAAATCTGAATTCGTTCTTGGTGCAGTGTTTTAGCTGGAACATAATAACAGTAAAAGACCAAAAGAAGAAAAAAAAAAAAGTTATATCAATGTGACATCGATCAGAAAATTTCATTCCCTTAGATTTAATGTTGGATTAATCCCTTAATTTTCTATCCTGTTTCTCGCAATCATGTTGACAGCCAATACTTTAGAGAGGTTACATGTTAAATATTGTAAAACAGAAAGTAATTCTTTAAGGTACCAATAACGGTTCAGAAAACGGTCTTTTTTCGTCTCTCTCTCTCTCTCCCCCCTTTTTTTTAAAAAATATATATATATATAATATATATATATATATTTTGCAGTCTCTCTTATTTGAACTTAAAAGAAAAAAACTTGAACGTATTTACTTGGCTGCGCGGAAATAATTTAATTCGGTGTGCCCGAGTTAACTCAATTGAGTGCATTAAAAGATTAATATATGATTATAGATAAAAGCTTCTGAGATCTTAAATTTTGTAGGAAAATGCCTGATAACGTAAGGTTGCATGTGTTTTTAAATGTGCATTTTATTTAAAGACTTATATTTTGATTCAGTTTTGTCAATTTTTAGTTTTTCTTGTGACTATAAAAACATCCTAAAGGAGTTAATTAAGCATAAAACTTAAAAATTTTGAATCCTGAGCAGTTTTAAGTTAACCGAAACTGAGATAGCAGAACTTTTAGCTCAGCATCTGGAAGCTCAGTTTCGCACTAACAACATTCATGATCCTTCTATAGAACAGTTGATTGCTGATTTTCACGCCAATTACATAACAAACCCACACACAGACAACATTATCTCAGTCATGCCGTCGGAAGTCTGTAGCTACATCGAGAAGATAAAAACGAACAAGAGCCCAGCCTACGACCGTGTGATCAAGCACTCTACGACCAAAATCATCCTGTTCTTCACGAAAATAATAAATCTTATTTTCAAATGGCAACTCTTCCCGGAAGGTTAGAAGATTGCGAAAATTACCCCCATCCTCAAGCCTGCAAGTGCTCCAGAATCTTATCGCTCAGTCATCTTGCTTCCATCTCTGAGGTAGATAGTTGAAGCTGTCATATTATCAAGAATGAACCGACACATCGAGAACAACCACCTATGAATTCCATATCAGTTCGTGTTCAGGAGTCAACACTCGACTACTCACCAGCTGTACAGGGTTGTGGAAATGATTAGCGAAGGACTTTAGCACAAGGAGCTCACTGATGGCTTATTTCTAGACATAGCAAAGGCTTTCGACCGTGCATGGCTAGATGCTGGCATTTCCAAGTTACACACTCTGGGTTTCCTAGAGTACATCTTTAATATAATTAAATACTACCTAGCCGGTAGACACTGTGTTGTTTACGTTATAGGCACACTCTCTACTCGCAAGGCCATCCAGGCTGGGTTCCCTTCTTGGTCCCACACTCTTTAATATATATGTAAATGATATTCCAACTATACCCAACACAACACTCGCAATGTATGCTGACGACACAGCGATCCTCACTCAAAGTGCATTTGTTGGTCCAGTTATACAACGATTACAAGATTAGATACATACAATTGAGACTTGGCTCAACAAGGGGAAAATCAAGATGAAGGTTGAAAAAAGCACAAGCCATACTGTTCACTTAGAAAAATTTGCAACTTTACGGAGTATCAATCCCCTGGGTCAAGCAAGTCCTTTATCTTGGGGTAACCCTCAGTAAAACTGTCTCATGTCCCCACACATCACATCTATTTATCAGAAAGTTTCGAATGAGTAAACCTACACTATCCCCTTAATAGCTCGAAACAGTTTTTTTCTATAGAGAACAAGTTACTCATAAGTCCATTTACGTCCCATATTATGTTATGCCTGCTCTGAGCCTATTCATGTAAATCTCTTCGAAAAAACGTTTTCTAACTTTTTTCGAACCGTGGTATGTGAGAAATCAGAAGTTACATTAAGAACTACGTATCAAGCTGTTAAGGACTTTTTATTGTCGTATTGCTCGAAAGTTCTGTAGTGACTAAAAATTAAGAATCCTGTCATTCGAGGGTATGATTACAATGTTAATGATACCTGATATAGTAAACGACCAATGCCATTCTTACTAATCAAACTGATTAATTAAGGTGTACTATATATATTTATCTTTATGTGCAACATGTGTGTTTTTCTCTTATGCTCAACTCTCATCTAAGTAATTATTTATGATATATTATAATGTATATTTTTCACATTTGCACACCTTGGGTCTTGCACTTATTTTTTTATTTGTGTAATTTAAGAGGTGTTATCACCAGCTCGATCGGTATCTAGCTTCCCCAGTTGGCATTTCTCAGGTCATTTCTCGAATCTTTGTACGCTCTAACTGTAGCATCTGACTTCAAGAGTATCAGTACTCTTATATCCCGACAATGTCTGGATACGAGACTAAGGTGTAATGTAAAAAACGTATCGCTATGTCTGTCTTAGTAGTTAGAAATAAATGTTAGTGTTGTTAACTAGTCCATTCTCATTGCATCTTGCACTTAGCTGAACCCAAACTGTAAAGACACGGCGACAAGGATGGGATGTGAAAAACAAAATAAAAAGGAAGAAGAAAATCGTTCCTGAAAATCGTTACGCTTACACGCGTAAGTAGTAGCAAAACCGAAACTTGGATTAGAGGATTCCCGAAAACTGCTAAAGGTAAGAAAGTATTTGATTTTTATTTTGAAAGGATGGAGAAGTTAATTGAAGAATTAATAAAGCAGAATGAAGCTTTAATGGCCGCATTGCAAGAGAAATCGGAACATAAACAAGACAAAATTTCTGTTTTTTTTTATAAGTTTGATGAAACGGTAGAAAATTTTGATTCGTTCATAGAACGATTTGAAGCTTTTTTGGACATTCAAAATGTTCCAGAGGCAAAACGTGGGAAAGTTCTGATCTCAAGCTTGAATGCGGAATTGTATAATTTGTTGAAGAATTTACTCTCTCCCGATAATCCTTCAGATAAAAATTTTACCGAACTAAAAAAGGGCCTTAAGGATCATTTAAATCCTAAAGCTTTAATAATACCTATTCGGCATATGTTTATCAATAGGAAACAGCATGAGGGGGAATTAATTAGTAGTTATGTCACTGAATTACGCTCGTTAGCGATTCCTTGCGAATATAAAGAAGATATACTAAACACGATGTTAAGGGATGTTTTCGTTAGCCGTCTACGAGATCGTAGTATCTTAGATCGGTTATTTCAGGAAGATGATATCGATTTAGAGAAAACATTAAAGATAGTCTTGGCGATGGAAAAGGCGGTTAAGGGTGCGAATGAGATTATAGGCAAATCCGCAGAACTGAAAGTACTTAAAACCAAGAATAATGAGTCCAAATCGCGGAAACAAAACCTTGTTGCTAAAAATAATAAAGGTAAAAATGAAACTTGTTCGCGTTGCTTAGGGGCAAATCACAATAAAAATAATTGTAAATTCGCAACAAGTGAATGCCGGTTTTGTAAAAAAATTGGTCGTATCGAAAAAGCGTGTTATTTCTCTAGGAAAAACCGACAGGTTAAACAAAAGAAAGTTGAGGCAAATAATGATTATGAATCGAAAAATGAGGTTCTTATCTATGGATTTAGCTCCAGAACGCACATATTAAAAGAGGAAGAGTCGAAGAGACCGCCGATAATGGTTCAAGTTAAAATTGAAAACAAACCAGTTAGCATGGAACTTGATACTGGGGGAACAGTTTCGGTAATGTGTATAAACAAATTTAGAAAAATTTCCAATAGAAAGATTCAGCCTACAAATTTAGTTTTCAAAACTTACAGGGGTGATAAGGTGGTACCTTTAGGGTATGTTCCTGATAAAGTTGAATACCAAGGTCAAAAATTAGTTTTGAATTTATACATTGTGAAAGAAAATTTGGATACAATCTTCGGCCGAGAATGGCTGTATAATATCAATCTCGATTGGAATGCCATCAAAACACTGACAACTGCTAGTGAATTGAATTTAAAAAAATTTCTTGAGGAGTATAAAGAAATTTTTTATTGTAAATTAGGTGAAATTAACAATCACGAAGTAAAATTAAATTTGAAACCTAATACTCAACCACTATTTTGTAGGTCACGACCGGTACCCTTCGCATTAAAAAATAGAGTTGAATCAGAAATTGATCTGCTTGAGAAAGAAGGTATCATTGAGAGAGAGGAGACTTCAGAGTGGGCAACACCAGTTGTACCAATCGTTAAATCAGATGGTTCCATTAGGCTTTGTGCTGATTATTCTGTGACACTGAATTCTAATTTGGAAGTGCTACAGCATCCATTACCAAAACTCGAAGAAATATTTTCATGCCTTAATGGAGGTAACCATTTCTCGAAACTTGATTTCAGTCACGCTTATCTACAAATGAAGGTGCATCCGGAGAGCCGACGATTATTAACAACAAACACGCATAAGGGGTTGTATATCTGTAAACACTTGATGTATGGATTAAATGCTGCCCCGGCTTGGCAACGTTATGTTGAGAGATTATTTCAGGGGATCGAAGGAATTAAAATTTTTATGGATGATGCTTGAGTGACAGGACCGGACGATCTGTCTTATTTAAAAGCATTGGAAATATTTTTCAAAAAATGCAAGGAGCACGGTCTAAAACTGAATTTAACTAAAAGTAAATTTTTTCAAAATGAGATTAAATTTTTAGGGCACAAAATTGATGCCAAGGGATTGCATAAAACAGATGAAAAGTCCGAAGATTTAAGCATTAAGGATGATGTTTAAATATTCCAACTCTCCCAAATTGAAACTCTTCCTGTAACAGCTAGGGAGATAGCTCGGGAAACACGAGCTGATAAAGAATTAAGTATTCTTTATATGAAATTAAAATCTGGAGAAAGTTTGGAAGGTAGAGAGGCAGAGTATACTTTACAAGATGACTGTATAATGAATGGTCAAAGGGTAGTTGTTCCGAAAAAGCTCCGAGTTAAAATTCTCGAAGAGTTACACCAAGGACATTTAGGAATCGTTAAAATGAAGACAATCGCCAGATCCTACGTCTTTTGGAAGGGAATTGATCATGATATTGAAGAAGTTTCTAAAAGTTGTGTTGATTGTATTAAGTTTAAATCAGATCCAGTAAGGGCAAAGGTCCATCACTGGGAATATCCAAGTACACGTTGGGAACGTATTCACATAGATTCTGCAGGCCCGATTTTTGAACGAATGTTCTTGATTATAGTTGACGCACATTCTAAATGGCTAGAAGTGCATCCTTTAAAGTCAACAAATTCCTTTCAGACAGTTGAATGTTTGAGAGACTGTTTTTCAAGATATGACTGCCTTTTGTAGAAGTGAGTGACAATGGTCCTCAGTTCACATCAAGCGAATTTGAAACTTTTATGAGAAATAATGGAATTAAACACAAAACCTGTGCTCCATTTAAAACGGGCAAACAGAGCGGTACGTTTACGCCGTTAAACAAGCGTTACGTGCAATGCAAGGTTATCCGGAAAATATTAAGCAAAAACTTGCCATATTCCTCATGAATTATAGGAAGGCACCGAATATGACAACCTTGTTAAGTCCTGCAATATTATTCTTAAAAAGAGAAATTAGAACTCGGATTGATTTAGTTGTTTCAAATCTTAGACGAAGAGTGGAAGAACGCATCCGAAGGGATACTTACGATTTCAAAGACAGAACTTTTGAGATCGAAGAAAAAGTTGCCATTCGGGATTATAGGTCGGCAAATTCCCGATGGAAAATTGGCACAGTGACAAATAAAGATGGAGCGCTGCATTATACCATTTATGTTCAAGGAACTTTACTGCGCCGGCACGTCGATCAAATCAGATCGGTAGGCAGCGAGGTTCCGTCTGCACCGTTAATCTATAAACCTCGTGTGGTTACTACTTCAGATGTCAACGTGAAGCCACAGGCTCCGGACAAGAACATCGAACAAAGAAGTGAAGCTGTGCAAACTTCAGCCGGACTTGAAACATCGTCAGTTCCGACGAAAACTAAACCAGTTATTCCAGTAAAACCTGATAAAGACTTGCAGCAGCCCCATCCAGAACTTTGACAATCTTCGCGCATCCGCAGAGCTCCTCAGCAGGGCCGGATTAAGGGTGTCGTAGGCCCTAGGCACTCCAGCAGCGTAGGCCCCGAAATAATAAACATTTTTTAACTGAAATTGACCGCTGATATTAAGTAATAATTTTGTTGTAGATATAAATCCGAAAATGTGATGATGCGGTAAAATAACATTATTTTATTTTGGGATTTTAATGTTTTTATTTTTCATAGAGCCATTTTCAATAGCCATAATTCCAGAATTGAGTTTATCTGCAACAATGCAACTTTTATATCTACCAAATTCCATGCAGAATTCCAGGGTTTTAGTACATGAACATGACAAGACATTAGCCGCCGGGAAAACCTCTCGGACGGGCACATGCGTTTGACACAGTTGGCCACGTTTCCATGCCCACTACCAAACGCTTGCGCGCGATCGAGAGGTTTTCCCTGCTGCTAAGGTCTTTTGTTTTAGTAGCTCAGTTGTGTAATAAGTTAATATGTAAACACTACGATAGAGCGTGTATGCCTGTGCTTGTATTTAATCACGCTCAACCCCAAGTCAATCTTTAGTTTAAAAACTGGAAGTTAAATTTATTATAAGTAAGGTAAGTAAAGGAAAGTTGTTTTTATACTCTACTTATTTCAACCTAGTTTTTGATTCTGGAATATTGCTTCATTCCATTATAAATAATAGAATTTTCATTTTATCACTTCTTATTAGTATAATAGTCCGCCGTAGAATGCAGCACAATGCAAGGAACTTTGAGTAGGCCTACTATGGGGTGGTTTGGCCATACTATTGTAAAAAATCTCCAGTAGTAGTCGTAGAAATAGTACAGTCCAAATCACCTTTGGAATAGCTTAATTTTAATCCATACTCGTAAATCCGGGTTTCGTTTTTACAAGTTTAAAATGCATTACTTAACAAATTTAAAATAACTTTTTAGCTTTCTGATAGCATAATAAAAGCGACGGGCGCAAACTAAAATGTATATTTAAAGGTGACGAGAAGAAGGAGAAAACAAGTTTAAATTTTAGTTTGTGCGTGCCCATCGCTTTTATTATGGTATATCAGAAAGTTAAAAAATTATTTTAAACTTTTAAGCGCAATTTATAAAAGCTTTTTTTAAATATTTTTTTTTAGCGAAAAATGTCTGATGGATATAAAAGAAAACACCAAAGTGGACATGAAAAACGCAAAAAGAAAGAGAAAGTGAGTGAGTCGCTTAGTAAAATTAAAGGTTCTTTATTGAAATATGTTAACATTTCTAAGGAGACAGAAGATAATGCAGATGCGGTAGATATTTCCTCGATCGAGGTTAGACCTAAAGAAGCTGAGGCTTGTTGGGACTCGCAAGAATGTTCAACCAATAAAACTGAGAATGTCACAGAAGACGAGGCTGACGGGGGTTTACGAAATTTTAACGACGCTTCCAAGCAGGTGGTGCCTGAATCACTACCAACAACATCAGCCTCAAGTATTTTCAGTTCTGATCCAGCACGGTGGACAACCATAAGCGCAGATCTTATCGATTACTTCTCTCGTAATCACCCTGTGCAGAAATTGGATATAAATTTTAAGTTATACGCCACTAAATTTGGCGAAATAATGAGATGTCCATCACAAGATTATTTTTTCAGAAAACTGAACAACAATGATATTATAAAAAGGGACTGGTTGATATTTTCCGAATCTACTGGCAAGTTTTTTTGTTATAAATGTATTTTGTTCAAATCGGACCTACCTGGAAATCCAAACCTGTGTAACCAATTCCTTACAGGCTTTAATGACTGGAAAAACGCACATTCGAGAATTTCAAGTCATGAAGTGTCAAAAGAACATTTTGCATCTATTTCTGCTTTAGTGAACTACCAACAAACTAGAAAAATTGATGAGACGTTTGATATTGTCAAGGAAAAAGAAAGCACATATTGGACAACGGTTTTAAGAAGAGTAGTGGAAGTAATTAAGTTTTTGGCCGAAAGGGGACTAGCGTTTAGAGGCGATAATGAAATACATGGTGATCCTAGTAATGGCAATTTTCTTGGGTGTATCGATCTCTTAGCCAAATTTGATCCGTTTCTAGAAGAACATGTAAGAAGATACGGTAATCCAGGCCGCGGAAAAGTATCATATTTATCCTCCACAACGTATGAAGAACTAATAATTTTACTGGGGTCAAAAGTATTGGAAAAAATAGTTACAGAAATCAAAGAAGCCAAGTATTATGGAATCACTGTGGATTCTACACCTGACGTTAGCCATACGGATCAACTCTCCATAGTTATTAGATATGTCTCAAAAACTGGAGATATATATGAAAGATTTTTGATGTTTGTTAAAATAGAAAAACATGATGCCAAGTATCTTTTTGACACTCTAATTTCAGTTTTAGAAAATCAGGGAATAGACCCAAAATTTTGCAGATGTCAGTCTTATGACAATGCGGCTAATATGAGCGGAGTGTATTCGGGAGTACAAACTAGATTTAGGGAAATCAACAGCGCAGCCACTTGGGTACCATGTGGAGCTCATAGTCTTAATCTAGTTGGCACAGCGGCGGCAGAAAGCTGCTTAGAAGCTGTAAAATTTTTTGAAATTTTGCAATCGCTCTACAATTTCTTTGCAGCGTCCCCTCAAAGATGGTCTAAACTAAGGTCTTTGGGAAGTAAAATTTCTGTAAAAAGACTTTCAGAGACCAGATGGTCAGCACGTTATGAGGCTGTAAAAACATTATGTGCCCATTATGATGATATACGTGGTATTCTTACAAATATTTCAACTAGTGAAGGTATGAAACCTACAACAGTGATTGAGGCACAAACCTTAATCCATCAAATGAATACTCGTACTTTGGAGATGGTATTACTCACAGTTATTTGGGAAGATCTACTAAAACACGTCGATATTGTCAATAAATCTCTTCAAGAACCTGGCATCGAGTTTAACACGATGGTGCGACTTTACGACAGTTTAATTCAATATTTATCTCACTGCAGAACTGAGGACATGTATAATAGCTATTATCTTAAGGCAAAAGCCCTTGCACCAGATTCAGAATTTAAAGAATCCGAAACTAGAGTTCGTAAGAGAAAACGACAGTTCGATGAAGGGCCAGATGAGACTCCCTCTCGCAGTGCCAAAGATTCCTTTAAGATTAATGTTTTTTTTATTGTTCTGGATGTGCTTTGCGCTGAAATGACAAAGAGATGCACTGCGTATACCAGCCTTTATGACACATATAGTTTTCTTACGGATAATACACTGACCGAGGACATTATAAGGGTTAAGGCTCAAGCTCTGGTAAAAATGTATCCGTCTGACTTAGAAGAAAACTTTGTTGATGAGTATTTGATTTTTTCAAATTTGTACCCCAAAACCACCTCTATAACGGATCTCATCAAATTACAAATAAAGGATAAACTTGTGTCAAGTTTCCCAAATGTTAATATTGCATTGCGCATATACCTTTCGATATTGGGTTCGAATGCAGAAGGAGAAAGATCATTCTCCAAGTTGAAGCTTATAAAAAATTTTATGCGTTCAACTATGGGTCAAGAGAGAACTTCGTCACTGGGCCTTCTGTGTATTGAAAGTGATGTCGCTCGCGGCATTAATTAATCCCGAAAAAGGAGTTATTTTAGGATCTACTTAGTAAACCAAACGTTTTGTATTCGTATTTTTTGTATATTTGTATTTACAGATATTATTTTGACCTTCACTATATAATAATATAAAAATGTTTATAAGTTTTTGGGGTATTTTTATTTCAATATATTTTTTTTCAAAGCCCTAAGACCTTTGGCCTTCGTAGGCTCTAGGCACGTGCCTACTGTGCCTAATTGGTAATATGGCCCTGCTCCTCAGAGATTGAATCTCTAAATAAGTGGGGAGGGATGTAGCATCTGACTTCAAGAGTATCAGTGCTCTTATATCCGGACAACGTCTGGATACGAGACTAAAGTGTAATTAAAAAACGCATCGCTATGTCTGTCTTAATGAATAAATGTTAGTGTTGAGAAAAATAGAAATAAATGTTAGTGTTAAGAAATAAATGTTAGTGTTGTTAACTAGTCCGTTCTCATTGCATCTTGCACTTAGCCGAACCCACACTGTAAAGACACAACACTAACTATTCTCATTCATAATCTAAATAACTGATAATTACTTTTACCTCAACTTATTCAAAGAAAAAAACTTATGTAAATACGTACATACGTACTCTATTTCCCATTCAGTTATTTTTTGTTGTAGTAATTCGGAAGAACGTATTTATTCGATTAGGAATAAAGTCATTAAACCCAGGCACCGTGGTGCTACACCACTCTAATGTGCAAAAGTTAACAGAAACTGTCGAAAGTTGTTTGCAGGATTTTCAATAAGAAGTGTAATGTATAAAAAAATCTAATATTCGCGGGGGTGAAAAGAAACCTGTTTTGGATATTAAATTATTCTGCTGCTGTGTAGACATTTTATAGCCTGTGTAAAGTTTGCCATAAATTAAAATCTGCATATTTCAAATTTTATAAGAACCGTAACCATGTAAAAAAAGTATACAGGTAATGACTGGAATATTGTTCATATTGAAGCAATCTGTATCTATATCTAATATAAAGAAGAAAGTATGTTGGTTTGTCCTCTAATTACTCGGTCACTACTACAGTTATCGTCACCAAACTTTCTACAATTCTTTTCTGGGTCCTGGAAAAGGTCGATGTCCACTTTTTTCGTAAAAAGTAGCCAAAATCAGAAATATTAATTAAAAACTCTGAAAACATTAATTTTCGCACTCATTTTTCGGAGTGGCGACAGTCTCGAGCGTTGGAGATAAAAATGCTTTATTTCGAAAAGTGTTGCTACTGGTCACTTTATATTAGCGACGAAACGAAGTTCGTTTGCGTTAGTATTATTTTAATTTTCCATTCTGATGAGTTATTCATTTTTCAAAAACGCTTTTCGCAATGGATCGTAGGCTCAACTTGACCATTGTGAGTATATTGACTTTTGTACCTAGTAACTATTTGCTTGGTTACCCAATTTACGCACCATGGAAGGTAAAGAGCTAAATTTTAACGGAATACAGATTCCAACAATTGAATTGGTTACCCGAAGTATCAGCTCAATCAAATTGGTGAAGTTCTTTAATAATTCGCAAATTCACGATGAAGATCCTGAAAAGAATAATTTAATCCGCGACAAAAAGGCACAGGATTATGATACCGAATTAAACACTTAGAAATGCAAAAATCTCGAGATCCCTTCTCTTCAGAGATAAAATCAGATGAGAGTATAAAAGCTTCTAACACCACAGTTGATAGTGGCCCGTACACATCACACGCAAATCAAACTGTCAAAAAACGCGCCTTTATTAACAGTGATGGATTTACTTCATCAAGAATTTCAGTAAAAAGACCAACAACAACTTCAACTCATAATGAAATGAAACAACCTAATAAATTCGCTTATTTGGCACAAGATGACTGCATGGATGATGAAGATCCTGCGTAAACTCCTTATCAACCGAAAGTTAACATCTCGCCCATAGTTTTGGATGATTTCACAGGCAATTGGGAAGTCGTAAAAGATGAAATGGAGAAGAATATCACTAATTACCGCGGCAATATGAAAAGAGGATCCCTTATTATTCGACTCTACGAAATTGATCACTATCTATTTATGACAAAATGTTTCCAAGTAATAGGCATGCAATTTCATAGCTTTAAGCTAAATTCTGAAAAACCTCTCAAAGTAGTTGTTAAAAAGATCCCAAACAACACAAACCCAGAACTTATTCAGAAAGAATTAGCCAGCAAAAATATTCCAGCTTTAAAAGATCGACAACTTACCTTGGTAAGACGTGGTCAATTAGTTAATATCTCTATGTTCAGAGTGGATCTTAAAAAATCCATAGAAGGAAAGAAAGTTTACAGAATTAAAACACTCAGAGGACTAGAAGTCGCAATCGAGACTTACCGATTTAAATCGGGTCCGATGCAGTGCCATAAGTGCCAGAGGTACGGGCTTTCACGGGATCACTGTAACTACAAATTTAGATGCTTAAAATTAATGAAACTTACACTTGCCCTTAGATGGAAGAGGATGTGTGCCCTCTGCGGCAAAGGACATGTATCGTCCTATAAGGGTTGCAGTAAGCACCCGGAAAACATCAAAAAAGCTATAGAAGCAGCTAAAAATAAAAGAGAAGACCAAAATTCAGGAAACCAAAATAAATCTAACTTCCATAAAGAAGAATTCCCCACACTACATAAAAACGATGAACAAAATCATACGGAAATCAACTCAGCTTGGTTTCGAAAGAAACCACATAAGATCCCAAAGATAATGAACTTTCCTTATTTGGATGGATCAAAATACACCTTAACAAAGCTAAAGAATTCCTAAATAACTTCAAATCTGCAAAATCCATAATGGATAAGTCGGCGTAGCTGCCGTAGATTACTTCTTAAACATAAGCTTAGATCTCTAAACTATGTTTGTCGCAAATGCAAATTAATGTTTCTACATGCAAACTGCGGTTTGCACTCGTCCCTATCACTATGTAAATACTATACTCTAAATTTGATTCGAGAGATGAAAATCATGAAAAACTGGGTGCCGTTGTTGCTGATATAGCGAGAGAGAATTAGCTGTTTTTTCTATCGAAATTCTTTATGTGGGTTTCATATCGCATCAGAATGCAAAATGCATGACTATGAATCGTAATTTTTGCATCGTTATTACAGAAAGATTACAGTGGTATCGTTCTCTTTGTTGATAGATACATTGCTCTCAATCTAACTTAACTGGCATCGGGTACTTCTGCCAGTACATATATAAAGATGAATGTCTGTTTGTTCGCGATTAACTGACTCATTACTATAGCTATCGTCACCAAACTTTCTACCATTCTTTTCTGGGTTCTGGAAAAGATCGACGTCCACTTCCCCCCTCCTAAAAATCAGAAATATTGATTAAAATTCCTAAAATCAGAAATATTGATTAAAAACTCTGAAAACGCTTATTTTCGCCCTCATTTTTCCGAATGGCAACAGTCGTGCGCGCTGGAGATAAAAATCTCCTTTATTTCGAAAAGTGTTGCCACTGCTCGCTTTCAGAGTTTGTTAATAAAACATTATTAAGTTTTACAATGAAATAAAAATAGCACAGCCAAACATTAAATACATTATACCCAATTCCAAAAATTCGTGGAAAGCCATTTCGACTGTTCCCATCTTCATTCGACTTTAATCTGCCGAGATATTAATTAAAAACTATGAAAACACTAATTTTTGCACTCATTTTTCCGAGTGGCAACAGGCTCGCGAGTTGGAGATAAAAATTCTTTATTTTGAAAAGTGGTGCTACTGCTCGCTTTCAAACCGTAAAGTCTATTAATAAAAAAATTTGTAAGTTTTACAAAATCTATTTTTGTAAAAAAGATTGTGTGTGTGTGTGTTTGTTTATGTTGTGAGGTTTTGCTCTTTAAAATCTAAAGTTCTAACTTTAAACCCCACGAACACTTAACAAGAGAATAATCGCTTAAGTGTTAACAGAACACGTGAGACTTAAGAAGGGTTTAAAACCTTTTATTATTCAGTATATTTACAAGTCAGTTCCGGCTTGGAACTTTACATAAAGCCGCCACTAGGGCTTGAACTTAAAATACTAATAATTTGAACTAAAATTAGCTTAACTAAAGCTTTTAACGGACATAGCCGAAGCTATCAGAATCTAACTAGTTGGCCCCTAAGTATTAATTAAATTGGCGAAGCCTAGCAAGGGCCTAAGATATGGCCGAGCGTAATAACAGCTAAGAGAGACGTATCCAGAAGGCAAACGCGCGCTAGTCAGGGAATTAGACTTTCTCTCTGAAGTTGGTTAAGTCACGACTTAAATAGTACTCTTTCTCATTTGCATTATCTGCGTTTCTGAATTTACATTCTGGCAGGAAATTGTAAGCTGAAATTAGAATAAGATAGGAAAGATACAAAACTTAAAATAATTGTTAGTAAACGTGTAATAAACCTTACATCTTTCCCCAGCAGAATTTAACTACTCGAAAACCTAAGGTCTTAAACGGCCTTGTTTAAAAGTTTAAAGTCTAACTAAAAGTCCTTAATATCAAAATCTTAAACTTCTAGAAATTCTTTTTTTTTTGAATGACTTTCGTCATTAAAACGTTTCCTGATTAGGGCCAACTTTACAACAGTTTATAAAGCTATACTAAAGCTAAGGAAAATATAACAGATTTGGTTACAGACATCTACTTCATCTTTACTTGCAGTCAGACGTCAGTCTTGTCCTTCCAACTAATCTGGAAAGAAAAAGTATTAGTAATGTCTTTCATACAATTTCCATTTTTGTTACCAATACTCTTTGTTGAAATTATTTTGGCCCTCAAACGTTTTCATTCACACGAACTAATTTTTCTTTCCCCATGCTCTCCAGAAATTGTTCTGAGTGAGACGAGGTTTTTCTATTGTGGTAACGGGTCGAGCAACTACCACTATCCAATCGCTATGATTTGTTATAAACTCGACTTTCCAGATCTTAGAAAACTCCTTAACCACAAAAATAGACCTAATGTCCTAAAATAGAACTTAAATTTAAAATTCTTAAGTGAAGCCTGGAGAGCCTAACTTTAAGCACATTCAATTTATATTTTCATACCATTCATCTTTTACATAAAGATATTTGCAGTCATGCTTGACCAAAACTTACACTTGTATTCGTTTAACTTTTACAAAAGTTTAAAAGTTAACATTAACATTTCAAATTCAATAGAACATTTTAACACGTAATACTTTAAAATTCATTTACATCATTCGTTATAGTTGCTATACCATATTCACAATGCTTGGCTACAATGTTTAAATTAACACAATTGAAGTCTTTCGGTTAAACATATTCAGAAATTAGCTTCTCGAAACTTGAGAATTCTAAAAGTATTTACAAAATAAATTTTCGCCAACTTGCGAATTAAATTTTTTTTCTGTTTAGCAGACAGTTACAATTACATTCTTACAAACTTGCAATTCAGTTTCTTGTTTTTAACAGTATTTAGCAACATTAAACACCCCTGCATCCTCTTGGCGCAGAACTCTTGAAATGTTGACGCTGCTAAACTTTGGACTCTCAGACGTCTCGGGCGGCTGGTATTCGGCTCCGGACCTTCCTTTTCTTTTAATTCCTCGGTCGTTGAAACGGGACGCTTTTCTTATTGCGGATTTTGGAATTCCAATTTTCTCTTTGTCTTGTACCTTGCCGACCTTGCTTCTGAATCTCTGAAGAGTCTCTTGCTCCTTCTTGATTCCTGGGAATGAGTAGACTTTGTGTCGTCAGGTTGCTTTCTTTTGATTCTTGCTTCCGGTTGGCATATGCTTCTGGCATCTTCCTGCGGCATCGGTTCTGTAATTCGCATTTTTCGCTTTTGTTTCAAGAGCCCTTTTTCGTTGTCTTTTAGGCTTTGACTCTTGTTGAAGGAGAACTTTCATGTCTTTAGTACTCCTCGTTCTGGCGGAGTTTTGCTCTTGTTGAAGTTGCCTTTGTTTCGCTATGGGTTCTTCAATGTTAGCTTCTTTTCGTTGTTGAGGGACCCTTGTTTGGCGATGGTGAAATTACAACTCTTGGTGCTGTTTCAGGAGCCTGCAATAATTCTTTTAAAATTAGAAAATCCGTACGACTTTAGTACGGTTTTATTTGATCGATGTTCGCGATAGATTGTTGTCCGTTTTCTGATTTTAAGTAAACCGTTGAAAATTTTATCTTTTCTACGATAAAAAGGCCCTCAAACCTGATCTCAAATTTGGCCACTCTATTTTCGGGTGCCGATGACAAGGAATGCTTTAGGTTTAGGAATTTCTCTCCTGTGGTATATTTTATTTCAAGTCGGTTTTTATTGTAATATAACTGTTGTTTTGACCTCGCCGCATCTGAATTTTTGATGGCATCATTAATAATTTTCTGGATGCCATTCAATTTAAACTCTTCCTGTCTTTGCTAAACGAAAAATAGCTTATCCAGAGGCGTTAAAATTTTTCTTCCTAGGAATAGTTCTGCGGGTTTTTTTTTTGTCGTGTTATGCTTTGCTGTTACTAAGGCAAAGCCTAATTCATTGACGCAGCTGTCCCAACGGTCATGACAGTTCTTCCCATATCCCCGAATAATTTTAACTATATTTTTATTTACGTGTTTCGCAATATTTGATTGCGGTCTATAAGGTACCATTTTTAGATGGCGTATGCCAAGGCCTGTGCACAGGTTTTCAAATAAATTACTTACAAATTGTCTAGCATTATTTGATATTACTTTTACTGGGCCCCGTATTTTAAAATATATTTATTTAGAAATGAATCTGCTACTATTTTTGCTGAAGCCCGTATAAGGGGAATTATTTCTACCCACTTTGAGAAATGACCCACGATAGTTAACAAGTATCGGTTTTATTAATCTTTGTTCTGGGGTAGGGACCAAGCAAATCAATGCCAACCAATACATTTTTGAACGTGGTTTTTATGCTATTTAAGTACCCGGCCGAGTTGTAATTAACGTCGTTAATTAATTGACGCAAGTGACATGACCTGACATACGCCGTCACAACTTTGTATAACTGCGGAAAATATACCGCTTCGCGGACCCTTTGTAGGGTTTTCCTCACACCCAAATGGGCACCTAATTTCGAGTCATGGAGCTCCTCTAGAATACGTAAGCGTAGACTCGTTGGGACTACCGGCCGCAATTCTTGATTATCGTTGGTAGTTTTCGTATAAAAGAGCAATTTATCTATAATTTCATAATGAGCTGCCCTATTGAAAATAGCCGTTAAGTCTGCATGTTTGAAATTTTCGGGATCATCCATTTACGCATAAATATCTTTAAATTCTGGGTCCGACTTTAACTCGGCAATTATTGTTTCCCGAGATTCAATTATTTTTGCAGTTAGCATCGTACATTTAATTGTATTTCTGTCTTCATCGATTTTAATTCGGGACAGAGCGTCTGCAACTACACTTTCTTTCCCCGGCGTGTGTTTTATGATTAAGTTAAATTCTTGCAGTTTTAGTGTCCAACGTATTGTTGTGTCGCGAATTCTGTGTTTTTAATGATTTAAGTAATAAATTATTTAAGTATTTTATTTGTATTTGTATTTGGTTTTTTTAAGTTTGAAATTGTGAAGAGCGTAATGAATATATATATATTTTTGTAAAGAGTGTACTTAAAATCTTTAAGCAATTATTTTTCCTTCAACGGTTCAGTTTCCTAGCGAGAATGGGGGAGCGTCTTCTAACGGAAGTAACATCTGCGGGAAATGCCTTTTAAGATGACAGTTGTAACATTGAGTAGTATATCGTTGTTCTCTTGTCTTTGTTACCAAGATGGGAAAGTGGACACTGTTATTGGGTTCCCCGCTGTTCACTTACCTTTCAGCATTGTGATTGTCGCCTTGTTTATGGCTTCGGTGGAAGTTGTAAATTGAATCTTTGAAAGGGCAGTTTTTGTTGTTTCTTATATTTTTCGCTTGTTAGCAGAGGGGGTCGAATGTTTAGTTTCCAGTTTTCGCAGGTGCTACTGTAGACAATGACTTAATTCTGATTCGTTTGGGGGTTTGAACTTGTCCTATTAAATTATATTGAAAAGTCTCGGATTGGCAAGAATTTAATTTTATGTGTAACTTTTGGACCTATAATTGTGAGTGGGAGGAGAAACCGAGTTTTCCTCGGTTGTTGCGCGAGTTTTGAAGTCAGTTTTTATCGGAGTCTTCGAGAGAGTTTTTGAGTTGAATATTTAGCAGAGAGGGCTTTTGGCCCTGCGGCCAAGCTTACCCGGGCTTGGGTGGCTTGCGCTTGCGTTCTGCGGACGGACTCGGCTTTTAGCTGAAGAGATTTGCGATACTGCGGTTGTACCCCGGCGGGTGGCTCGCGCTTGCGATGCGGCATGATAGACCTATTCAAGTCGAAGATGTGATTAATGGAGAATTTTTCTTCTAATTTGCGAGAAGTAGAACTCAGAGCGAACTCTTCCGAGTTTGAAGCGGGTTTTCCCGTAAAACGGAAGTGTAAGGGCTCGTACCTAACTGAAGCTTTCCGTTCGTGAGAAGGAAAAGTTTCAACATTCTGTCCTCGGTGGTTTCCCCTTCAACCTTAATGTTTTAGAATTTTGATTGCCGGGCTCTTCATCTTTGAGGTTCTACAAGAGGTCATTTTTCGTGGACCTTTTGAATTTGATTACCTAGGACCAGTTCAATGGCGGAATTCATCTGCAGCCTGTAGCTTCCTGTGATGACGTCGCTTATAGCCTATGATGATGAAATTCCGGTATTTCAACTGTGAGTTACATTATATTTTCTTTGGTAGTTGTCTTAATTAAATCTTGCGTAACGGGTAAAAAATATATAAAAGCATTATATAATAGATAAAAACTATGTGTCTTGGAAGAATTTAATGTTATTGTCAAAAATAAGAAATTTATGTAAATTGCAATTTCTATAGAAGATTGTGTGAATTCCAGTTTAAATGATTCATTTAATGTTCCAGTTATTCTAAGTAACCGTTATCATGTTAAACTACAAAATTTTATCTTGATAAATGACTCTTGGAGAAATTTAATGTAGAATTTTAATTGCATTTTTATGTAAGGGTAGTCTGGCCAGGTCTCCCATAAATTTATCCTAGATATTTAATAAATGAGTGTGATTTTATATTATTACTTGCATTTGCTTTTTTTTATTAGTACTAAGAAATTGGTCTGTTCAGTCACTCCATTTGTTTGAGCCGGGAGGCTTTTAAGAAACATGGAGATTTTGCTTGGGGTTATTGAAAAATGTTCATGCCTTTTAGGGTACTCACAACGCGCCCTGTTTTTAGCAAATATGTACTAACCACTTATTAAAGATTCTTGAATATGTTTTAAGATAGATTTTGTTATGATTTTTAGGTGCCAGGAAAGTTAAAACTAGTTTTTTTTAGAAATGGAACTGATTGATTGGTGTTTGAATACTTCTTCTCGGGTGCTTAAGAGGTTTTGATTAATGAATAAGAACTTGTGATTCTTGAGTTTATTTTAAAATGAGTGAATTTAGAAAAAGAATTTAGAATATAGAAATGTTTTGGTCGAAATAGTGTTTTATTCTACCGAGTACCAGAGAAGATTTATTCCAGCTTCCTTTTCAGGTTAAGTTTATTAAGAAGAATTTGCTTTGCCTTGCTGTGTGTGAATTAATTGCTTTAAGAAAAGTTATACTTAATATTATTTTGAATCTAGTCCAAACAACCAGTTCCTTCCTCCCTTTCCAAATAATTCATTTTTGTAAGTTTTATTTTATTTTAGTTTGTCCGGCGCCTAGAGAGATTGAGTATGAGTTTAAATTTTAAAAAGTTAAAAGTAAAACCCCCTTAAGGTTTAAACTTTGCCTATTTAACAGTATGAGCCGAGGCGATAGTTTTTTTCCGCAGTATAGGCGACCAATTGCCGCGTGATCTGAATACACAGTTATTGGGGCACTAACAAGCAACACCCGAAATTTTTGCACCGCTAGTAGAACTGCGAGAGTTTGGAATAAAGTGAACATTTCGTCCAAATGTTTAATGTGCTCCTCTAAGGTTTCGCTTGTTACAATAATGTCATCGAGATAAATGACAGTACTCTTTCAAGGATGGGTCTTCCATCACCATCTGGAATGTAGCCGGAGCTCCGCTTAAGCCACACGGCATTCTCAAAAAGGCATACACGCCTGATTTTGTTATAAACGCTGTTTTTTCTACATCCTGGGGTTTTACTGCAATTTGAAAATAACCTGACTTCAGGTCTAAGGTTGTCATATATTTAGTTGAACGAATTTTTCTTATAATTTCATCTATTATCGGGAGGTGATATGTGGGGTATTTCGTTATGCTATTTAATTTTCGGTAATCAATGGCGAATCTCCATGCGTTCGGATCTGCGGCTGGCAGTCCATTCTTCTTTCTACTTGGCGTAATTATTTTATCCTCGAGCATTTTCTTAATGTGTTGCTCGAGAATATCTTCCTTCACACGGTCATACCTATATGGCTTCGACTGAATTGGAGGCTCATTACCCGTATCTATGCTATGCGAGACAATCTGGCAGAAGCCAGGTTTATCATCGAATAATTTAGAAATAGTTCTTTCCAGATGTTGAATTCATTCTTTTCTCCTTCTTCGAGGTGACTTAGATTCACCTCCGGGACTGCAACTTTTTCTTCTTGAAATTTTGTCCATTTTGACCTGTAAGGTAGAATCTTTAAATTTAATATTTGCTCTAACTGCGCGCAAGAAATTAACCCCCAATATGACTGCGGTTAATAAATTTTTGACCACGAGAAAGTTTTTTTCTGAACCTCGTTTTTTATTTGGACATGCAGCCCCACCTTTCCCAAGCAGACGCATTGTTTTCCTTGGGCAGCAATCACATGTTCTCCTGTTGTCTTGAACAGTCCATATCGATGAAAATGTTTTTTAAAAAAATCCTGCGACAGAAAGCTGCGTTGAGCCCCTGTATCTAGTAAGGCGGTCGTAGGGACGTCGTTTAGTAGTATTTGAATTTCTGGCAAGGCCAAATTTTGTACGACTACCGTATTCAGCTTGATTTCTGAGGGATTTACCTTCTCACATGGTGATGTCACCCTCTTCCTAGTCACCGTGATTAGTTTAAATCCTTTCTTTCGCCCCCTTTGTCCAACTGCTTTTTATTTCGTCATGCTTTGTTCTGACCGGCTTTCCTACCTTCCCCTCTTGTCGATAGGAACTCTTCTGAGCTTGAAGTTTATTGATTGTGAACCCTTGAATACTGCATAAAATTGTTTGCATTTTCCGCCGTTCTCCTACTCTGAAATTTAACAGCTAATTCAAATAAGTTTTCCAGTGTTTGAGGGTTTTCAACTTTAAGAAAGTCCTGAATTGGCGGAAGCAAACGCGGCAAAATTATTTCGATAGTTTCATTGTCGGGCCTTTTCCCATATAATAATTTGACAATATGAATTTTCCTTAAGATAAAATAAGTTTATTCGTCCCCCTTAATTTGGTATTTACTAAATAGTTCAGATTCGAGACTCGCGCGGTTTTTTATAACTGGGAATGCTTTCAATAGCGAATTTTTAAAATTCTCCCATGTGTAAGTTTCGGATTCTGGTCCCCCAACAAATTTTTGCCAATCTTCTTGTACCAGCTGAGGGCTTGACCTTTTAAATTTGTCGTCGCGATGATTATTCTCTGTGGCTGGTTCACAGGATATAACGTAAAATGTAGATCTAGCTGCTCCAGGAAGGTCATTGTGGGTCCTTAGCCGTCGAATGTTGCGCTGGCTTCATCGCCGCTCTCATAGTTTCTAAGATGAATACAAATCTCTCCATCGGGTTTGGTTGTGCTTGAGGTAACTGAAAGGTTGGAGGGGTCAACAAGAAATTTTCCATACCCAACTGCATGGTTCGTTAGGAACAATTTCGGGCGCCAATTGTGAGGATTTGCTCTTTAAAATCTAAAGTTCTAACTTCAAACACCACGAACACTTAACAAGCGAATAATCGCTTAAGTGTGAACATAACACGTGAGACTCAAGAAGGGTTTGAAACCCTTTATTATTCAGTGTATTTACAAGTCAGTTCCGGCTTGGAACTTTACATAAAGCCGCCACTAGGGCTTGAACTGAAAATACTAATAATTTGAACTAAAATTAGTTTAACTAAAGCCCTTAAAGGATATAGCCGAAGCTATCAGAATCTAACTAGCTGGCTTCTAAGTATTAATTAAATCGGCAAAGCCTAGCAAGGGCCTAAGATATGGCCGAGCGTAATAACAGCTAAGAGAGACGTAGCCAGAAGGCAAACGCGCGCTAGTCAGGGAATTAGACTTTCTCTCTGAAGTTGGTTAAGTCACGACTTAAATAGTACTCTTTCTCATTTGCATTATCTGCGTTTCTGAATTTACATTCTGGCAGGAAATTGTAAGTTGAAATTAGAATAAGGTAGGAAAGCTACAAAACTTACAATAACTGTTAGTAAACGTATAATAAACCTTACAACGTTATTCATTTCTAATTAATTATGATAAATTTTTTTGCCACATTTAATCGTCCAAAATTCAATGTAGGTCGAAAATTGGAAGAAATTTGAGTTTTTGCGACCATTTGATTAGAAAGACCAAAATCATTAAAAAGTACGTGACATTGTTGCTGATATAATGAGAAAGAATTAGTTTACTCTTTTATAGAAATTTTTTATGTGGGTTCAATATCGCGTCAGACTGAGAAATGTATGACTATGAATCGTATTTTTTGCATCGTTATTAGAGAAGGATTACAGCAGTACCGTTCTCTTTTTTGTTACATACGTTACTCTCAATCTAACGTAACTGGCATCAGTTGCTTCCGCTGATCTATGTAGTATATAAAGAAGAACGTCTGTCTGTGTGTTTGTTACCAGGTAAAAATCCAAAAGAAACCACCAGTTATCGCACACTAAGCCTGCTTCCCTGTATTGGTAAAACTTTCGAATAAATTGCACAAATTCGACTAATTAATCACCTAGAAAAGAATCATATCATCAACTCTGAAAAATATGGATTTCGCCGAGGACACAGTGTGATACAGTCACATTAATGAGCGCACACCAGCTCATTAATGTGACTGAATTTATTGCTGTGCTTTTATTAAGAAAAATGCTGTTGCTGCATGCTTTTTAGACATAGAAAAGGCATTCGATAGAACATGGCGCGCCGGCCTTCTCTTCAAAATGCAAAAAGCACTTCTCCCTATCAATCGCATCAAATTAACATATTCCTATTTAAAAAATTCTACATTTCAAGTTCGAATTGGAAAATCTCTCTTCAATAGAAAGATCATTAAAAGTGGCGTCCCTCAAGGAAGCATTTTAGCGCCGATATATTTAACATCTTTATAAATGACATGCAGTAAGAATCAGCGATTATGAATAAAGAAAAGATTGTGTTGTCCGGAATGGCAACATCAGAAAGAAAAGAACGTCGGTTATTCAAAAAATAGAGTCAGAGCAGGTGTTATCAGTGAATGGAGGCAGACGTTGAGCGCTGCTTACCGTAATTGTAATTCATCGTGATTCTAATTAATCCTTTATCGGTTAATTTCTTTTGTTATACTAATAAAACACGTTGTTCGTTTTGTAAGAAAGTCTGCATGAATCTTTTATCATTTGGTGTATCTATGATCTCTTCGGTGGGTCATCCACCAAAGGGGGAATAAAACTATTTGTCCGTTAGCCGATGCTCTCAAAGAAGAAGAAAGTTTTTACTGGCGCAGACTGAAAGCATCGAACCAGAATAACGCAGGTGAGAGCTCAACTTATTTTGTAAATGCATGCTCCCACGTATTTAAGCAATAATACACCCACTTCCAAAAGTTCAGCATGGAGAGGAAAATGCTAATTTCCTGAAGCCAATCAGAATTGAAGAGGATGCAATTCGCTGCAGAGGTAGATGGAAGTATGCAAATATGTAAAGTAACAACCAATTGCGCTTTCATGTCAAGAAATATGCAAAAAAGGCAGTCTTATAAGAAGCCAGCTTTATGAAGGGTTACAGAAGTTGATTGTAAGCGCTGTTAGAAGGTGTTTAAAACTTTCGTATAATTTGTTTTCAAGACATACGTGCTTCTATGACTTCCAGAAGACGAATGGAAGATTCTGAGTTCTGACGTGCTGTGGCGCGTATTGAAGCAGGACAGTCGATCACAGATGTTGCTCTTTTCTTCGACGTTCATTATTCTGTAATTTCACGTTTATGGAAACAATTCCAAACCACACAGACAGTTGTAGTTGGTCGCCACCTGTAGTTGCTCGCCCAAGGGTTACAACCCCCGCGGAAGATCGATATATTGCTATTGTAGCCAAGCGGAATCGCAGAGCGATCTCCACACATGTGACATCTACGGTTACAGCGTCCATTGGGAATGCGATATCTGCAGCTAGTGTGCGCCGAAGATTACATTTGAGTAGACTGCACGTCCGGGTACCTCGAGTTTGTGTTCTTCTATCCGTCCAATCAAGAGGGGCACGAATACAGTGGTGCCGGGAACATGTTAATTGGAATGTGCCTACTAGGGCAATGTCATGTGTACTGATGAGTTAAGATTTGCTCTGGAGCCAGAGGACAAGCGTATAAGGATATAGCGTGAACAACGAACACGTATCAGTCCCAAAGCATCGCCGAACATCAAGCATTTCGAGGCGGAAGCATTAAGGTGTGGGCAGGGATTTCATTAAGTTACCGCACTGACCTGCACATCTTTAAACGGAGTTCTTTGACTGCTGTACGGTATCGAGATGAAGTCCTAGAACCCATTGGGAAATTGTACGCTGCAGCAGTTGGCCCTACTTTTGTTTTAATGGACGATAACGCACGTCCCAATAGACCTGACATCGTCGTTGACTATCTGGAGAATGAAGGGATTGCGCGTATGGCGTGGCCAGCATATTCGCCCGACCTTAATCCCATTGAAAATCTGTGGGATGCTCTCGGCCGTGCTGTATCTTAACGTTTCCCCTCTCCAGCCACTCTTATTGAGCTGGAAACTGCTCTACAAGAAGAATGGCGATTGCTTAATTCTGCGGTGGTTGACCACCTAATTGAAAGCATGGTCACAAGGTGTAAACTATGTATACAGATGAGGAGGGATCACATACCCTATTAATGTCCTTTTTTTCATTTTATGCTGTTTATTTTCACTTTATACATAATTCTGTTTAAGTCTCCAACATGTCATTATCTGATAACTTACAAAAATTTAACATTGTTTTCATTTCTGTATATAATTATTGATTTTGTTTTATGCATAAATATACAGTGTCTCACAAAAGTGATGGGACACTTGTGCTTTACAAAAGGAAAGTGTAATAAAATAAATTAAAAAAAACATGTAAAAATGTTTTGTGGGTGTGTTTCATACTTAAATTTAGTAACAATTATTACATAACATACATTTTCTCAAAATATTAAAATATTAACTTAATAAAAATACAGTTGTTTAGAACGGAGCAAAAAATGGCTCACATAAGTGATGGGACACCATTAGACTATGCAACAAAAATCTTCTGAAGTAATCAATAAAAATATTTCTTGGGATTTTTATTTTTACTCAAAAGCAATTGGCAATGATTTATAAAATCATCTGCATTATTTCTCTCCAGTTTGTTTTGGAATTTTTGTGTTTTTTAGCTCTGTGCAGCCATGAATGCTAAACGAAAAGAAACTTTGCCTGAAATTCGAAAATTAGTTATTAATTTGCATGTTGAACGTGGAAAATCTATTAGAGAAACTGCTGAGACAGTTAACTTGAATCATTCAACAGTTTTCAATATCATTAAACGATATAAAAAGAATCATATGATTCAGAATAAAAGAAGACCTGGCCGACCATCAAAGCTATCCAATGGACTAAATCGAATTATCGTTCGAAGTATTAAAAAAAATCCAAGAATGAGTGCTCCTAAAGTTGCTGCTGATTTACAAGCATTATGTGGAGTAATTGTTAATCCTGAGAATAATAGAAGAGTAATTCGATCTACTGGATATCACGGTAGAGCAGCCAGGAAAAAATTCTTCATAAGTGAAAAGAATAGAAAACTCAGACTGGCTTTCGCAAAATCCAACATAAATAAGAATTCTGATTATTGGAATGAAGTTATATTTGCTGATGAGAGTAAATTTAATATATTTGGTTCTGACGGTAGAATCTTGGTGTGGAGAAAACCCAGGGAAGAATTTAGCAAACAGAACTTGGTGCCAACAGTAAAACATGGTGGAGGAGGAGTTATGGTATGGGGGTGTATGTCGTCCGCTGGAGTTGGTAATCTTGTTTTTATTGACAGTATAATGGATCAGTACAAGTATATTGGCATATTAAATCAAAATTTGAAATCTTCAGCACGAAAATTGAACCTTCATAACGATTTTAAATTCTACCAGGACAATGACCCCAACACACTGCTTTGAACGTTAAGACTCTGGCTGCTGTATAACTGTCCTGAAATAATAAAAACACCACCACAATCTCCAGACTTAAATCCCTTAGAGAATATTTCGCAAGAATTGGAATCAAGAATTCGCAAACACGCCATTTCTTCAAAAGAACAATTAAAATCGGTGCTTCAAGAAGAATGGGGTAAAATCATTCCAGAAATCACAAAAAAATTAGTCGAATCCATCCCAAGAAGATTAAATCATGTTTTAAAAGTAAAAGGAAATTCAACAAAATATTAAAACCTTTTAAAAAGTAAACTTTTTGGATAAATATTTGATGGAAAAGTAAATGTCCCATCACTGATGTGAGCCATTTTTTGCTCCGTTCTAAACAATTGTGTTTTTATTAAATTAATATTTTAATATTTTGAGAAAATGTATGTTATGTAATAATTGTTACTAAATTTAAGTATGAAGCACACCCACAAAAACTTTTTTACATTTTTTAAAATTTATTTTACTACAGTTTTCTTTTGTAAAGCACAAGTGTTCCATCACTTTTGTGAGACACTGTATATGCTCCTTTCCTGCCGAATTTTGTGTTAATCAAGCAGTATTTAATTTTTTTGCATTTTACATCTTCGTGCTTAACTTTTGGAAGTGAGTATATTAAACTTTTAATTCCGATATTCTAATTTTTTATTCTTTTAATAATTTTTAAAATTTTATATTCTTTTATGAATTATAAAATATTGTGTAGAACATAAATATAGCTATATGAGATAAAATATTATTTGAATCAAATAAAATAAAAAAAGGGAGTTGCTTTGCCCTAAAGTAAAAGTCAATTGACTGAATAAAATCAGAAAACGCTATTTGGCTCCAGCAAGCTGTTATAGTGTCCCACATAGAAAAAAATTTTTTTTATTTCCCCAACGAAAGGGAAAAACTGCAATAATTTATCGATTGTTTTTCTTTTCTGAAGAAAATGTTTTTATTGTAGTAGGAAGTTACCAAATCAAGTGGTTGTTTTAAAAAAATAATATTATGAAACTGTGGTTGTTTATTTTATTTTGATTACTCGTGATATCGTATTTTGTATTGCTGATCTGTTTTTCACATAAATGTTTCATTATGTGTATTTAAAGGAAAATATTATCAGTTTTAAAGTTTACTGAAATTAACTAAAGTAATTGTAACAAACCTCAGTTAGAGAATTCATACTTTAACTAACTTTAAGGGTAAATTTAAGGAACTATTAATAAGAAATTAGGTTTTCTTTATTAAAATTTTTCTTAAAGATTGAAGTTTACTTGAAATCGAACTATGGCTTTTAGGGACGAGTTTGTGATGCACCAAAAGAACACTGAAAAATCATGGAGAGATTTTTGTTACGAAATTGCAAGTTATTTTGAAGAATGGATCAATGGGCTTGAAATCACAGAGTCTGCCGGATTAAAAGACCTCATTATCATAGATCAAACTGAGAAAAAGGTGCCTCATGAAGTAAGGGACCATTTTTTGACGATTGGGTGAAGTTCGTTTCTCCGACCAAATGCTAAAAAAGGAATAATCAAATTCTATCTAATTAAACAAGAATTACGTAGCATAAAACTCACCTCTGCATAGTTATTAGATCATTATTATGTAGTATATTGCAATACTATAGGCCTGCAAGAGTTATTTATTCTTAAATTAATAAAACTTTGAGTAATACAGCAGTATTTATCAACGAACCAGAACCCGACCTCAGGTTACGTGATTTGATTTTGACTTACTCTCCGTATCTCATGTTCATTTCAGTCACTCAATTCCTCACTGCAAATAGCACGCACCCAGCACCTGCTCAAAAATTTTTCGAATGTTTCTACATCTACAAAAATATATCAATTTATAATTTCATGACTGCCTTCCTGTATGACTTTGCCACATAGACCATTCTTTCGCCTGAGGGCGCGGTGCTAAGCACCTCTGATTTATCTAAACAAAAGTGAGCGGCCTCCGGCCTTACTTGATATATAGGTGAAACTCATTAGTAGTTGACATCTTGAACTGAAAGTACTATCTTGAGCTTGATCGTGCACCACAAAGTATCACAAGAGGCTTACAAATCGTAAGTAAAAAAAAAAAGCGAAATGCTAAGTAATAACATCAACTTTCAGTAATGCAATGAAATCAAACCCAAAGAGAAAAAAAAACACAAACAAAAAAGATATAACTATATAAACAAATCATTTGCAGTGTTTAAAATAAAAGTCTACAAAATCATAGCATTTCGGCGGCCAATGAATTCCAATTAATTTTAATCTGCATTTCAATAGATTTCTTGCATTATCAAGCAATGGACAATCAAAAAGCAGGTGGAAAACACTTTGCTGAATGCCAAAATTGCAATTACACAAATTGGAAGGTGTCAGCTTAAACCGCTCCAGATAAACGTTGAACTTACCATGTTCAGACAAAAATTGCGTAACCTTAAAATTGAGCAATAAGTCCTTACTTTTCAGTCTTTCAAAAACAGTTGGCAAGAATTTTTTGTAACAGCTCCCTTGTCAGATGATATATAATCACAATTCCATTGTTCAATCATTTTAGCTTTGAATGTCTTTTTAAAGTACTATTTTGGAGTATTAACATCAACATTAATATCATTTTTAGTTGCATTCTTGGCAAGCCAATCAGCTCTCTCATTTCCATAATTACCCGAGTGACCACGGACAAATGTAAAAAAACACTGAAATACCGTTTTTCTGCATATCTCCGAGAGAATGCTGTATATTAACAATAGTATCATTACAGGATGAGATATTTTTAAGGCACTCGAGAGAAGAGAGTGAATCCGTGCAGATTAAGTAGCTGGAAACATGTCCATCCTGGCTTAGTATCCACTTAATTGCAAAATTAATGCAGATAAGCTCAGAAATAAAAACAGTACATTCATTTCTAATACGAAATTGGTGGTAATAAATTTCAACACCATCCTTAAAAATAACAAAAGGAAAACCAACTGCATTATCAATCCTACTACCATCCGTATAGCACACAATTGAGATTGAATTTTCATCAGTGTTCGTACTATCTAGAATCTCTACTGGTTGTCTTACAGAAGGATGAAGCAGAACAGACAAGGGCAATAAACGATCAAAATGACAACTTCAGAAATTTGCAAGACTATTCTTGTAATCTATGCAGGTCAGAATAAACAAATACAACGGTGGAAATCCGGCAGGAGAGAAAACAGCATTGTAACTAATAGTTCGGTAACCCCTTAAAACTCGCAGTAAGATTCGTCTTTGAACTCGAAGTAGAAGATTAGAGTTAATTTTCTGTTTTACAAACAATACCCAAGCTCTATATCCATATGAAATAAAGGGCACAATACCTTGTTTATAAATAATTGCGCTAACATTCGATTTGACACCAAAACTATTACATGCAGTTCGATTCGGTCAACACTGAAGTCTCTCACATTTATTAGAAATGTAGGAAATATGCTTTTTCCAGTTTAATTTGCTGTTCAACAAAACACCTAAATATTTAATTTCATTCATCCTCTCAAAGAGATTATCATTTAAAAGCAATTGATACTCTTCATATGTAGTATTTTTCCTATCAATGCACATAGTTTTGGATTTTGCATGGTTAAAGTTTAGCTTAAAATTCATTGACCACTCATAAATGAAATCTAAAACATCTTGGGCTAGACGAAAAGTTTTATGTACTTTCTTTCCTTGAACACAAATCAACAAATCATCCGCAAAAGCAGTAAATTCACAACTAAAGAGATCAGCAAGTTTCTGTAAAAGATCGTTCATAATAATAAGCCAAAGTTTGGGACCGGAAACAGAGCCTTGTGGGTATCCTCTCTGAGGTCGAGGAACTCTTGAGCTTCCACCCAGAAAAAGTTCGACCGTCGTGTCTTCCAGCAAATCAGAAACGACATTAAACACATTATGAGGTATTTTCAGTCTCTCGCGTTGGAGATAAAAATGCTTTGTTTCGAAAAGTATTGCTACTGTTGGCTTTCAAATCGTAGAGTTTATTTATAAGGTATTTCTCACGCCTTGTTAGCGTGCCTTCGTGGTGTAGTGGTCAGCACGCTCGTCACATATTCGAGAGGGCCGTGGTTCGAGTCCCAGCAAGGTCATTTTTCCTCTCTCCTGCTTCAAAAAAATCCTATTAACTCTACAGTGGCGCGCGAAGTAAAAAGGGCGGCGGATGAGGAATCTCCAACTCAAGGAATTTTTCGATTGGGCTGGCAATTCCCAGTTGCCCTTTAAAGAGGAGAGTATATAGGGTACTTCTCCCGCCTTAGTAGCATGCCTTCGTGGTCAGCACGCTCAACGCGTGTTCGAGTCCCGGCGAGGGCACTGCTCTTTTTTTCAAGTTTCCTGCTTCCAAAATACCTAATGTCTATACACGTTAATGCAAAATTTGTAAACTTTATAAAATCTATATATGTAAAAAAGAGTGTGTGTTTGTTTATTTGTTTGCGTTATTGATTTCTAATCAAATATGATCAATTTGTTGCCATATTTAATGGTCCAAAATTGAATATAGATGAAATATTGAAAGGAACTTTAGCTTTTACGACCATTTGATTAGAAGGACGAAAATCATCAAAAACTGCGTGCTATTGTTGCTGATATAATGAGAAAGGATTAGTTTATTTTTCTATGGCAACTTTTTATGCGGGTCCCATATCGCATCAGAATGAAATATGTATGACTATGTATCGCATTTTTTGCATCGTTAACAGAGAAGGATCACAGCGGTATCGTTCTCTCAGTTGTCAGATACCTTACTCTCAATCTAACGTAACTGGCAGCGGATACTTGCGCTAGTAATCCCATAAAACAACTTTAGTTGCTGTAATATATGTTTGAAAAGGATAATTAATTTGAAAAATGTTATCAGTAAAGTGGTCTTATGTCTGTGGCAGTTGTCAGATATCGAAGATAGTTCAGTGGTATTGTGATAGTGTTCGTTAAGAGTATTTTTTTTCTTTATTACACAATATAAGGTTGATCCAAAAGTCGAGTAAATCAAACTTTTAAAAGTTGTAGAAGTTCCAAAATGGATATTGATGCCAAAAGTTTCAGTGACTTACACTCCAGTACTGCTACAAGTAATACGTCACTTATAATTTCAGTTGCAGTTTACACTGTTCGCTTTGTTTCGTTTCTTTGGTGCAAGATCGAGATGAGTGTTTCTCATGCAGAATGAATTTTGACGACTTAGCGTTACTTTGCTTCATAACGCCTTCTCACGGAAATGTTATTGAATCATTTAAAGAGCTGTTCGCACATGTTCTTGAACGTATCAAAGGCAACGATTTTCCACTTGGTAACTGATTTCAAGAAAAGGGAAGCGTTCACCATAAGAAACGGAGCGGCCGCTAGTCTCTTCTGAGTTCAGATAATATAGGAAGTTGGAATAAAATGTTGCGATCACCAGCAAAAAGTTTAAAAAGATCGCATCCCAATCAAATTTATGCGCTGCGAAGTAATGCTTTATCTCAAAAATTCGTTCTGCTTATGAAAAGTCATTTCCGTCTTGCACCAAACAAACGATTTTTAAAGCTAAGAACATAAACTGCAATTGAAATTTCAACTGAAATATTACTTGTAACAATATAGGGGTTTCATCTATCGATACATGTTGCAATTAATATTTATTCTGAAGACTCATCAATTTTTTTAAAGTTTAATGTGCACAACTTTTGAATCACCCTGTATTTCTAAATTATTTTAGTTATGCCTAAAGTGTACCTTTATATCCTTGTCTTCTGGCATGGATATAAAATCGTCGATATATACATTAAGAAAGCAATCGTTGGTCACTGTGCCTTGGGGAAAGGCTGGCCTGAAATTATTTTTAATGAAATATAGAATTTCCATAATATATGTTTATGTATCGTCCAATAAAACTGCTGCTTCATTTTAGAGTGGAATTGCAAGATGACCTTGATCTAAATCATCCTCCATATTTTGACTGTTAACTTCAATATACTCCGCAGTTGATCAATGATAAATAAAGCTTGTTTAAGGAAGATGTAGTACAGGATGAGATTCGAGGTACCAGTTAAATCTGCTCCCCACCATTTTTATCATTGCTTTTGAGAGAATACTGGTTGATAAGATAAGTCTGTCATTCTTAAAGTATCCGAGTAAATTATTTTCCTTTGCCAAGGGAATAATGGCTGACTTTTTCAAACTGAAGGAACAACGTTATTCCAGATTTTATTATGTGTTCTTAGGAACACTGATTTTGCAACCGAGCCGCTATGATAAATAAATTAGCAAACGTACTATCGCTCCCAGGAGACCTTTTTCTAATAAGTATTTCTGGAAAAGTCTTCTGGAACCAAGGTATTTTTTTTTTTCGTCATGCTGGCGCAGTTGCATGAACAATGCTCCTACGAAGATACAGTAAAATGCAGAATAGTACTGATAAATAGGCTAAATAAGTTTAATTTATTTATTAGTATTCCTAAAGGATTTGAGCATTTCGTAAGGATTAGAAACTATATTTTCAAGTTGGGTAAGTCATAATAATCTCCAGATTTTTTTTAGAAACCAAGCAAAAACTAAAGCAAAATGTTGCCATTTTCACGAAAATTGTCAGCTGGGTATGTTACAAATTAAGTATATTTTAAAAATTAGTAATTGCATATTATTGTAAAATAAATAAAAATTTAAGTTGTTGAAAAGTGTGTTGATTATTTTCAAACCGCTCAGTTTGTTAAGTTTTACGGGCTGATAAGGGATAAATTAAAGATTTTTTGCTTTTCAGTATGGCAGTAATCTAAGAATTTCGTGGCAGCGTCGAAAGTGAATTTAAGATCGGGCAATAATTAATGCAGTGAATAGGAAAATCTAAAGGTTTTCAAAAGACCTTATAAGAAACATAGCTAGCAACAAAAATGAAATCGAAATTTCGGATTGCAGCAAAACTTTAATAAAGTCGAAATTTTTTCAAGTATAATGATTTATTTTTAGCACATATTTAATGCGAACATTGAATCAAATATTTATTCCCACACTGATCTCTGATATACTTATGTTGGCTACTGGTAAATTTGCTGTGAAAGCTATACGTTAGATTAAAAGAAAAGAAAGAAATATTTTATTAGAACTTTTAAATTCATTTTGCAGTATGCTGTTAAAATTATTAAACATCAAAATGTTAAATTTACATAAAAAATATATTCATTTTTTTCGCTTCCTTTTTACTTCCTTGTACGAAGTAAAAAGGAAGTATTGTAATCGCGAAAAATTTCGGGTACCATATTTCAACGAAAATATCTATTTTGATCGCTATCGAATGCAATTTAACGATGTTTTTGAATGACATCCGTACGTAAGGACAGAATAAAGAACTCAAAAAAATTTTTCCCTCAAAAATTATAAAACTGATTTAAAATGGATTCTGAAGAGATTTTTTCGTGGAGACTGTGTGCGTACATACGGTAGTATGTATGTATCTCGCATAACTCAAAAACGAGTCGCCTCAGAACGTTGAAATTTTGTATATAGGGCTGCTATAACATGTAGATGTGCACCTCGCATTTTCGTTGTCATCGGCAGCAACAAAAGTATATCAATATATGTATCAATATATATATCCACTTTGTTACTCGGCTCATTGAGCTCAGTTTCTTTATTCTTAAAAGTTTGTAAATTGCGCATTTTTTACTTTAAAATGATAGAATTATGTTGTGCTTATTATGTTGTGCTTATCTTTCGATTAAGAGTTTTTTGCCCTTAGTTAACCTGCATGCAATAATTGTGGAATTATCAGCAATTTAAAAGTTTTTGAAGTGTGGCTAAGCCTAATTTATGGTTATGATAGCGGACATATATGCTTACATTTGAAGTTTAGCAGAATAGCGGATTTGTTGCCAATCTAGAGAAACTAAGCTTCGCAACAATAAAGTAGCGTCTTCTTTTATTACTGCGAATTAAATTATGCTTGATTCATTCTGGAATTATCATTTAAGTTATTAGCTGGATTTGCGTACAAATTGCAATTTTAATTGTAAAAATTGCTTTAACTGCCCTTGGTGTTTTATTTTTTTATATTTTTCAATTTTTAATGAATATAAATTGTATTTTTGTACTGTATTTTGTATTTTTGTATTTTGTACTTTTATGTATTTTTTCCTTACTTATTACTTACTTATTACTTAGTGAGAACTTAATTAATTAGTAGCGCATGCGTATTAGGTATGCGACGCTGAATCGTCTGTGGAAAACTGTTTCTTTTTTATTTGTTTAATTTCTTTAATACATCGTTTTAGATTCTAGAGTATTTGAATAGAACTTGTAGTAATTCTTGAGATGCTATAATTTTTGCTCACTCTGAGTTATAAAATGAATGAGATGTAACGCTGTTAAGTGAACCTAGTGCAGTAGTGTGGCTATGGTAAATAAATATAGTGAACTTTAAAGAGTGCATTTATTCTATTGTGGTTTATGCGCTATCGACGAAGTAGATTTAATTCAAAATGCGTTAACTGTTAATTTAATATGTTTAAATGAAATGCAGGAAAATTGCATATAATTTAATATTCTGTACAAGGAAGTTATGTGGTGTACACGTCATATTTTTTTTCTCAGAGCCAAGCGATTTAAAAGTAAACTTTATTTAGAATTTAACTCCTAGGGGAATGGCAATATGAGTTTTAAGCAAAATTTGTTGGAGGTTACCGCGTCATGGAATTCGTTTCAGGTGCTTCTTAAGAAAATGTTATTTTATGATGCATGTATTTAATTACTTTGATGAAGAATAGGTTTTCCCAAATCACCTACTTTAACATGATTTATTTTAGTATATGCGTATTTTTCTTCTGTTACGTTTCCTCCAATTTTTTTAAATTTTTCAGTTATTTCAATCTCTGTGGTTCCTATCACAATCCAAAATTAGTATTCAAAACGATGTGCTAAAGCGATCTGTGATTTTACAATTGAATTATGAAAGAAAATTTCACTGTAGTTTTTAAAATGGCGTCGGCAACAAGAAATAGCTTTCATTCCCTTGCAGTTACTGGGTAGAATTGCTGAAACCAATTTTTATCTTAAAATTAAATTTTTGAATTCCTGCCGCTTGCTTTGGAAATTTGCGAGATAGCTCTAACCCGAACATGTACTTCTCCGCATCTTTTTTAAATCGAAGCAATTTGCCTTCCAAACTCTTGAGGGCAGAGACAGAAATGAGAAGCGAGATGTCGAGTTTGGAATTCCTCTTGAGACGAGATCGAATCCAGTGATTGGATGAGAACATGAAAAAACGGTTTAAAAAAAAGTCGGTGGTGCAAATTGAGTGTATGAAATGGAATGACATCATTTCGACTTGTTCGTACTGAACTGAATTTACAAATGTGGGAAAATCCCAAGTCAGAGAGAGAAGTGGTAGCAGTTGAAATAGATAAAATAAATTTACATGTCGTTATTCCACTGTGGTAAATATGAATGCTGAAAGTTTAAAATGTAAGAAAATTGCGATAATAACCTTCTCACAATATGACACTGAATCTTTTTATTTCTGTTTTTCTCTAAGCTATTAAAACGAATTAGTTTCAATAAATTTGAAAATACGCACAGAATTTGTTTTTTCATTAATATTGTAAAACAGAATTAATAAATTCAGTAAGTCCTCTCTTACTCTGTAAAAGTACTCCTATAAAAATAAATATTTTTAATAATAATTTTTTTAGAATCGTTTCTTAGCATGATGTTTCTTAGCGTACTATATTTAAATTAGCTTTCTTTAATTTCTTTTTAAAAATGGGAGGGAACGAATTTATTGATCTTGAAAGATACTAGTAGTCTAATATGTTCTTCTCGTCGCCAGCAGTCGCCAGTGATTGCTATACGCTTGGTCAGACGTATCTTCTTGAAACACGCTCTGATCTTTCGAATTCGTGCTTAAAATAGTATCCTTCTTTTTTCAAAACGGCTATTGATAAACTCAAAGTTATTTAAATATGGTAAAACAGACAAGAGTTTATTGGTTAGGAATGCCTTCGTAGATAACCTTCTAAGGGAAACAAGTACACGTTACCATGGCCTGGTTAGCTACAGACTGACGTCACGGAAGGCATCCGATCCTTCTCTGACTTTCTTTGCTTCAGATTTGAATATGGGCATATCGTCCGATGTTTATATTCTTTTGTTTTAAAAAATTAAACAGCGAAAAACGTACAAAAAAAAATCTGAAAGGTTTCAGATTTTAGATTACGTCCAAAGGGGCGTTTATTTAACATTTTGTGTGTTACCTTTATTTGTTAAATACCATGTTCTTCGCACTTAAACCATAAAATTCAGTTCAACAGCAATAGCGCAAAATAATTTTAAATTCTGCATATCTTTAGAAATTTCGGTACACGCTCTCACGCGCTGGAGATAAAAATGTTTTTCTGTACAACGTTGGTATTGCTGGCTTTGAAATCTTTGAGTTTGTTAATGAAAAATTCGTTAAAGTTTTAGAGAATATTGTTACGAATTTCACATTTATTTGGCTATTTATTTAGAACTGTAATTAAAATTCCTTTTTATTTTCCCGTGCAACGCACGCAGACGATTTTTGAAGAGAAAGCTACGTCAAAAAAAAAAAAAAAAAAAAACATGCATACATTTATGCAGATTTTTCATTTTTTAAAATTTAATGCAGAGCGATAACATTTAGTGGCAACAATTTGAAAAGTGAATCGGGCATTCAGAGTGAATCGACGCAAAATCGCAAAACGAAAGTAATAGTCCTTCGGGACTAAATCCCTTTGGACTAAAAATCGCAAAACGAAAGTAATAGTCCTTCGGGACTAAATCCCTTTGGACTAAAAAAAGAACCTTAATTCATTTGCAGTTAAGTTTAATATTTTAAAGGGTATTATTTTAAGAACAATTAACGAAATTTTCTTTCCAGTGTTTTAGGATCTTTTATACAATTATTTCTATACTGTATAGTAATGATTTTTAGGATTTGCTGAAAACAAAGTTTTAAAGAAATAAATAAATAAAGGTTGTCATTTATTACCATAAATAAATCCAAATACAATTTGATTACTCTTACTTCCATTAAATACTAAAATAAATAGAATTCTTTAATAAATATTCCAAAAAATATGTTTATAAAATTTACTATTGATTTCACTCATCGCAAATTTTTGCAATATCTTAGATGTGAAGGAAAAGAGAAGGAAATAAATGAAAGACACACTTTCTGGAAGCAAATGGTTCTCAACACTTGATTTAAAGAGTGGACATTGGCAGGTAGAAATACATTCTGATGACCGAGAAAAGACGGCATTTACTATAGGACAAGGACTTTGGCAGTTCAAGGTGATGCCGTTTGGACTATGTAATGCGCCGGCTGCATTCGAACGCCTAATGGAGACTGTTTTAAAAGGTCTTTACGAAGCCTGTCTGATACACCTGGATGACATCATCATCGCGGGAAGAGTTTCGAAGAACATTTGGAAAATCTTAAAAAGGTGCTTCAAAAACTGAAAGAAGCAAATCTGAAGTTGAGTCCCACTAAATACAAACTATTCAGAAAGGATGTGACTTACTTCGGACATGTCATCCCTGCTGAAGGTGTGCGCACGGATCCTGAAAAAGTGTCAGCAGTTGAAAATGTCCACCAGCTGAGAAGCTTTCTAGGGCTTTGCACCTACTATAGGAGATTCGTGAAGGATTTTTCTTCCATCGCAAGACTCCCTTCACAAGCTGACAGAGCAAGCAAAAGTTCATGTGGACAAAATAATGTGAGGATGCATTTAAGCACCTGAAGGAAGCTTTAACATCTGCTCCAAACCTGACGTATCCTCAGCTCGACAGACCATTTATTCTCGACACGGACGCGAGTAACGAAAGTGCCGGCTCTGTTTTGTCCCAAGAAATAGAGGGCCAAGAACGTGTAGTGGCTTACTGGAGCAAGTGCCTGTCTGAACCGGAGATGAATTACTGTGTCACCAGTTGAGTTGCTCGCCATAGTAATGTTTATTATTACATTGATGCCTTAGTTGTTGTCCAGCGATTGTACTGCCTGGGACGTGCAGTCCTTGAGAAAGGGGCAGTGTTCAGATTTCGTATTTATTTGGCTATTTATCTGGAAATGTAATTGAAATTGCTTTATTTTCCCGTGCAACCCCGTTTAACTTTGAGGCGATTTAGCTACTTCGGAAAAGTAAAAATACAAAAGCGCATGCATTTAATATTTAATAAATAACTATCTCGTAATTACTGTTGCCATCCAAAACTATCGAGAAAAATCGAGCTTTTACTAGAATATTCTAGTAAATAATAAAAAAGGTTATAAAAGCTAAATTAAAACACCCCATCTCAGTTGTAGTTGTAGCTGTTTCAAACGAACTGTTTTGTTTACTTAATGCTGTTATTGATTATAGCGATTTCGCTGTGAGATAGAATTAGTTTCTCTGTTTTTGAATTGGGTTTTGCTTAACGTTTGATATATTGTGATATTGTACGAATATCTATGAAGAAATATTTCAGCATTTTGATTTATTTTTTGTGTAAAGAATAAATTTTTGTTAACTTTTTAACGACTTGTGCATTCAGTCCGTAACGAACCCGTACTCACGCAACAGTATAACATAACATAACATGAAGCCAGGCGATTGGTGATTAAGGCATCGCTGAGCCTAGCCAATGTTAAGAGAAACGACATCCATCAGGAGACCCACGAGAGTCTAGCGCCAGACACCGCCCACCCGACTCCCAGGTGGCACCCCATTTGAATGTTGGAGTCCAGACCCCTCATCATTTTATTGAAACGTGAATTTTTTATACATGTTAATCATTTGTACATAATTTAATCACATATTTATTAGTTTGAAGTATTTGCTTTGTTAAACTGCTATTTTTTTAAGTGACTTGGCTCAGATCTGTACCCCCGTTCTGAAGGTATTGAATTACTTTGCGTTTTTTGGATGCTTTGCTTTTACGATATAGTTGTTGAATGTTTGCATATTTGTATGTACATTTCTGTGTTGGAAATTTTTCTGACATAAAAATATGCTGAGAAGGGGCCTACTCTGTTAGACGATAGTTCGAAAACGAGTGATTGAATTTTGCTAACTTATTTACTTTAAGATTATTTCAAAGACTTCAGCTTTGTTGAGAGTGGTCCCACTCTTGTGGTAATTTATTTTACAGTTCTTCAATTGTTTTCCTTTAAGGAAGATTTTAGCCGTGGGATTTTTGATAATTTCATTTGTTAGTAATTAAATTTTTAGCAACAGAATCTGCTATTTCACTTCCTGCTGTGAGCTTTAACCCATTCGATTCTGAATTTTATTTGAGGATTGGCACTGCTTAGTTTCAGGATGTTGTGTATTGTACGGTTTTTGTTCTAAATATTTTGAAGCCCTCTATCTCAAAGTTGATTGGCTACCTGACTGAAAATTGTTTCAATCTGTTAGTTTATTGTAATGTGAATTGCTTTCTTTTTGGCTATATATTTAGCTTGGTAAACACTATTGTTTTCTTCCAGTTTTCCTTGCCGTGTTTCTGACCCATTGCTGTTGATTTTTAAAAATAGTGCCGCGCCTGTCTTTTGTTCTATTTTTGAACCGTTTGGTTTATTATTGAATAGATGTTATTTGTTTGTTCATAATATTTAACTGAAATAACTACATTATGATCTGATGCAGGGTATTATCTATATGGAAGCTCGGAATTTCGTACTTATCTGGAGATAAGGAGTGAGTACGTACTGTGAATGTATTTCGGAGTTGGAAAACTAGGAGTTCCAGCAACTGTGCATAAAACTGCTGCCTAACCGGGGTAGTGATTAGCGATGCTGACTCTTTACCGAAGGACCCGGGTCTGAATCCCGGAGATGGCGGGAATGTTTGTAAGTGTAGTGTCTGTGCGGCATGGAGGCACTTTAACCGAAAGGCCTTTCGAGAGGTTGTGGTATTGAGAAGAAGGGTGGGAGACCCTCGAACCCGTCCTCCCCAAAGTGGTCGCTCTCAAAATTTGGAGCGGAATGAGATATAGTTTTGCTGTCACCTGTATAGTGCTCAAGGCTCTTGGCAACGCAGGCGCATTTGAATCATTGCCACGATGAATGTCGTGGGCTTGTGCTGACCTTTGTTCGACAAGTGAGACTAGTAACAAAAACAACAGCAATGCAGAAATGTTGATTAGAAGTCATTCTGCATGCTTTTCCGATTTGTAAAAGAAAAAGCGATTATATATATGTAAGATAAAAAATATTTAAATCAAAATTATAATTTAAACTAGCGGTAATTTCATAATTCCCCCGTCTATTCTAAAAATCGTAATTTTCCTGGAATGCGTCATTGCTAAATCCATCTTGCATGGCTTGCGTAATGCTGATGACGTAGTTAATTCAGAACATGAACTAAAAATTTGAAGAACTGAAGCCTTTGTAATCTAAATCAAACCCTTCTTTTGATGAGCCTCCATATTGGATTAACTGCGCACTTTTCAGCTCTCTTGCAGTCAAGACGCTACTTCTTTCCCTTTGCTTTGTCGTACTGCTAACTACGCCACTATCTAAAATGTGACACTATATGTAACACTGTGAGGTGCGTATTGTGCACATGATTATGTGTGACGAAAAGTATATTTTCGATAACTAGTTCGTGTCCAGCGGTAAAAATTATGTTCAATTTGGCCACGTCTGTCTACAAGTCTCCCCTTCGAGCGTTATTTTTCTACCTATGCAGTAAAGTCTCTCTAAGTCATAACGCAGAGAACAATCGTCAATGCAGCTTACTCCAAGACATCTTATTACATGTATGTATAATTTAGAGGTTCGCAGTAGTGGTAAGTTTACTTTTTAGTCATCTTTTAAGTGAATAATAGATGCGACGCACACGCACAGGGCTTAAATAGATATCTTGAACTCTTAGAAGAACCATAAAATAATGGAGTAATCACAATATATCTTTATTACTTGGCGATTACGCTGTTCAAACCTCATAGTGAGTAGCACGAGCATAGTGACCATCATAGTTACGGACTCACATTTTTTTTTTAAACAATACAGAAATAAAGCGAAGCAAGAGACATGGTTTATTCAAGCAGCAGCAGGCGAGAAAAAAAAATGAGGCATACTAAGCCGTATTTATAAGCCGGAAAGTCTTTGTTCAAATCCTGAACAGCGATTGGGCTAAAGATTTTGCAGTGTCTAAGGATTTTGCAGGAAA
>KK119890.1:410124-474764 GCA_000611955.2 Stegodyphus mimosarum
ACACAAAATGGTAATCGTATCCTTGAAGCGGGGATTAATTAACTAAAATTTAGGAATTTATAGCCAATTAGTTCCAATTAAGTTTAATAAATTTGTTTCATATTTTATACTATTTTACATATATATATATATGTTATATATGAAAATAAAAAATATGAAATATGTATAGATGTATGAAAAAATTACAGACTGAAGATATGTAGGTGCATAAAGAAGTTCTTGCAGTCGTAGTGCCGGATATCTTTATTTTCTTTGGAAAATACTTTTAGAACATCACTGATGAACTGGTACTAAGAGGGCATCCCATTCTTGAATATATGTATATTACATTGTTTTAAGATGTTGCCTAACTATTCAGAGACGTACAGAGTAAAAGCTATGTGGCTAAGATGAAAACTAGATTCAGAATGACTGGGTTTTGATTTAGCTGTAAACCCTATTGATTTTAAAAGTTCTGATTTCCAAATTTGAAATTATTACCGATGCCTTGTATAAGTATCTGCGTCATTAGCGTTATTCAAAAATCATATGATATAGATTAATTTAATTTTAAATTTGATTAATTTTGAAATGAAGTGTTTTGGAGAGCTTGATTAAAGGCAGTAAACATTTTTAGGATAGAAAAGAGGAATCGGCCAAATTAAAATAGAAAGTTAAGAGGCTATTGCAAATTAAAATTAGAACTTTGATTTATATTGGAAAGACAGCGAATTCTCATTTTCTGGATGCACGTAGGTAGTTAGGCTTAGAGTAACCACGTGGTTCCAGAAAAAACTGAGTGGTGAGCGTTCAGTAATGTTCCTTCCAGCTAAGCCTTAATGTCACATATCAAATGTGAATATTCCATTGTGTGCGAGAATAAAAGGAAGCTCACGCATCGGACAAGGAAACTCCATTTTACATCTACGTGTGCTATCCTTCGCATACTATTCTTCATAGGCTTGGGCCTTAAAATTTCAGGCTATTCACCCATAGGCATTTTTATTTGCCGTAATTATGCGTGGTTTCCCCAAATGAGAGTTATCTGAGGTGCTTGTAATAGCGTGACAAAATTCCCGCTGACACAATCCTAAAGCTTTGTCATAGGACACGGAGAATTTCACGTCTGGAGATAACGGTTCCTCTTGTGGAAACGAATTCCTGACAATCTGCGTGAGACGACAGTGTGTTGAAGATGCTGCTTTGATGATTTTGATAGTTAATTATTTTCTAATTTTGATAGTTAATGGAAACTGATTTTATCAGGACTGAGTGTTCTGTGCATAGCCTTAGGAAACATGGTAAAGTCTGTAATAGGGTCCTTATCCTCAAGTCTCAAGTCCTGAACTGGAACAGTGAGCTGATAAAATGTTAGCTTTGTTCTGATGTAACTGCTGTGCTGGAGAATAACTGCACGTGAAAGGGATTTAAAATCCTCTTTTATTAAATCACTATTATTTACACACTTCCCAACTCGGGAGAGATCAGAAAGTAAAAGACCGCACTTGGGCCTAACTTAACAATCAAATAAATTTAAAACTAAACCTAAAATAGAAATGTAATTCAACTGGGCTTCGCAGAGTAAATCGCGGAGTTTTGCCTCTCACTAACTGGTGCGAGCAAGATATACTAATACTAGCGCACTTCAAATTGCTTCAATATGCAATCACGTAGTAAGCACTATGGCTTATAAATTTTCACTGCTAGCTGGTCAGGCGAACGTTGAGCAAAATGACCGTGATCTGAGACTAAAGCTCTCTCACACTGAGAGGTTTCTACCTCTGGTTTAAATAGTACTTCGCTGTACTTCAAATTAGCATAAGCTGAAAACGCGCGCTTCTTCTGACGGGAAGTTGAAACAGAGAGGAGATAGAAAGCTTTAAATTAAAATAAAACTTGGTTAGTTTAACTAAAACCTTACAATTTTCGTAATAGTTTGTGATATTACAATGTATCTTTATGTCACATATCCCTCGTTCAAAGATAGACAGACTCAGGGATAGAAAAGCTTTTACAGAGACAAAGCATAAAGTAAGTAAAAAAAATGAAGAGAAACGTAATATGGAAAGCATAAATCATGAAATTTTCAACTAGATAAAGCTTTTTAAACAACTGCAGAATATGACAGTTTTCAGAATTATGTTTTTGAAAATAAATAAGTCCTTTTAAAGTCCTTTTGAAATTTTTGTTCTCAAAACCACTTCGAAAAAGTTCTTATTTTTGCAATCAAAAGGTAATCTGTTGAGTTCATAAAGAACGAAATTTGCTCAGCAAGCTGTCTTTTCCGTATCTTTTCCATCTACTTTTATATACAATTGGACTCGGGAAGAAATGTAATTAGCCAAATTAAAAAGGGGTGTTGAGGGCTGTTGTAAATTAAAGTTAGAATTTTGAGAACTTGAGAAATTTAAGCACGAAACCTGTAGAGACATTAGGATTTTTTTAAAGCAGGAGATACGAGAAAAGAGCAGTGCCCTCGCCGGGGCTCGAACCACGAACCTCTCGATTACGCGCCGACCGTGCTGACCACTACACCCCGAAGGCATGCGAAGAAGGCGGGAGAAATACCTTATATACTTCCCCTTTTAAAGGGCGACTGGTGATTAGGGGATTCAATCGCGAAATCCTGGTGTTGGAGAATCATCATCCATCACCTTTTTTAGTTAGGGGCGCCACCGTAGAGACATCAGGTTTTTTTTTAAAGCAAGAGATATGAGCAATGGCCTCTCCGGGACTTGAATCACGGACATCTCGAATACGCGCCGAGCGTGCTGACCACTACACCATGAAGGCATGCGAAGAAGGCAGGAGAAATACCTTGTAACCCTTGTATTACATTTTTCTTCTTACGGAATATCTTTTCCTGAAATCGAACATTTTTATATTATTTACTTATTATTTTTGTAAGTTTAAACCTAATTGTAAGGTTAAACCTAATTAACTATTTAATTACACCTGTTTAATTTTCCCATGTTTAGGTGAATTCCCGTCTTTGTACTTTAAAATGACAGATTCCATGGCCCTCAAACAAAAGGTAAAAGTTAATAAGATTTATTAAAAGCTAAACCTTATAAGACGATTCAAATTAATAAATACCAGCCATCACTCATGGGGATCTCATTAATTCGAGTATGTGAATACATAAAATTTAGATAACTTATGCATCACTAACCTGAGAATAATTATTGCAGCTTCTAGCCTTGCGTGTTAACAAATACAAGAAGTCACTCACCAAAAACGCAAATCAATTGTAGGTAGACGTATCAGATTACAACTTACTTGACGGAAATTACTGTCTTAAATTACAAATTCGCTTGTTATTTAAGCTTACTTTGCATTCTGGTGACTGCTAGCTGACGGAATAGAAGGTACAGAAAAGAAACGTAAAATTAATATGTCGAGCTAAAATAAACCTTATAATTTCTGTACTGATTTCCTTATTGAACAGATTTAATTTACATATCATGCATACAAGATACAATATTTACACTGCAGAAATTTGTTGATAAAATCAGTGATAAAATAGCTTTAAAAGTTCCAAAAAAGACTGCAAGTAGCTCTGTCACTTCACCCTTGTATTTCAGGAATCTCGGAAGTGATGTTCCTTTACTGGACCGCCCCTGTGGATGATGCCATTGTTTTGTCTGAAACAGGAAGCAAAACCGCGATTAAAATTGCTTCTATTTAATGTTCACATCTTTACGCTTCACCGATGACTTTTGCTCTTTCATCTATCTGAATTTCGAACTTCATCATAATTCCCCAAGTCCGCTTCGGCCTTCACCGCATACCGAAAAAATAACACTTGGGGGGAAGAAAAAAAAGAAAAAGGGAAAGAAAGAAAGAAACACGCAAAAGATATGAAAATGGGATGCTGTCAATGCCCTCTAAATAAATTAGGTGGAAGGGCAGGGACGAGCATGATGTTAATAGGAAAACTTCGTTCCACGTTTCTTATGAGGTATTTCACATTCTTTCACTTTTTTCTTTTCTCCTTTTAAATCTCGTTTACGTAGACCAACAATAACGAAATAGTTTTGTTATAATTAATAAATGAATAATGTTTACCCAGTACACTCAGGTCAAGGTATACGTACTTTCTGCATTATTATATCTGTAGTTAACTAATCGATTGAATAGCATAAGTTATTAATCATGTTTTAATAAACATCAGGTTAATTATAACGTTATAATAATATTGTCTAATTTTTTTTAAGCTTTTCGATGCAGAATATAGCGAACCTCTCTTTCATGGATAACACCACTGAAAGCGATCAGTATTTCTAACAAAAAAAAATATAGTGGCTTACATTTGATTTCAGACACTTGTGTTTTTGAAATATCTTTGGGAGTGGGGAAAAAACCCTACTAAATATTAAATAACTGACTTCAAATTTTATTATATATACAGTTGCTTACCTCTTTCAGAACCTACTTGATGGGGAAAAAAAGGCAGAAAATTTCTTAAAATACTTTATTTAAAAAGGGCTCGAAATGAACTCGCATAACCTTTAGAATGCGCAGTTAATATTTAACAACAACAACAAAAAAAAGTGCAAATAACAGAAAATTAAATATTCAATTAATAATACTTTAGTCAAAATTATACTTTTCATGCACATTGGCAAGGATTCAACTATATTTTTGAGTAATACTGAACTTTTCCATTCCTCAGTCAAAATTAATTTCACTTAAGCTTTTGAAGAAACATCATATTTCTTTGTTCCTTTTTCTACAGCTCATTCTTTACATAATTGATAGTAGTAGCCGAGCAAATATTAAGAACTAAATATTTAGAATAATTATCTTGACAGAACTTAACTGCGTTTCTCAGGCACTAATAATTGATCGAGTAGTCAGCAGTGAGAAGGAAACTCATATTTTTTACTTGGTTATTGTACCCATAAGCCATTATGACTGTTCTGGCAGTTTCAGAAATAATTTCCGCTACAAACCACTTTTGTAATTCAGTTCAAGTTTCACATTACTAAGCTGTGGGATTCCCCCCTTTTATTTCACAGTTCAATGTGAGGAACCTCTTACACTGATAAGCGAATAATCGCTTGAGTATGTGTACAGAGATGTAAGACTCGAGAAGGGTTAACTACCCTTTATTTCTCAAAATAAGGATCAACACAGTCAGCTCCTGTCTCGGAGCGTACAGCAAAGCCTCCACTTGGGCTTAAACTCAAATTTATAAATTAAAACTTAACTAATGCTTAACTAAAAGTTATAGTCGAAGCTATCAAGATTCTAAGTAGTTGGGCCCTAAATCTCACTTAAGTCAGCTAAGCTGCAAGGGCCTAAAGTATGGCCGAGCGTGGTAATAGCTTAGAGAGAGACGTAGCCAAAGGCAAACGCGCGCTAGTCCGAAACTCTGGCTCTCTAATGAAATCAGTGAAGAGTCGACTTAATACTTAATTTGCATTAAAGGCGTTTTTGAAAATACGTTCTGGTAGGAAATAAGCTGAAGCTAGAAGAGACAGGAAAGGTGCATAAACTTAAAATAACTGTTATAAAATTAGGATAAACCTTACATCTTTTCCCACCAGAACTTAATTACTCGAAGAATAAGGTCTCAAAACGACCTTGTTTAAGAGTGTTAATTCTATAAAAACTCCTTTACATCAAAGTTTAAAATTTTAGAACTTCTGCTTTCTTCAATGAAATTCATCATTAAACTTTCCTGTTTAGAGCCAACTTTACAAAAATATCTAAAGCTAGACTAAGAGAAATACACATTCACAAGTCGATTAGGTTTTACATACATCTACTTCATCTTTATTTTTGGTCAGACATCCTTCTTGGTCCTTCCAAATGATCTGGAAGGAAACACTATTAGTGGTATAAACAATTTCTATTTTCGTTACCAATATTTTTTATTGAATTTATTTTGGCCTTGAACAGCTTGCATTCACATAAAATTTAAATCTACTTCCCCCCACGCTCTCCAGAAATTGTTCTGAATGAAATGAGCGTATTATTGCTGTATTACCGCGAACATACTCTACCAAACTACGCAATAGCTATGATTTGTTAGAACTTGACATTCCAGACCTCAGAAGACTCCTTAAACAAAAGAGAGCTTGATTTAAATTCTTAAGTAAAGCCTGGAGAGCCCAACTTTAAACACATTCAATCTATACTTTCTTTCTATTCATCTATTATACAAAGTGTTTTGCACTCATACTTTGACCAAAACTTACATTTGTACTATTTTAATTTTACAGTATTTTTACAACTGACGTTAACATTTATACTTTCAATACAACATTTTAAAATTCACTTTACATCACAGTTATAGTTGCTATACAAAATTTACAAACTTTTGCTAAAATCTTAACTTCAAGTTAACAAATTTTCAATTTAAGTCTTTCGATTAAAAATATTCACAAACTAAATATTCGCAAATTACGAATTCTCAAAAAGATATATTTTGAGTGCTCAGTTGCGGTATAATTACGCTGAGTTTGGTTCAGCGTTTTACTGAAAAAGACTATTGACTGATAATTCTGGGAAAGAACTGCGCCAACTGCGTAGTCTGACGCGTCTGCTGCAATTTCTAAATTTTGGTCTCCTTCCGGGAATTTAAGAACTGGGGCTATAATTATTGCGTGTTCCCATTCTTCAAGTGCCGTGCTCGCCTCAGATGTCCACGTGAGTCTAGTCTTTTTTCGTTTAAGAACCAATAAGAGTTCAACTAGCTTTGCAAGATCTTTTATAAAAACTCTATAATATGAACATATGCCCCAAAATGAAGATAATTTCTTAGCCGTATTTGGAGCTGGATAACTCTTTAACGCTAATATTTTGGAGTTATCTGTTTCAATACCGTTTTTCGAGGTTTTATAGCCGAGATACCTCAATTCCTTGGCAGCAGATTTGCACTTCTTTGGATTTATTTTCAGGCGGCCTCATTTAACAATGTAAAAACTTCCTCCAAATGTTTAATGTGTTCATGTATGGTTTCGCTGGTGACAATAATATCATCGAGATCGATGACTGTACTTTCGGCAAAGACTGGCCTTAAAACAATGTCCATAACTTTTTGAAGTGTAGCCGGAGCTCCGCTTAAGCCAAACGGCATTCTCAAAAAGGCATACATGCCTGACTTTCTACTAAAAGCTGTTTTCCCAACATCTTCGGGTTTTACAGCAATCTGAAAATAGCCTCACTTCAGTTCTAGTGTAGTCACATACTTAGCAGAACGATTCTTTCTAATGATTTCATCAATTATCGTGAGGGAATATGTGGGGTATTTTGTTATGCTATTTAACTTGCGGTAATCAACGGCGAATCTCCACGAATTCGGATGAGGGTGGTAACCCATTTTTTTCCCGCACAAAACTACTGAACTCGCATAGGGGCTAGTACTTGGCATAATTATCTTGTTCTCGAACATTTTCTTAATGTGGTGCTGGAGAATATCTTCCTTCACACGGTCATACCTATAAGGCTTAATCCGGACTGGGGGCGCACTGCCGGTGTTAATACTGTTACGACTTGACAGAAACCAGGTTTTTCCCCAAATAACTGAGAAAATTGTCTCACCAAATTTTCCATTTTTACCCTCTTTCTTCGAGATGATTAAGGTTCAACTTCGGCATTGCGCTTTGTTCCTCTTCAATACTGTCCATCTTGACCTGTAAAGTAGAATCTTTGAAATTATTTTTTGCGCTAGTTGCGCTTAAGAAATCCACCCCCAATATAACAGCGGTTAACAAATTCTTTACAACCACAAAATTAACTTTTTGAGTCTCGTTCTTTATTTGAACGTGCAGCCCCACTTTTCCCATGCAGATACACTGTTTGCCTTGGGCGGCAATTACCCGTTGTCCCGTTGTTTTCTGTAGCGAAGAAAATGCTTTTTAAAGAAGTCCTGCGAAAGAAGCTGCATTGAGCCCCGGTATCTAGTAGGTCGGTAGTAGGGACGTCGTTTAATAAAATATGGATCTCTGGCAAAGCCAAATTTTGTACGACTACCGTATTCAGTTTGATTTCTAAGGGATTTTTCTTCACAGACGGTGGTTTAATCCTCTTCTCGATCACCGCAATCAGTTTAAATTCTTCTTTTCCGCCCCTTGATTCTGCTGCTTTTTATTTCCCAATACTTTGGACTGACCAGTCTTCCTCTTATCTGGTTTTTGAACTTTTCCGCTTGCCTATACGGATTCTGTTGGCCTTGAGGTTTTTTCTGAGAGTGAAACCTTGAATACTGCCGAAAGTTGCTTGCATGCGCGTTTTCCGTCGTTCGCCTGCTCTGAAAATTCACTGCTAATTCAAATAAGTTTTCCAGGGTTTGCGGGTTTCTGACTTTAGGAAATTCCTGGTTGATGGGAGTAGCAATGGCTATATGACTGCCATAATTTCCTTGTCGGATCTTTTTCCATATAGCAAATTGAAAATTTGGATCATCCTTAAGATGAAGTCCGTTAATTCGTCGAAATTGGTTTGAAATTTGCTAAACAATTCCGATTCAAGCTTCGCCAGGTCTTTCACAACTGGGAATGCTTTCAATTTCAAGTGGGAATGTTTTAAAATTTTCCCAATTGTACTTTTCCGAACCTGGATCTCCCAACAAACTTTTACCAATATTTTTGTACCAGCTAAGAGTGTGAACTTTTAGGTCCGATGTAGCGATAATAATTTTCTGCAGCTAGTTCACAGGATATAACGTGAAATACAGGGCCAGCTGCTTCAGGAAAGTCATAATGGAACCTTCACCGTCGAATACTGCGGCTGGTTTCATTGCAGCTCTCATCGTTTTCACGATAAATCCGAATCACTACATTGGGTTTGCTTGAGGCTGAGGGAATTGAAAGGTCGGAGGGGTCAACGTGAAATCTTTACTACCTAGCGGCATGGTTCGTTAAGAACGTATCGGGCGCTAAATGGGGGGTTCCATCCTTTTATTTCAGAGTTCAATGTGAGGAATATCTTACACTAAGAAGCGAATAATCGCTGGAGTGTGTGAACAGAGACGTAAGACTCAAGAAGGGTTAACTACTTTTTATTTCTTAAAATAAGGATGAACACAGTCTGCTCCTATCTCGGAGCGTACAGCAAAGCCTCCACTTGGGCTTGAACTCAAATTAATAAGAATTAAACCTTACTTAAAGCTTAACTAAAAGATATAGCTGAAGCTATCAAGATTCTAAGTAGTTGGCCCCTAAATCTCAATTAAGTAGGCGAAGCTATTGAGGAACTAAAGTACGGCCGAGCGTAGTACTAGCTTAGAGACGTAGTCAAAGGCAAACGCGTGCTAGTCGAAAACTCTGGCTCTCGAACGAAGTCAGTGAAGCATCGACTTAAAAACTACTCATTTGCATTAAACGCGTTTTTGAAAATACATTCTCGTAGGAAATTGTAAGCTGAAGCTAGAAGAGATAAGGTGCATAAAATAACTGTGATAAAACTAGGATAAACCTTACGAAGCTTTGGATTTTGTTTTATTTTCTTTGGGATAAATGTCCGATTCCTTAGCGTTAGCTTGAAACGTGAGCATTTCAATAGCTTCACATAGTATCCATGTATTTTTTTTTTTTGCAACATCAAAGGACCCTTTAATGTAATAAGGAAAAGTAACAAAAACCTATGTCTCAAAAATTTGAACAAAACTTTTGACTGTTCCAAATTATTATGTGAGTTCGTTTATAGCCCTCCTTGAATAAATCATTTTTAGAAAAGTTTTGAATGTATTTTATGCAAAAAGGGAGATTTTGAAATGGAACATATATCGTCGTAGAACGATATATGTGAAAAATAAATCAAGTCATTTCTTTTATATCTAATAAATGTTTTCTCAAACAAATTTCAAAAACACAAATATTCGAAAACAAATGTCATTGTAAATAAACATAAGTATTGAGCATCATCTTTCTACGACGACTATTTTAACAGAATAACAGAATCATTTGAGCGGCGATTAGTCGTCTTAATAATACTTTGTTGCATGTTTTCAACAGTGGAGAGGTATCATAACTATACTGTACTTCATTTGGACCATCACGAATGTTTCATGTGCCGATGATTTTTTTAACTGACTAGCTGCGGGAAATAAAAGTACTTGGGCAAGCTTATAAAAATAAGTGTGCTTACAACATTAAGTAAACGGTTATCATTTTTATAGATTTATAATTTAGTTGTTAAAAGTTTTACATGTTGTGTTCGTTATTTATTTAAATTTTTGGGGTAAACCATACGCGTGTTTCGTCTTTATTATTGATCTATTCTTAAGAATATGCCACCTAATGGTACTTGAGTTAGTTTCTAAATGTCGGTATTAGAAAACGTCTTTCCACATGCATCGGAAGGGAGGTCACAGAGAAGAGGCATTGTCTTGGATGCCTTCATTTTGGAATCACGTGAATAATAGTATAATGAAGACCATCAAGGTCCATTGGTTGAGGTAATAATAAGTTCCAATTTCATTTATCGCTTGGGGAAACGATGACTTTTGCTTTAAGTTTTGATTTTATTCATTGCAACAATCATTTATCTTAACTACACTTTTATAGGAAACAGTGGAAGTACCCGATGCCAGTTAGGTTAGACTGAGAGTAACGTATGTAACGACAGAGAGAACGATACCGCTCTAATCCTTCTCTAATAACGATGCAAAAAATACGATTCATAGTCATACATTTTCATTCTGATGCGATATGGAACCCAGATAAAATTTTCCATAGAAAAATAAACTAATTATCTCTCATTATATCAGCAACAATGGCACGCAGTTTTTAATGATTTTCCTCTTTCTTATCAAATGGATGTAAAAGCTCAAGTTCCTTCCAGTATTTTAGCCATATTCAATTTTAGTCGATTAAATGTGACAAAACATTCATCATAATTGATGAGAAACCAAATAATGCGAACAAACAAACAAACACACAGACAGACATTCTTCTTTATATGTATAGATTTTGAAAAACTTAGAAATGTTTGATTAAGGCGAAGAGTTTCTACGATTTGAGATCGAGCAGTAGCAACACTTTTCGAAACGAAGCATTTTTATATCCAACGCGCGAGACTCGGAAAAATGAGTGCGAAAAAATTAGTGTTTTCAGAGTTTTTAATTAATATCGCGGCTGATTAAAGTCGTACGAAGATGCAAATAGTCGAAATGGCTTCCGACGAAATTTTGAATATATTTAATGTTTGGCAATGCTATTTTTATTTCATCATCAAACTTAAAAATTTTTTATAAACAAACTCTAGGATTTTAAACCGAGCAGTGGCAACAATTTTCGAAACAAAGCAGATTTTCATCCCCAGCTTGCGAGACTACTGCCGCTCAGAAAAATGAGGGCGACAATTATCGTTTTTCCGAGTTTTTAATTAATATCTCTGGTTTTAGCTACTTTTTTTGGAAAAAAGTGGACGTCGCCCTTTTTCAGGACCCAGAAAGGAATTGTAGAAAGTTTGATGACGATGGCTGTAGCAGTGACTGAGGTATTAGAGGACAAACACATAGACTTTCTTCTTTATATATATGCATGACATCCACCCTTAATACTTTTTAATTATTTTTTCCTTTTTTATTTTTATTTTTAATAATTTAATAGTATATCCAGTTATTTAATCTGTAATTACTTTTAATTGATTAATATGATTATTTATTTATTACTTTTAATAACAGTAGCATTTTAATTAATGAATTCTGTGTAACTGTACGTGTTTTTAAAGAAACCGTAAGCTGGTTTAAAACAGTCCGCCTCTGAATTGTAAGCCAAATCTTATTTCTCGACTGCTTGGTCTTGAAGACGAAAACAACTTATCGTATTTAGTTAAAGAAGTGAAGCATGTTTGGACAGACTAGAACTTGCCCGCCTTTTTCATCCTTGTATATATCCACTTAGTATAGCGTTTCTCAGTCTGTGGTCCAAGAACTGCGAGTAGTCCCCGAAGCCTGCCCTTATGTCTCTGTAGTCCGTTTAAGTTTCCAAAGAGGAAAAAAACATAAAATTCAAATTAATCGCGTATATCAAATTATAGCTGAAAGTCTCAGAGTTTGGAAACTACGCAAGGGAATTGTCTATCACTTTTTCTCCCATTGCTGACATTATACATTAACCTGCTTACGGACTTCCCACTCTAGTTTTAGCAAAAATAGAAGAATTTAAAGCACGATGATTGTAGAGCTTCTGATCAGCATACATCCAAACCTATGATAGACATACAAAACTTACTTAACTTACAAAACCATTCCATTACTGTGAATACCAATACTTATTCAAATTTTAGGTAACGATGTAAAGATTATACAAACTTCAATAGCCCTGAAGTATTGAAAAAAAGTAGAAATTTTTTCAACAAAATTAATATCACTATAAAATTAAATGAATATGAGTTAATTGTATTTTAAAAATATAAGTATACTGGTAGTAAGTTATGGTAAAAGAAATTGTTTTCGAAGGAGGCAAGGAATAGGTCCGCAGAAAATTCTAATTTTTATAAGAGTGGTTTTCGTTTCAAAAAATTTTGAGACACGCTATCTTGGTAAAAAAAGATACATTCTTATGGAACAATCAGCATTTTATTTAAAAACCATTATTTCTAATTTGAACAATCAGCGTGTTTATTTCTTGTAGGGTTATGAAAATATAGATTTCTTATGGCTACTAGAATAGCTTTCTAAGTCTTTCCTTTAAATTAATTTTCCACATTCTTCAACACTTCAGTTGTAACTATTTTTAACAAGTTTGCTTTTTCTTTTTTAGACATTGTTTCACAAACATAAATTTGATTTTCAGTATATTTTTTTTATCTTTTCATTTATTGGAAAAATTAATTTTGCTTTTCATCTTATTTTTTATTTTTACAAAAGTAAATTCTGCTTTAATTTTTCTTTCAGATTTTTACTTTATAAAAGTTTTCTTCTCTTTTTAGCCCAAAGGGCGTTAGCCCAGAAGGGGTATTAATTTCGTTTTGGCATTTTGCGTCAATTCACTGTAAACGGAGAATCACTTTTGAAATTGTTGCCACCAAATATTAGAGCCCTATATTATATTTAAAGAAATTAAATAATGAAGAATCTGAGTAAATGTATGCATGTTTCTCGCACTGTGATGAAATAATAGTACCTAGAACCATCAAAGTTTGAATAATATACGTCTCCACCCGAGTATGGACATTTGGAAGCAAGAATTTGGAATTTGTTTTATTATCTATTTTATGTTTTGTAAAGCATTTATGAGTTTTTGATTAAGAAACTCAACAATTTCAAAGTGAACAATGGCAACACCATACGATAAAAAAATATTTTTATCTCCAGCACGCGAGATTGTGTATCTGAATTTCTTAAGACATGCTCTTTTAAATATTTTTTGTGATATTGCTGTTGAATTGAATTTTATGGTTTAAGTGCGAAGAACATGATATTTAATAAATAAAGATAACACATAAAACGTTAAAAAAGCCCCTTTGGGCGTGATATAAGATCTGAATGCTTTCAGATTTTTTTATTTATTTATTTTTTTTCCATTTTATTTTTCATTTTAATATAGTGTAAATTTTCCCAAGTTTAAGCTTTCTTTTCACATTTTAGTTTTTGCTAACTAGAATTTTTAACTTTATTTCTTATTTTTTACTTTGAAAGTAAATTTTTTTTCCTGTTTTTTAGGACCAGAGGTGCTATTAGTCTCGAAACTTACGTTTTATCCATATCACTTTTCAAATTGTTGTTACCATTGCGATGTATTATTAAAAAAAATAAATGAAGAAGAATGCGTATAAATGTATGTTTGTTTGTTCCTCCCGTTGCCGAAAATATCTACGGCACGGACAGCCACCGAATGTTTAATACAAGCAAGTCCTCCGCAAGAAGACGGGCAGATCGAAGTCTGAATGATGAATTTCGAGTTTTTTTATCTTGATTTATTTTTGATTTATATCATATTTTATATAAACTTAACAAATTTTTGTTTAGCAAACTCAGCGATTTGAAAGCGAGATGTTGCAACACCAGTGGTGTACCCAAGGGGAAGTGCAAACTGCTTCAGGCTTCCAAGCAGAAGTTCCTCGGAAGAAATTTAAGTTTTTAAAGTATATATACTTATGTGTACGAATGTAAAGAGGGACTGCGTTTTCTAGGAAGAGGATCGCGTTTAAAATGCGCCATGTTTATTTTAAAAGTTTACGTTAGAGGGGCTGATGCTACAGTTTTATAATATACAAGCAGTTTTCCAATCCTCTAATAATTCGCCACCCCTAATTTAATTCTTTAACGTTTCTTTTCCAGCATTACACCTACCAATCTTCAGAAAATTTTCGGTTTCTGCAGAGTTTATTTACAATTAACTGTAATTCATGGAGTTTTACGATAAATAAATAAACAAATGGCAGGAAATTTTTTATTGGTGACCTTTTGGATACTTAGAATATATTAATTTACTTTATATTGTCATCGCTGCTATTATAACTCCTTATTTTATTTTACAATGTCTTCTAAGGATTCGGGAACAGATTTTGCTAAATAGTTACATGTTCCCACACAAAGTGAGTTAGTCCTTGTGGGCTTTACTTTAATCTAAATCATATAATCCAATCCAATATGAAAACTTCGCGATATTCTGCCAGAACATTTAAATTTCATGGTCTTCAAAAGTATTGAAGGAATTCGTTAGCTTTTAACAGAGACAGATATCTTGATCCGTTTACCTGAATATTTACAACTCTTGTTCCATTTACATAATACATATACGTCAGAGAAAGCACAGAAACCCACTTTATACAGAAATTCTGCTTAGAATTTTTGATCGAGTTGCGCGTTTTTCGCTGCAAAGTGGCAAAAAACGTTCAAGACATCTTTCAAGCCATGAATATTAAAACTGTAATTTCAGTTTTCAAGTATTGAGCTAGAAGCTGAGGAACCAGATTGAAATTTTTTTATTTTACCTCTACATATTTAGACCCACTAATGAGCGAGTAGATAAGATCGTTGAGTACTAGTAGTTCGACTCGAGTCATCCAAGCAAACGAGTATTGAAGCAAATCCAAGAAAACGAGTTGGCTTCGTGAAGCCTATTCGGGGATTCCCACGTATACTCTTAAAAAAAAAGATCTTTCGCGAAGGCATTCTGTCCTTCGGCAAATATCTCTTGAGTTACTGTCCTAACAATCGTCCAACATTGTTTCTTCAGCTAGTGGCTGGCCACTTCTTTCTTAAGCATTGGTCAAGAATGCTGTGTTTAGTAATTTCATCATTAAGAAAGTTGTCCTACGTGCAGTAAAGGTGGTAAACTTGCGACAGGGAAGTGGAAAGATAACTGCAAACATGCATGCTTTCTTCGGGATTCGAACTCGAAACGAGCGATATGGCACCACCACTAACCAAATAGTGAGCCTTGCCAATAAATTCTGAATATTAAAATGATTTACGCTTTTCTGTTATCTTGACGTTCAGAAGCAGTCTTAATGCTCGATATAATGATCCCTCACGTATTAAAGAGAATGGATAATGTAACGTGTGTTGCTATGTTGAAAGTGGATCTAACGTACTCTCGTCAGCTGGGATCTTGTTTTTTAAGGAACAATTGTTATAACGAATGACTGTCATTGCGAGTGCTGATTGTACTGCGCTCAATTACAGCTTAGAAACATTCTACGCATATTTTGTTATTAATTTGATGATTTTAAACCTTTCCTTGGCGTAATTACCTGCACTTTTTCCTTGCAAACCCGAATTAAATTTTACGCCATCCGTGAGATCGCAAGCCTGGAAGTCACTTGTCACTAATAAGTATATCATTTCTCCGAAGAACGTACGGGATTCGGTTATGAGAATAGAATCTCATTCATTCTCCCCGCCTTTTCGCGGCAATCGCCTTTACCTACCCCCCCCCCCATATCAGTTCGAGAAATCGATGTCAGCGGCGGCGCTGTTGTCGGCCGGCCGCATTTGTTTCTAAATCGGAGGAAGGTCCACGTTCCGAAATATACCAACAGTGGGTCGCCATGTCGCGTTCGAAAGAGACGTGTTCCTGCCGCTAGGTGTTCACCGTGCATCTCGTCAAACGTGCTTCGGTTGGATTGCGTTGAAACCAGCGAACGATTACTTTTTTTCTTGACCGCTGCAGAGAGTTGCTTCCGCCTTGTTCAAAGCAGACGATTTTGATAGAGATTATTAGAAATCACTGTTGGAGAGCAAGCACCGGTTCACTGTGACTGTCGCCTATTTTGATAATGTGATAGTCTCTCCGAGAGGTGAGAAGTCCTGTTTTCTCTGTTTTTTATTTTTTTGTTCATCGACGTGCCGTTGCATGAGTCAGTCTCTCGTAGGCGACGTGAGCTACCCACCACTGGCAGTGATTAAAATATTTTCTCCACCCTCTCGTTTCTTTTGGCGTTGCATTTACCCCGCTCGTATTTTAGTTTCGACGAGAATACAAATTTAAATGACACTTTTTTAAGAGCACTTTAGAGATGCGCATCTATATCCATGCTTATTTTTCAGAATTTTGATAATTATACCTCAATGTCTCACGGAATTTCCAATTATTGGATCTTACAAAAAATTTTAACATCACGTTGCGCTGCTTTACCACGTAGCTGTCCATTCAGAAAACACACGTGGCCTGGCAAACTGCCGATTCTGACTGCTGTTGCCATTCCACAGCATGCTTTCGAAAATATACGTATAAGTTTGGGTATATAAACATATTATACTAGCTTTTCCCCAAAAATATGCGCATATGAGACCTGTCAAGCCTCCGAACAAAGCCAGAATATTTACCATTTTTCACTGCATCTCTCTCTGCCCGCTAAATGCTTAAATTTGCCTGAATTTAGTTAATTTCTTTCAAATTAAATCAAATTTTGTTTAAATTTGTGAATGGTACATTATTAATTTTATTCACGTATGCACATTAATTACGAATTTTGTTTTCATCGTGTTTAATGGCACTTTGATAAATAACATTCTTTTACTTCTCTAGTTTTCTTCAAAACAAAAATTTTAAAAAACGGCAAAATCGAATGAAATTAACCCCGCTAGCTATTTTTTTTCGTTAGTCTCAGTTTTTATTAAATATAATTTGCATTTAAATCATGTTATAATTATTTTCATAATCTGAATTATGCATTTGTTTGTGAATCAGATTTGAAGTTCTTTTTGATGTTGCATCATGACGTGGCTCAAAATTCTTCCGGTTTTTCATATTTTAAAGTTGGCAGCTATTTTATATTTTCAGAACATTTATCTTCGAAATTATAATAATACAATTGAAATTCGATAGCAAAAACTTTAACTTACTGAAGTTGAGGTTCTATTGCATATTTTACATCGCAAGGTGAGAGATTTCAAAGCAACGTATGTGTTTCGTAATATTGTTATTAACATTTATGCTATTAATATAAAAATTAGTAAAAACCTTTCTAATGTCATACACCGTGTACCGCCTGGACGGCGAAATGCTGTCATCCAGGCGGTACGGAGACATCTAAAATTCTGTTTCTTGTATTTTGAAATACAATTTTGAAAAAGAATTTTAAATTATGTTCTTGACGGTTTTGAGAAGAATTCAAAACTTTTCGTTATTATAAACGGAGATAATATCAGAAATTAAATTTTGTTATTATTTATCGATGCAGTGCATATCAGCTTTTAAAACTGTTTTAACAGTTGTAGATTTTAGTAATTTGTAAATTTTCTGGTTTAGTATTAACGAATGTTAGAATATTTTGGTGTGTATATAATTTTAAAAATTATTTTCTATACTAGCATAAAAATCTCTTAAAAGTAGGGAGGGGAAAACTAGGCAGTATATATTAATTTTTGGGGGTGAAGGGAACGTTGTAGGATGATTGCAACAGATTAAGAAACTTTGAGTACAGGTGTACAGTTAGAATCATTTTGACCATTTTTCATCATATTCATTTTTCACAGTTTTATGAAAGCATTTTCATCTACTTGCTGCTTCTATAAGTCTGTCAACACCTCAGTATTATCAACCCATTATATAAGTAGATAAATAAAAAAGTAAATGCCCTAAGAAATACTTTTAAGCTATTCATAAAAAAGCGCAGAGAAACTGGTATTCCTATCTTCGGTCTTAAATATATGCTTAAAAGATGCAATTTTTTAGCTAGATCGTTTAAGACGTGCAAAAATATTTCCTGCAAATAATATTTTAATAATAATTTATACTTTGTCAGGACACGAAATTCGTGCATTAAAAACAATAAGATTCGATTTCAGATGTTAATTTAAAAAAATGTATAGTATTTCATAAACAACCGAAAGTTTTTACGTTTCTTTTATTTTATTACATGCTCCGCCATTAGGCGCTATACGGAAAGGGTGGGATACCCCGTGGAGGACTTTTTAAGGGTAAATAGCTGCTATACACGTTTATACATGAGAAAAACCACGAAGGCGTCCATGCAGCCTGCCCGTTCGCCTTGATGTGGAACCGCGGTCTAACTGCCAGCGTTCAGCTGTTTTTAACGCTGGGCGCCCAATGGGCCCGTAAGTTTTTAAGTTTGATTTTTGTTTTTTGAGCATGTACATACTTGCATAATATGGTTTTGATTAACTTGGATTCACTAAAGTGTGGTTAGACGATTTCAAAGCAAACTAAAATTTGATTGAGCAAATTAGAAATAGCTTATAAAAAGATTTCACAAAATAATTTTTAATACTTAAGTGATCGTTTTTCCCCTTTATACAGTCTACTGTATTTCTGTGCGGTTAATTTTTATGCGATTTTTAAAGCTATCGATATGATCTATATTTCTGTGTTTTCTGGAGTTCGCGGTTGTATAAGTGTGTACTGATGATCAGATTATTCGTTCTTGAACTCTGAAAGAGGTGCCGCCATTAATAGTGGAAATTGGGACTGCTTTGGTTTTAGTGAATTAGATTCCGTCAATGTAATTGAGCGCATCAAATCGAACACTAATCAACTAGATCAGGGAGTCCTAGCAGGGTCGGCACTGACCCCCATTTATTGACCCTATCGAGCTTTAGAGAGGGTCAGTTATCACTAGCAGTTGATAGGCCAATATGTACTGGCAATAGATCGGCATTATAAAGACGCTTTAAAAAATTAGTAAATATGATAATTAATTGTTTATTCATATGAAGTTTCAGTTAGCTTCTGTTTTTCTTTTAAAACTAATTTGTTTATATCACCATTCAATTCAGAAGTATTCCATTGCTTTGGCAAATTAATACGATTGCCACAAAAAGACTGTATTTTTTCAGAAGATACATTGTACATCCATATACAACCCACTCTCAAAATTAAAAGGATTTTAATGTTCGCTTCCACGACAATGAAAATTTTTACGTACCAGCATGGTTCGTAGAACCGTTGAACTATGATATAACTGATCTTAATATTATGACGCAAGAAGAGCTGACTGCATTGAAGGAGGAAGTTCAAACACAAGTTTTTATCAAAACACATACGTAGGTTAAATTTTAGAATTTGAAAGTCATCCGAGAGAGACGTCCCGAAATAAAAGTTATTACGAACCAACATTATTAAATTTTCTCTCTTCTTATTTAATGAAAGCAGACTTTAATCGAGTCAATAATCTGCTATGGGAAACAAGAAACAGGTTGAATATTTTTGAACGTGGTGAAGCAAAATTAAGCATTAAGAATTAAGCAATTTATGTAAATATTAAAACATTTGCATCAATACAACAAGCAGCCATCATAGCATTATTCGATTTCATTAAAGTGCAATTAACTTCCGTGCAATTAGAATGTGTGATTTTGTTTCTGCAAGATTTTTTTGTACTTATAAAATTAATGAAAATAATAATAATAATAATAATAATAATAATGAAAATTAATAAAGCGGAAATATAATAAACCTTTAAGGTTATTATTAGTTCGGATAACCAGTTGTTTTATGATTTATATCTTTACTGTCACTTCTCTTTCCGTTTCCTTCCGAGAATGCAAATTAGTTCGAGAGTATTTAAAGTAAGATTCTCGGATTGTCAGACAGAGCGTGTTTTTCTGCCTCTCGAGACCGCGATACTAGGTTTCTGCTAGCTCAGTTAATATTGCAGTCTTGGGTTTGCATTATAGTGGCCGATATTTAAATTGTTTCGCCGGTGAGAAGTTTCAGCCAACTTCGGGTTAAATCTATTGTGTAGCCTTTGGCTACTAAGTTTTAATTTGAAATGTGACTGTACCTTAAATTACCTGGCCACAAGTGGCGGCTGAACTTGTCAAGCACGAGTCGTGCGTTTATGTTAAAATTCTGATTTAGTAAGAGGGTTACTTTGTAACTTAAATAAAGTCTTTGTCGTCATTTTCAGTCGCAGCGATAATTCGCTCCAAGGCTGTTAGGAGTTTAGACTTAGTTTATGTTACCAAAGAATATTAAACTCAAAAAATCACTTGTTTTTTCGAAGCCTATTGTTCACATTCTTGGTCTAATTGCTATATTTAAGTTATTTATGTGCAATATTTGTATTATGATTATGTTGTGTGACAACATATTATAAAGAAAAACGTAATTGACAGAGGAAGAAAACCACTCTTTTAAAAAGGGTAGATACAAGAACTATAATTCAAGGGTTACCATCCCTCTTTTTCAACCCTTTTTATATGAGAAAAATATGTTCTACTTAACATAACTATATGCTGTGATATTACAAGAAAACGATTTCTAACCTTTACAGTCATAATCCTTGTAAAGTTGCAAAGTATGCACCTGCTACATTACTCAAATAACCCATGGTATCCCAGTTTCCAAGAGTTTTTTAGTACCCTTACAGAACCTTTTTTTATAGTGTAGATAATGAAATACCTGTTAACGTTAATGAAAAACGGGCTTATAAAGAAAGGGAGGATAATTTAGACTGGTTCAATTGTTTGCACGGGAATCAACAGCTGAGTAGCAATAAAAATATTATTGGAATAATAGAAACATCGTTAGAGCATATTATAGAAGCTGATCGTCGTCTTGCAATGATTTAGGGGAACTCAGTCACATGTTTAGGGGCCTGGGCGGTTGCCTCATCCTGCATAGAACTGCGTTGGTACGAGAATATAACGTAGAATTATGGCTAACATGATGGTGTGCATGAGAGGGAAAAGACAAAAGTCATTTCTCAAGGCATGAAATCATCCAAACGAAGATATACCTTCAGAGTGAAGTTTGGTAGATGAAATATAGCATTTCTTGCCCTACGATAAACAATGCAGTTTGTTGTTGCTAACAAATGTATATAGAAAAAAGACCAAAAGGTAAAAAATAGTGTTCAGATTGTAGGATCCTCTGGACTATCTTCTAATGGAACAGCTGAAATACGTGTAGCAACCACACAGGAGAAGGGTAAAAAAGAAAACTTTATTAACTCTTTTAACCCTCTCAGCGTTACGGCCGGATTTTTCCGTATAGAAGGCTGCCTTCTATATTCGTTACACATGAAAATTTCTAATATTTTTTAATATATCTGATTTCGGTTTGGATTTATATTGGAAGAAACGAAATCAAGGTACAAAATGAAAGAGTCATTTTTTAATTGAAATCAAGAAAATAACACTTGTTCATGACATTTTGAGGAACTTTGAAATTTCAAGGCTAAACCCGTAACGCTCGGAGGGTTAAAATTTACCATGCGTCGACTTGACGCTAACACACTACGCCTCACTCGGGCGGTAACTCAAATAACAAGAACTAAACTAAAAATTCGAAGATTTTAACAAATAGTAGAATTACGCTGCAGGGCTCAGAATATCCTGTTTCCTAAAACAGCGTCGAATATCTAGTGGCAACCGAATAATAGCCGTTACGCCACGTTAATCTGCAATAAATGCCAAACAGAAGCTCACTCTACAAAAAGTACAGTGTTCGACCACACCCTCTAACTTTCCCTTCAAGAACTCGGTTTTAAAATGCATACACTACTAAGTATTTTTGCAGAGTAGCAAAAATTTGTATGCGGCACATTTTAAGTATTATATCTTAGTTTCTTTTTTCTTTAAGGAACTGCTTAGATTTTTTTATAATGTAACTCCTTTTAGAGAGCTATCTTGGTACAGCGCAAATTTTAATTGCTATAAGCGCATCCGAAAACGTAGAGCGAGTGTGCTGGAGAACTGCGTCGTGAGAGGTCTTGAGATTTTATAAAATAATCTATGACTTCTGCTTCTCGAAATTGTTGTTCTTCATATTTCATAATGCACAGTTCTCGAGAAAAATCCATGGAAAATTTCAGGAATTCAAAAGGAATGATGTCTACTCTTCCAACAAATCATGTTTTTTCAATTCTAAAAGCTGTACATTTTTACAAAATTTAAACTACAAGCTCTTCATATGGGAATGAACTAATTATTTCATATAAAATGTCAGAACACTATTGAACGATTTAGAGATGAAATCTCAGTTATGACATATTTATACTTAATGTTTCTGATGCGATGAATTTCAACCGAAATTGATGAAATAGAATGATATTATGTATGATCATCATTCCTTTAAAAACCATAAATTTCGTTACAAAGTGCAATTAAATGCGATCTGATATATCTAGATAACTTCCATTCACAAAATTATGATAATACTTTTGAAGATTAGAAGGAAATTTCACAGAAAAACTTTCAAATTATACGCCGTAAAATTTGTGTCATGGTTCCAGGTGATTTTGTTCGTCTGTGGAGATGGTCGTTTGGAGAAATTATGTTGAATCCTGATGTTTATATTCTTAAGAAAACTGATCGCTTTCAGAGGTGGGTTTTTTAGTGACATGATCGCTACAAGACATTTCACTGTATTTGAAGAATTAAAAAAATACTACTAATTTTCAATAAAATTTAAAAGTAAATAATGAGGGAAAAACAGCTCATTATTTTCTATTTCCATTCTATATGATTTTTTTTTGTACTGTTTTATTTTTTCCTTATAAAATGCGTCTTTTTAAATGGAAAACTGAAAATTCTTGAGAATCTAGAATTTCGAGGAAAGGAATATAAAGAAATAATTTAATTATTAACTCAAAAATTTGGAATCTCTGAAAAGCAAAATCTAGCGAAAACCAAATATTCTAAATGTAGGTGCTTGAAATTTATTCCTTAAATTAAGATTTCATAATTTCCGTGTACGGTTCACTCGGGCATACTTCAAATTACACCACGAAAAAGTACGCAAAGAAGAAAATTCCTTACATTTTCAGATTCTGTTGTAAAATATAGATTTATGTCTAAAATGTTAAACACGGAAAAATTAATGAAGAATTTAGAATTAAAGTTCTCTTACTCACTGGTTTAATGCGATTTAATTTTTCTCCGATCCTACTTTATTTCACTCATTTATGTATGTATTTCTTTAGTCGGATTTCGGTTAAACCACTTATACTATTATCCCCTCTTCTCCAAAAAAGCATTTATTAAGGTCATCTTATTTTCATTTAAAATTAAAGATCACGACAACATTAAATTCTGTTCGTGACAGTCAAAATACAAGTGAGCTAATTGATATTTCGAAGCGATAATGACGTCATCTAATTGGGTTCAAAACAAGGAGCTGAATAAAAGAGAACGAAGAAAAAGACAAAGTTGACTATTATTCAGTTGCTGTCGTAAAGATCTGTCATGATTAAATTTTTTAACGCCTCTTCATCGACTTCTTATCATTTTCCAGTGTGGATTAACTGTCGGTAATTAACATTAGTTTTTGCTTCAAGTAAACATTGATTTAATTGAGTTGTTAATATCAGAAAGGTAACTTTAGTTTTCAAAATTTTATAGGAAGACGTAAGAATTTGACAAAATTTGTAATCACGAAGAATTCCACACTGCTTACTGAATTTGATAAACTGTAAACTCAGAAAAATATTGACTAGATATTTGACCAGATTTAACTGTTTAATTTTCTAAACTTTGAATTTGAAGAGACCGAGGACTGATGATCTTCATCATTTGGATGTATAAATTTAATGTAGTTAAAATTACAGTTAACCGTTCATTGGCGCCCACCTTATTAAGAGGGCCTTTTCTAAAAATGACAGTTTTATTGAGAACTTACATAAACACTAGAGCATTCTTTCTTTAATTCGACCGCCTCCACAGAAAATGCAAATCATCTGGAAGTGTGGGTGCACGTAGAGAGAATTCACTATATTTCAGTTACACATTTTAATGAAATTAAACCGAGTCATCAAAGCTTTTGGTTACCTGTGACCTACAGTTTGACGAGCATCAAGGAAACGCGAAGATTGGTACGATAAATTTAGAGAATATTGAAGTAAACCGAAAGATATCGTTAATTGTGGAATCTTTTAATAACTGAAGACCTACAAATTACAGTCGCTGGTAGTCAACCGTTAAGCACCAGTGTTGATCGGTGCAGTAAATTTAAATAAATTACTAAAATAAATTGAAGAAAATAATTATGCCTGTGAAGCCTATTTCTCACTGATGACTGATAAACTGATGGTCACTGTTGATCAACACCGTCGATAAATGGCTTTGCTTTCTATAACAGGCCACATAAGAAGGTCTTCGAGACCGAACTATTGTATATAAAACATTGTTTGTATGGCATACTGAATCTTTTGCGCCTATCTGTATAATTAGTTATTTTCTCATTTTCGATGAGCTTTTGTTGTGGCCAGTGAGTTGTGGACTACGGCCAAGAGAAATCTTATCGAAGTGCGATTCTTAATTTTAACTTGTACAAGCTATCCAAGAAAAATTCGTACATTTTTACGTTACTTGAATCTTGAATCATTTTGATTAATGAATTTTGAGACCTTAAAAGGAATTTTATTTGTTCTTCTAGATTTCTTCCTCTTTTCTACATTTTAATGCAGTTTTTTTTTTTCAGACATCCAGTTTTTAATTATTACCCTGCGACTGAAAAACTTGTTTGTATTTTGACATTCGAATTTAATGATCTGAAACCCTGCCATTGTTGCCCAGACGTGATGGAAGAAGTCAGTATCATCTAAAAAATTAGAATATTGGGCTATCTCGGTCGTGTACTTGTATGGTACTTGCTGACATCAGGACAGGATTTAAACAGGACATCCTGACAATATTCTGTGTTATAAGGAATTTGTCTCGCAAAATTAGGTAATCTTAGAATTGTATGGAACAGCAGCTCCAGTATATCCTATCGAAATGGAAAGGATATTTTTGAACTAATTTATTGCTTTATATGTTCAATTTTCAAACGTGGACTTTCTGAATATATTGCGCGCAATGATATGTATTACAATCTTAGAATTCGTAGGCAAACTGGATGTACATCATGTGGATTGGCGGCAGTTTTTTTATTTTGCCATGACAATTTTTTCGCAAAATGAAAATAGTAACTACTGAAGCAGAATAAAATAATAAAAGTTTAAATTATTTAGAGCAAAGTTATATCTCTTGGTTTTAAGCAAATTTAGCGCAAAATGTAAATTTTCTGCATTAAATCACAATCAAATCATGACCGAAGTTATTATTATCCACTACTCTTTAGTGCCATTAAATTTTATACTTTATACTTTGGAGATTTACTACTCTAATATGTTAGTAATTAATGTCAAAAATAAATTAAATTATTCTTTGATTAATTAGAAACTTAAAAAGCCGCTTTTTTGCCCATCCCTCCGAAAAATGGCCCCATTTCGAACACCGGCCAAATTTCGAGCATACTTCTTGTAGGCTGGAAATCATGCAAAAGCGTCAGTAATTAATCAGAAATTTTATTGCATTTACAAGCAAAAACTATTCCAATAGTATTGCTATTCTAGTAATATTAGAGGTCTGTTAGCTACTGAACTGGTACACGTTTTTTTTAAATATTTTTCTTGTAGAATGCTATCGCTCTAAATTTAGTTGGAACTAAGCAGATAGTTCTCGCGTGTTTCGCCTCAATTAAGTAATGCAATTCAATCTAGAAAATGTAGTAAAATACATACCATTATGCTGAGCAAGGATGCACAGGAGAATAAACTGGGCAAATAGTAAGAAGCGCTAGCTATTTTTTAGATCGAGTAGAAACAAAGAAAGATGTTTAAATAGTCGTTCCTCGGGTAAGCTAGAAATAAGAAAATGCAATGAATGCTTTCTAAGGCTACTACTCACATTCCAGGTAATTTCGCTTTCTCTAGAGATGGTAGTCTGAGAGAGATACTGTTAGATAACATTAGTTTTTGTGTTCCTAGAAATAATAGTGATTTTCAGAAGTGATTGTCTTAAGGAAATGGTAATCTCGAGGTTTCCTGTATGTTTAAAGTTTGTGATATTTTACCTTTGTAGGCTTAAAAACCACAACCATGGTTAGGTTGCTTATGAGAATATCATTCAGAATTAATGTGATTTTAAAGCTAATTTTGACTAATTCGCCAAATTATAGAAAGGAATTTTAGAATTTTATTACATATACAATGAATGCTTAGCAAGTTGGCATAAAGCATCATAGAGTAAGCAGTTTTTGTTAAATTACTGAATAAAGAGTGAGTTTAAAAAAAACTGAAGCAATTTATTGCACATTTCGGAAGAAAAGAAAAGAAATTTAATTTGTTTATTATTTCTGACGTTGATACAAATTAACGTGATAGAAGTTCTTGTTTATGTTGCGTAATGTAATGAAGAGCACTTACCGAGATGAAACTTGCTAGTAAAGATTATTTTCAAAGTCTTCGGTAGCTCTGATTTATGTCCTTTATTACATATAAATTATCTGCTTTTACAGTACCTTGAATTCGAAGAAATCGATAAAATTAATTCATAGCCATAACGCTTCTGTGTGGTTCAGTAGTGTTTGCAAATTCGAAAGGCTGTATTGAACTTAAATATTTTAATTATTCATGTATTCACTAGTCATCGTGCAGTTGCTCATAATCTAAAATTCTCATTTTGTGAATTAATCTCAGTAACTTCTGTTGGAAAGAGCTCGAGCAAGGAAATTTTGTTCGAAGGGATACGAATTTACGTTGATATAATCGAACATCCTTTAGTTGTGTCCAGGCTTTCTTTGTACATATACTGAAGGAGGCCGAAAAGGCTCTTTGCATAATAATAATAATAAAAAAGAACAGAAAAATATAAAAATCTGAAAGCTTTCAGATTTTACATTACGCCCACAGCGGCGTTTTTTTAACGTTTCATGTGTTACCTTTATTAAATATCATATTTTTCGCACTTAAATCATAAAATTCAATTCAACAGCAATATAGAAAAATAATTTTAAAATGAGTATATTTTTAGAATTTCCAAAACACAGTCTCGCGCGCTAGAGATACTTTTTTCCGTACAGTATTGCCATTGGTCGCTTTGAAATTGTTGAGTTTGTTAATCAAAAATTCGTTAAAAGTTTACAAAATATGAAATAGATAATAAAACAAATTCCAAATTCGGGCTTACAGATGCCGATATTCGGGTGGAAACGCACGTTATTCGAAATTTGTTGGATCTAGTTACCGTTGTTTTATCACAGTGCGAGAAGCATACATACATTCATGCAGATTCTTCATTATTTAATTTCTTTAAATATAATAAAGAACAATAATATTTGGTGGCAACAATCTGAGAAGTGAACCGACATTTAGAGTGAACCAACGTAAAATGCCAAAACGAAATTAATAACCCTTCTGGGTTAACGCACTTTGGGCTAGAAATTTCGCACAACTTTTCTTATACGGGTTCAACGCCATGCTGATTTTCGTTTACGCCATGCTGATTTTTTGATTGCCCATTCATAATGACATATTACGAGTGACTCTCTGAAACAGTACACAAACTACGTCTTTCAACTGCTGATTGTTGAAGTACTATTTTTTTTAAATTGCATCTCTTTTTTTCTGAAATCTCAAAACTGAATTAATAAGTTTTTTGCAGGCCAAGCAAATGGAGCTGGAGATTGTTGCAGGAGCAAATGGCCCGGATAATTTGGGAAACTTTTGTCCAAGGACTTATGGGCTCTTTGCGCTGTGCTCTGCCTTGTTGGAATCAAACGGTGTGTCGACGTTACCTTTTGGCTCCATTTCTGTCACTATTATCAGATAAGTTTGCTGATTAACAAAGCTGTTAAAAATTACTATAGTGTTAAGGACTTTTCACCCACCTTGTACATTACATCAAACCAAATCTTAAAAAAGTTGAGTTATCCGGAGTATCGACTTACATGAGAGTCGAAATAACGAAGTCCCCTGTACTTGTAATTATTTTACAAAATTATTTCTGTTCATATTCTTTAGCTATAACAAAAATTTAAAGAATGGCTTTGTAATCTTATTCTTCTCTAATTTTGTCTCCTAGTGAGTGAATCTATGTGAAAGTTGATTATAATTTCAGTTCACCGTAGTTGACGCTGCATTTCATGTGTTCAATGCTCAAGGAACGCATAAATTAAAAAATGGAAACTATATTTCTTCTTTAAAATGAGAAACTGCTATCGATCATTATTGCTAAAAAATAATATCTGCGTGGACGTTTTAACTTGCAAGTTAAGAGTCTTGAGTAATTTAAGATAACACTACTAATTTATACTAATTTTAATTACTCTAAAAATACAACTAATCTCTACCTGGATGTAGAAGTAGTAGTAGTAGTAACGGAGGACGTCGGCATTATCCTTCTACTATTATGGTTATTCGGTTCTACCCACATACATCCTTGTCTAATATTTATTAATAATTCCTAAATTTTTTACATGGCCACATATTGTGATTGATTTACAAATAATGTCTATACAGTAATTGTATTCATATTATTAACATAACTTATTACATAAATTTTGGTTGGAGAATTTTCTCTAATAAATTTCTTTCTTTTGTAATTTCTCTTTACTTTTAAGCAGTTTATATATTATTTCTTTATCGTGAAGTTTCTCTTTTATTATTTGCACCATTTTAACTAGAATATTGTTTAAGTCCTATTGCAAAATTTCCTTCATTTTGCTGAAATCCTTTCATGAGCTTCTCAGTTTCAAGGTTTCTATTTTATTCCTCATCTTATATCTTATATATTGTGCTAATGCCTTCCAGAATAATACATTTGCTTTTCAAAGTTTTTCGACTTTTTCTTTTGTATGTCGCTGAATCCTATCTCTCTTTGATCATACCGAATCAACATGGGTATGCTTTCTTGCAACTTGATATTCGAGTTTATAATATCTTTATGACAATTTAAATACCAATGCCTCATGTCTTCATAATCGCGAAAAGTCAGTATTAATTTTTTTTCGTAATTTGAATGCATGTGCATTTTAAACATAATATGTATGATACTTTTTGCTAGAAATTAATCACTTTTTCAAATTATGAGTTAGAGATCTTATTTAAGAAGTTGAATGATATGACTAGATCATCTGTGGGACTAGAATAAAATAAATAAATGCCTGAATGTATAAATTTCACCGGTACTGTGCTTTTTATACATTCAGGTAAAAATTTTATAGAGTATTGAAGGAGTCGGCCCTAAATAGCTAATGGCGCATTCGAAACGTTAAGGCTTTGAGTTACCGTTTTTGTTTAATCACTCTGTGCATGACCTTTCTGTTTTCAGAGTGGGAAAAAAAAATTCTCACCGCCACAAGTGATTCACTGCGTTCTCACGCGATAAGTTAACCGTTCACCTACAGAGACTTAACCTGGAATTTTTTGACGAGTTTCATTTCTTGCAGCATAGCATTCATTGCTAAAGTTTTAAAAAAATTTCCTGCTCTTTGCAATGTGGTTGTAGTAGGTGCATTGTCTGATTGTACGAGGTAGATCCGTAAAGTTTTCTTTTACTCTCGTAATTTTATGTGTTTACTTGTTAAAGAATAGTGTTAAGAATTCCGAAAAGTTTTCCATTGATTTAAGATACTCCAATAGCAAATATTTAATCTAAAATTAGATAGTCTGATAATACATGTTCATCTGCTGCTTAACAGTTCTTTTTTTCTATTGCCGATGATGTAATTTTTAGGTTTTTGATTATTGAGCTGTAAGAATAATTTTTAAGTTTTCAGCTTATAAATGTGCATTTTCATCAGCGTTACGTTACGCTACGTTAAAGTCATTTATCATTCACGCAGCATAGCAAATATCTATGAGGCATCAATTGTTTCGTTACCATCCGCGCTAATGAATTTATCAGTATTTACAGGAATAGAATATTAGGAGTATTATCATGCAAGTTAGAGCTGTTTTTTTAAAGATCTTTAATCTTTAAAGCTGTTGTTGTTTGTTATCCTTAATTATTTGTCAAATTAGAACAGCTCATTTCTTAACTAACAGAGCAATAAGCAATAAGCACATTTCTTAATAACTTACATCTTTAAAATTTATTTCTTTAATAATATCTCTAGCTTTATAATGCACTCTGTAAGGAGGGAAAAAAACGATCACCTCCAATGAAGTCCCAAATCATTTGGAATGGTGTATGATTATTTCAAATAAGAGTTCATCGTATATTGGTTTTTGATGCCACAAGTTTGTTATGAAATGTTGTTTTTTCGTTTAGAGGATTAGTTTTTATAAACAATCTTCGACCGGTTACGTTTTATTCGGTATTCCTGGCTATTAAATCAAAATCCAACCGGATTTATGTCGAATAACGAAACTTCGTTCATTCTAAAATCAAAAAGGCAAACGGTTATGGTATCCATCAGTATTCCGAATGGGTAGAAATAAGCTGTCTATAAATTTTTATTCTACTATACTTTCTGTACAAGAGAGATAAAAGGAAGCAAATTGAGAGAGAAAGAGTAAAAATGTTATTTTGGGGGCTTCTTGCATCACCATGGCAACATTGATTTCGCATGCCCGAATGCCCACCTCTTCCACGTGTTTCGGAAGCCATCTATAGCCATCAGCCCTTAGTCCCTCCATATCTATAAGCTTACTTTTAAATGAATAAAATATAAGAACTAAAACTGACTAATGTGGAATGCCTATACGAAAAGAGAAAATAGGAATTAGGAGCCATTTTGAATGAAACCATGCACCATTCTGCATTATGTCGAATCGTGTATGGATCCCATTCGAAACACATGCTTTAACTCATTTTTTAATTAATATTGTGTATTTCCAGACTACAGATTAAATATGGTCACAATCTAGCTTATTTTTCGTTTGTCGTATTTGTTCAAAAAGTCCGGATAGTCATTGTCTTTTCAATTCCTTTAATGTATAGGTGTTTATTAAAAAAACACTTTAAGTATTTGGAAAAAATATTAAAAATGGTCGTATCTCTTGAAATACTTGAATTTTTTGATAAAATCAAGTCCAATCGAAATTAAATTTTGTCAAAAACTTTAATTAAGCAAAAATTGTAATTAGATTGTGCTTTACATTGAAATGGAAGATAACTTAGCGTAAAATCACTTTCGATGTCTTGAACATTTTTATTCCGCTTAAATTTAAAAATATGTAAGTTAAGAGAAGCCAGATCCTCCTCACATACATATATGGTCCCGTATAATTTATACAATTTCCTATCATTTTTTTGCGAAAGGCACGTACGTTTTTTGGAAAGGAATTTTACATATATCAAATAAAAAGCAAACCGACAAAAATATGTCTTCGGGGAATTTTTACTTTTACATTCAATTTAATGAACCATCGTTGCAGAAAATTAAGTGTTCTTGATAAAACCAAAACCATGCTCTGAAGTAAAATAATAGTTGCCGAAGAGGAAAGAAGTGCATGTATTATTATTTTATCAGGTGTGTAAACAAAGCAGATTAATATGTGCGTGTTCTGCTCTTTAGGGATTTCCGACTACTGCTATGAATAAATAAAGGCTTGAACAAATGTTTATATAAAGCTCACTGATATTAGACTTTGTTATTCTTTAGATTTTACATCACTCTGCAGTTTTTTGATGCACATTTCATATTGACAGAGAAAGAGGTTTGGACTGAAAATAGTTAAAATAAAGTTCTAAAATTAATTAAATTAAAGCAAACTTAAAAAATTGGGTTTACTTACTTAAACTTTATTTAAACTTAAAATTTTGGGTGACCGAACTTCCATAACTTCCGTCTCACCCTGCATATCAATTTCATTTACAAATTTCACTTTCATTAGCATTTAGGCTATCAAATGTATTGTTAATTGGAATATCCACATTGCATTTAACTTAATTTAATAGCCTATCCACATTAAGCAGCTTAACAAAGCCATCACCATCCTGTAACTCATTTACACTTCTTTTACCTTTTTTTGAGGGCTTTTTGGGCTTAGAGCTTTCAACACTGATAACATCGTTATTTTTACATTACTTTTAGAATTACAAACATCAGTTTTAACACAGTTAAAATCACATTTAACATTAACGTCGTTATCATTTTTCTATTTATAACATTATCAGCATCAGTATTAGAATTATTAGCGTTGTCAGATGTCATATTTTTAATCTTATTTGAGGTAATTTCCGTAGCGATTAAATGAGGAAATATATTAACATAGGAGGGATTTAGCGTACCGAAGGAGTTGCATTTACCTTCAAATAGTTGTACTAATCTGTTAGTGATTTCTTTTTCCGATTCAACTCAGACAAATATGATTGTTTAGCTTGCTCAGTTTTAGCTGTTTTGACAAGGGTTTTCGTAGTCATTCCGAAGTTTTTACTGAAGCTTGAATTTTGCTAATTTGATTCAGAACAGCGAGATAGTCACCAAGATTAGAGTCTCAGTAGCCAACAATTCAGTCCAGCTAATCATCCAAAAGTCCTTCAGTGAACTTGCGCATCTCGTCAGTTAACCCTGCCATATGATTCGGAACAGTGGCGGTAGCATCCATATTATTTAACAGAAGAATGCCCTTTTCCTCCACTGCACGTAGTCGGTACTATCTTTAAGAAAAGAGTAACACAGCACAGATAATAAAGTCACAGCACAATATATAAATTTAAGGTAATCCAAAGCCTTGAAATAGCACAAACAGCAGAAAATCACGAACATTACAACAAGCGGAGCATGATTGCAAGAACAGAAGAGAACCTTTTTGCGGAATTTGGACTTCTTAGCGAGGTGATGCTCTGTACCATTGTTTATTTATGTCCTCATAAATACTGGCACTTTTATATATGGTTGTATTAGGGTAGCAAGCGTTACGAGAGGATTCACTATGTCTTCTTCAATCATTATATTTCTTTGGCAGAAATTGGAGTTACTGTTCAAAATAATTTCGAACAATTTCGATGGTTTTTGAATTGGATTTTTCAATAACAGAACTTGTGATAGCTACTAAAAATATTTACAGCGATTCTTATTTTGGAGATTGATTGCCTAAGATGATCTCAAGTAACCTTCCTAAAAATTGACCGGTATTTCTGAGAACAAAGAAAAAAAATATCAATGTTGAACATCGCATTTTCTTAGGCTATTAAGCCTCACTACTGTTGGGCATTACCTCTCTTAAGACAATCTAATTCATTAAAGATCAAAATTCTCTGAAGTATTAGTTGTCGGCTTAGAGGGGTGAACTACATTTAAGAACCATAAATTCAAGAGTAAATCTCTTTAACTTCCACTGTTAAACATTCAATAAGTAGTTGAGACTTCCTATCTGTGGTGTTATATAAACCCACAATAACACTATTATTGCTTCATTTCTAAGAAACAATTCCAGCATTATTGTTTTGAAGCAGGAGACGTGAAAAAAGCAATGCCCTCGCAGGGATTTGAACTCTGGACCTTCCGAATACGCGTCGTGTCTGCTTCCAGTTACACCACGAAGGCATGCGGAAAGAAGGGAGAAAATACCTTGTAGTTCCATTGAAAATAACTGGAGTTGTGTTTCTTCCACTTTCTGTTCGGCCAGAGGAAGCGTAACCCTTATTGACGTTTTGATAAAATATTTGTATCTATTCAGTAGCAATGTCCGAAAGAAAGGCAAGCATCTAAATACATTAAAAAATATTTAGTTTAACACATTATATTCAGCTTCTAATATTTAACATTTTTTAATCAACTGTCTCTTCTAATCTTTTCTTTTGACATCTATTTGAAACAAAACAGAAGGCAAAAATCATAAAAATAGGATAATATTTGGTAAACGCGCCGATCTCAAGCCTTTTTCAAATTATCGGAACCTTACAATAAAGCAAATTATCACCGTCGCAACTAAACTGGCATATAGTAACTAAATATTCAAGAAGGAAAATGAAAGTTTATTCCAAGACTTATAGCACAAGTATGCAAACTAAAAACATGCTGAACTTACTTATCTTTGTTTGCAGGCTTAAACGAAACAAATATAATCTTGAGAAAGTACCAAAAGTGAACTACGCTTAGAACTATTAATTTCAAATAGCTACCTTATCAAGCAAAACGTTCGCTTAACAAATTTATGAGCCATACTGGATCGCCACAGTAAGCTGAAAAAGCGGCGTAAGATTTTTGCTTATTCTATACCTGCTCAGTGTTTAGGCAACTAAATAATAATTACACGTGCTTTTAAACTTCACCTAAATTGCTTTTTCGTGAATGTCGAAGGAAAAATAGAAAAAATTGATTTTTTTAAATTTAAAATAAAATCTTTTATCTTCCTTTTAGTTATATGAAAGTTCTACTAAATGCTAGCAAACGGCAAGGAAATAATATTATTAAGACATTTCTTGTAATTCTGCTAGATGTTTTCCAAATAATGCCGCCAACACAAAAGAATTTTTTTTCTTTATTTGCTTCGTAATGAAAGAATGCTGCTTTTCAAGATTTTTATTTAAAAATAAAGGTGTTTCTTCATACGCTGATGAGAAAGTAAGCGTGTGACATTCTAAAAGAAATGAATATTTCATTAATATCAGAGGTGATATAATATACTATGAAGAATGCCTGGCGGAACGCTGCGATCTGCTATCCGTCGTCCCAACATGTCGCACGCATGTTTAATGGGGTTCTGATCTACCAGGCCACGGCAGATGTGTAATGGTGTCTCTCTCCAGATAACCACGCACCACTCCACCTCTATGCGGGTGAGCGTCATCGTCCATAAAATATCACGTTGGTAAACAATGCAGTGATAAAAGGACGCACGAAAGGCTATAGAATTTCGTCGCGATGTCTGACGGTTGTGATGGAACCATTAGCAATCAAGGAATCATGTATAGGTCGATGCGGTCGTTCTTTGCTATCCCAATACAAGTAAGCCTCCTCCTGTATATTGTTCTCTTCCGAAAATGTTTGGCGCCGATAGCGAGTCCCTGGCTCTCGCCATATCATTGCCCTTCGGCATTCTTTCTGGATGTTAAATCGAGACTCATCCATAAAGGCTACATGGCACCACTACTATGGCATCCAAATGTGGGTCCAATTCAACCGCGCTCTGACATGCGATGAGAACAAAGGGACGCAAACCACAGGTCCTCGGGTATTCCTCCACCTTCATGCGGTCGACGCGACGCAATTTGGAGGGATATGAGCCGTCCTGCAGCGGCAGACAGATACAACGCCAGCTGTCGTGCTATTAGTGGTCTATAGGATCTTTCACATAGCAACAGGAAGCGATCGACTGCCGTTCTGGCAATCTTCCGGTGTCCAGATCCACGTCTCCTACAGGAATTTTGATCCCTCTTGTAAGGATTCAACAGCCTGATGATGATACTACAATGCACATTGATCTTTCTCGCAGCAGCGAATTGTCTTGCACCAGTTCGCAACATCCCGACGGCCTTCAACGCATTTCATCGTGCAGATGGTGTCATCAGCTAATGCTTTTGGCTTTGGCTATCTCGGATTACACGGAATTATTCCTGCTTGCGAATTCTCGCATAGATCGGGCATGTCCCTTTTTAAGGCGTTCGGTTGTGAGTGCGAGATTGCGTTTTATGCTAGTTTTGGTTGCCTATTTGCATTTGGCGATGCAACCTTTACGCCATATGTAAAAATTGTATGTTTTACTTCCTCTTTTAACATTCGTACCTTTTCTTTTAGTGTTTGCTGCTTATTTTTTTAGCACTGGTATATTATTCTGTGCATGGATTGGATCGTATCCATCCCAGTGCTGGCGGTAAAAGGCACATCTAACCTTCCAAAGATTCTACTTTAATTGACCGCCACAGTATTAACCTGCATCCCGAAGGATCAAGCTGAGGAACTCCTTGTACGCATGCACATGCTCTAGGCAACTGAACTCTAGAGGCCATTGAGCGTTCCGTACAATTTCCATTTAACTAGGAGGGAGGGCGTAACTTTACCTTGATTAATGCAACCGTAGTAGAAACAATACTCTAAAAAGCAAATTTTAGTATAAACGCTGCATATCACTTCACGCGTTTAATTAAAAATTGCCGAGTTTTACGATTGATAGTGAAATTTTCATTTATTAAATAGCACCGAACTGATAGAGCAAAAATCTGCTCTCAAATTAAGTGGCGATATTGGGTCTATTAGATTATATAAAAAACACACTATATTTACCTGTTTAAGAAGAAAGCTGCTTTCCTGATCACTACATCTTTGCTGAAATCCTGACCAATACTTCTTTGAATACGCTAAAACAAAAGCCTGGCACTTTGAAAATAAAATTCAGCTCGCTCTATTTGCCCGATATGGACATCGAATACTACAATTCGTATCAGAAAACGGCTAGACAAGATTCACAACATTGCTCGATACAGCTCAGAGCAAAATTCAAGAGCATTCAATAATGGAATAACTATGAAGTCTAATTCACATGTTCAGGGCATTTCTTAACTGCACTTCTATGATTTCAAGTAATCTGATCTCAAGATAATTCAGTAGCGTATAATTAACACACTGTAGACAATTTAATAATGAGCAATTCAATGAAAAGTGTCTCAGTTCGGTTGAAAACAAGTAAGTGCAACTTTCAACTTGTCTTCACATTAGTATTATTCCACAGACTATATAGTGTATTTTCATACTTAAAGATAATTAACTGGAATTGAAAATCGCATTCGTATGCAAATGGCCACTAAATTTAAGTACATTTCAAGTACATAGGACAATATTGTTACTCTTGTTATTATACATATATACATGAATACTGTTGATTGTATTGAATTAGTTCTTTTTTAAAAATGTTTTTGCATTTCTAGGAATTACATTAATATGCATTTGTATCCTATTTTCAAAATTTAGATATATGAATATGGTCTGAACTGCCAGTCCACCTCTACTTAAGGTTTGGCAGTTAGTAGATATACTTCGCAGAGATGGATTAAAGTTCTGTTCGGTTCATACCCGTGGTCAAGGGGTATCTCCTTGGCACACAAGTACTACTGCTACCACAACAACAAGGATTTGAAAATTGGGTTCCCGCCTGCCTGGTCGCCTTTTAAGTAGGGGGAAATGCAAGGTATTTTTTCCTTCTTTAACGTGTGCCTTCGTGGTGTAATTGAAACCACCTTTGGCTGGTACTGTTCCCAGCGGGAGCGTTGCTGATTTTTCTTGTTCCTTGATTCAATAAGTACCTAATCGCTGTACAGCTTCTGAGAGATATCGGCTCGTATTCTCATTATGCGCGGGGGGGAGACCGTGGAAACGTTTATGCAATCAACCAGCTTTTTCTCCGGCATTTGAACCTCGAACTATTTCTACTTAACGGTTTTACCCGCTCTGTGGAAGGCAGTTTGACAATGCGAATATTCTGCCTGCAAATTATTTGGCAAAACCTTATAATTAAATTGATTTGATGAAAATACTTTGACCAATAAGAAAAATAAATTTTCTTTCAAAATTTTTAGTTACTTTTCGCATTTTCTATTGCATGGCCTTCACTTCTGTCGGTGGCAAAATTTCTGCAGAAGCACACCCATTAATGGAATTATTATTTTTATTGCTACTCATGGTAAATAAGGAATGCTTTGCATACTAAGGGTAAATATTTTTTGTTTGTTTTTCCTTCTCTCCTACCAAATATTCGGGTCACATTTATGCTGACAAATATATCATCTAATTTCTCATTACGACGAATACCTCGTAGCTTAAACTGATCATAATGCTGTCTTTTAGTGAGAATTTGTAACACACGGTGGAAAGATTAATAATTAAGAGAAAGTACCGATCGCGAGAGGGACCGAAAAAAAAAAACTCCTTTTTTAACAACTTTTCTTTGTACTAATGAAGTGTTCGGAAAATGTTTTTCTTTGTAATTATTTTTAATATTAAAATACTACTTTAAATAGGGATGCCGTCTTTTGTTTTAAAAGTTGAAGGGTTTCCGAGACTTTAGCGCAAGGTTATCGCTCTTTTTAATGGGCCTGATACAAATTGCTCGAGAGTTTCTCTCTTCCTTGTTAAAAAACTTGCAATTATGTTACGTGGTTTAACAAAAACGAACCGAATGAAAGAACTCAGATACCCAAACCTAGGTTATCTTTAACTTTTTTTACGCTTTTAGTTCTGTGTAGAAAAAATCTTATTTACCTACGTCGGCTAATTGAAAACATTTTAACTCAGACTTGACCCTTTTATTCATATCCGATGATTATACGAGACCTGTATTTTTCCTTTTCCAAAATATAATCCTTCAGATTGAACAATATGTTCAGATTTTTGCAGCGCTCGATGAATCTTTACAGTGCATGAAATGGGCTGTTCAGAGACATTCGTTTTAAACATCGCGGACATGGCTTTCATCATTTACCCATTTGAAATGAACCTCTTCCTCTTCCATTCTTTTTAGCTATGAGAATGTGCAGAAATCCTCTGGTGCGACGGATGATATTCTAGAGTTCTTCCCCATTGATTTCGGGCATTGACAATGTTGCTGGCTGCGAATCGCCATAGCAGAAATGTGTGGTACGAAGTATGTGACCGCGAGTAGCTATAGCAGCGACATTGTTTTAGAGTCAAACCCATTGTCTGTGGAGTAAATTCGGTACTTTCTTCTTTATGGCTCTAAGCAAATGAGTTTTCAAAACATCTGCCTAATAATCACCGATCACTATCTACTGATGAGTTGACATTGCTAACATCCATAACCGTAGTGGATGGCCTCTAGAACGTGCTTCGTCGATTACTCGTGTATTACCTTTTTTAAAGTGTTCTTTAACGGAAGCATGGCTATGCGTCTCACTACCATAACCTAATGATGACGTAATATTTTAATTACTTCTATACAGTTTTCCAAATGGAGCACAAAATTTAATCATATCTCTGCCGTATTTTCACTGCTATGTCTTTTTAACCTGATAGGACAAAACAGATTAGCTGCTTCCACTTGGATGTGACCAAATATTGAAGTTATAACAGTCCAGTGTCCTGATACCTCTTCGAGAAACCCAGTACAGAGTTCTATACCTAATGTTGTGGAAAAGAAACAGAAGCAGTCGCAAAACTTTTCAGGCTTTGCTGTGCTATCCCCAACATAGATTCTTGTTTAGAGTAATGCTCTAAATTTTAAATATAAATATGTATTTAGTATGTAGAGTCATTAGGATTTATTTGGAAGCAGGAAATGTGAACAATGAACAATGCCCTCGCCGAGACTCCAACCATGGACCTCTCGAATACGCGCCGAGCGTGCTGACCACTACACCACGAAGGCGGAAGAAATACGTTACATACTCCCCCTTTTAAAAGGCGACTGGCTATTAGGGACCCCAATCGCCAAATCCTGGTGGTGGAGAATAATCATCTCCACCTTTTTTTGTTCGGACGCCACTGTAGAGTTATTAGAATATTTTGTAGTAGGAGATGGGAAGAATGAGCAATGCCCTCGCCGGGACTTGAATCACGGACCTCGAGCGTAGAGCATGCTGACCACTACACCACGAAGGCATGTGAAGAAGGCGGGAGAAATACCTTATAAGTGAATTATATTTCTGTTCTTTTAAAACGCAAATATTCGCCGATTTTATTCGTGTTTGATAGCAAATTATATCCAGTTTCTTTGTTATGCAATTTTAATTTAAAACTAATGATTGTGTTTACGAAACCTTTCGCTTTTTGGAAATACGAAAATTCCGGAGTTAATAATTAACTTTTTTTTTTTAGATTAAAAAAATTCTGGAGAATTTTAAAATTAAAAAAAAGCAGGAGAGAAAAACATGCAAAATGTAATACAGAAAATATATGGTTGTTTTTTACTTGCTTTTTAATAATATTAAAAATAATATTAAAATATTTTTTAATAATATTAAAATAATGATAGTAGTTTATAAGGTATATCTCCCACATTCTTAGCGTGCCTTCGTGGTGTAATGGTCAGCACACTGAGCCGGTATTTCAGAGGTCCGTGGTTCGATTCCCGGCGAAGGCGATGCATATTTTTCATCTCTCTTGTTCCAAAAAAATACCTAATGTCTCTACACTGGCGCCCGAACTAAAAGGGTTGTGGATGATGACTCTCCACACCCAGGATTTGGCGACTAGGTCCCCTAAAACCCTAGTCGCTCTTTAAAAAGGGGAGTATATAAGGTATATCTCCCACATTCTTAGCGTGCCTTCGTGGTGTAATGGTCAGCACATTGAGCCGGTATTTCAGAGGTCCGTGGTTCGATTCCCGGCGAAGGCGATGCATATTTTTCATCGTTCCTGCTTCCAAAAAATCCTAATGTCTCTACAAGTTTTCATAATTAAACCAATTCTTTTTCAAATACAATAAAATTCTGTTGATTTTCTGGTAAATGGATTGACGTGTTTGGACGTTAAAAAATAAAGAAGTTACCGGTTTTATGTTGGCGTTGATTTTTAGCGAAAAAAAGTACGTTTCGCATCATTGGCAAATTTTGTAGACGTGAAAAATTACATTCTCTCTAATTCCCACAACAATTCACTCTTATGTGTCTATTTGTACACTGCCGTTTATATCGAGCACGAAATCTTATAATCATGATAAGAGTCTACATGAGGGCGAATACTATAATTTCGCTGACTTCCTTTTACTTTTTATTTATAGATTTAAAAAAATGCAGGTGACATTTTGAAAGGGTGGTTCTGATTAGAATAAAAGTGAAGTTACTTAACACAATATTTTACTATGGTATAGAAAAAACATTAGGAAAAGTCAGCGACACATTGTTAATGATTTGTTTTTCAGGCATGCCAGCCACCAGTGTGGTAAATACGAACCTAAACGGAAATCGCTCAGCGAAACATGGCTATTATAATTAGCGGTAGTTTTGCAGTTTATATATGGTAATTATCTGTGTGGTTTATTTAGTATTATTTAATGTGTAATTATTCTATATAGTATGATAACTAAATCTTTTCCACTTATTTTTTGATTTCATTTACTAAAATACCTGATTATAAAATCTTGTCATTTTTTAGTCCAAAAATGTAGCAACAAAAAGGGGACATTTATTTTCCAGTAAATGCGGTATATAATTTGGAAGCACGTAAATATTTGAATCCATTGCATCCATTTACCTTCTTCGCAGTTTAAGATTAGATCTTGCAGTATAGCTGAAGTTAAACCAAAAGTTAGATAGTGATATTTGTGGAATTTTAGAAATTCAGATGCTTTTAACAGAGAAAACAACCTCATAACCAAAAAGCTTCATTAACCCAGTTTCAGCTACCGTGATTTCTAGCGCTGCGCAGTAAGAAATACAAAAACTACTCACTGAAACGGAGGTATACACAGGTGTCATCTCAGAAACTAATAACTTACTAGCAGATTGCCACAGCTTTCTCCCTCAACTACACTGGCGAAATAAATTAAGAGAATTTTCATATTTGATATACGATACTCCAGAACTACTAGACAGATTTTAATAAAATTTGGTGTGAACATAGGTTGATATAAAGCAAACAAATTGAACATTCAACAGCTATAATAGACGCACACGTTCGTGTCTAACACTCATGGGAGTCTGAAGATCTGAAACAACGGTTGCAGAAGACACAAAAGAAATGGATTAATAGGGGGTATGGTCCCCTCTTACAGCCATACAGGCCTCGCAGCGTGATGTCATACTGGAAATAAGGCAGTTTATCATTGCCTGTGGCAATTGGTCCCACACATTCAGCAATGCAGTTTTCAGTTCCTGGATGGTTCTCGGAGGGGGGATGAGAGTTGCAATTGCCCTCCTTAAAGCGTCCCAGACATACTCTATCGGATTGAGGTCTGGACACCTGGCTGGCCAATCCATCCGGCGAATACCCTCACTCTCGAGAAATTCGTCGATCAGAAGAGCTCTATGTGGCCTCGCGTTCTCGTTCTGGGAGATGAACTCGGGGCCCACTGCACCCCGCAAAAGACGAACATAAGGCGCCAAGACCTCATCTCTATACCTCACACCAGTCAGTCACAGAGCCTCTGTCAAAGACGTTTAGAGGTGTGCGGCCATCCAACATGATGCCTGCCCAGACCATTACACCGCCACCGCCATATTTGTTGATTTCAAGGACATCGGAGGGTAGGTAGCGGGTCTTTGGCTCTCTCTATACGAAAGTACGGCGAGAATTGGTGTTTAGGCTGAAACGGAACTCATCGGTGAACAGAACGGTCGCCCATTGCTCCGTAATTCGATCACTATGCTGCCTGCACCATGCTAATTGGACTCTCCTGTCCGTAGACGTGAGCGGGACGCAAACAGCCAGTCTTCTGGCAAACAACCTTCTCTCATTCAGTCTTTTGGAAACCGTCACCCTTGTTACACGGGTTCCTGTGGCTGCATATAAGTCCCGAGAACGCTGAGAAACTGTAGCCTCTCTTCTCTGGCCGTCGTTTGTGGTGAATTTTTGTTTCGCACTTACCTAAAAGTCGAAAACTCCAAAGAAGTAAAATTTAACTAAATGTCTGTTTAAGATTATATCTTGTAGTATAGCTGCCCAGGCTTTCTCTGGATGGATCCAGTATCCTGGAATTGTTTCCATAGTTACACACGACACTGGGCGTTCAATTAAATTCTCTGCATATCTGGACTTGCGATTGGCCTGCCTCTATCCTCCCCACAATTCGCCACCTCATTCCATCATCTAAACGTTGGTGGTTACTCATTCGGAACGGAATTCGTCTTACCCTGCAAGCTCTTATAAAGCCTCTTTTTCTACTAGCGTCGCCTACACACACTTGTACGCTTGCGCATTTGCCGTACATGATTTGTATTTAAATCTAGAAGCGGTGGTTTTTCCTTCTGTTCACTTCTTTTCATGCAATTCGATAAAATATGCAAGTTCTCTTAATTTGTTTCACCAGTGTATAAATATGCTCACTACTTAACCTAATTTTAATTGATGCCTGAAATAGAACATAGAAAGACTTAACATAAAAAGAATATGCTAGCTAAAATAAATTTTGCAGACCAGGTCTCAGTCACTTGCATTTCATAATAAAAGTACTGTTTTTTGAAGCAATTATTTTTTAGTTTGTTATTTCTTACTCTGTTCCATCAATCTCAATGTCACTATCTTCCACATACCACTTCCGCATTTAGTATTTTTCCCGCTATTTTATTTTAAATAATCTACTTATTTTCATATAAAGACGCAGTTGTTGGCTTGCAGGATTGGTAAACAGAAAAAGCTTTCTTATTCGAGAAATAATTTGTTAGAAATAACTGGGTGAGCGAACTAATCTTTTTTATATTTTCGGGTTTTATAAGAAATTTTTTAAAAATATGGAATCTTAAAAAATATCAATTCTCGACAATTCTGGTTGGAAGTTTTCTAATAAATCTCAAAGCTTCAAGCGAAGAATGATATTCGAATGCAATAGATATTTAATATTGGTTTAGAAAGCATCTAATTCTTTTTTATTCAATTTGTTTTAATAATATAGTAGAATTCAAAATGATACAATTTTAGAAATCTGTTTAAGGAATTAATTCTTAAAATTATCCAAACTCCTCATCAAAAAAAATTTGTAATAGAAGTGACACTTACAGAAGATTTTTTAACTTGGCTGGTGAATATACACATTTTATTCAATAAACGTTTTTAGAGTTAATATTTCATTATGACATTTTAATTTAAACCCACTTAGGAAAATAGCTGTTAGTTGATGGTGAGAGGAAAAATATAAATTAAAATGGGTAAATAGTAAGAGATGCTGTTTAATGAACCTTGTACTGTAGAAGGATTTTGGAAGTGCTGATGTTTCAGGAGCTGGTACTGTTTCCTTTGGTACTTCTTTTCATTTTCTGAAAAATAAATACCCACAATTTGCCGAATAGTAAGACCCCTGAGTACTGGTAATTGTACTGAAGTTCAAAACTCATCAAACAGGATAACTGGATGGATGTTTTTGTGGTTTGTCGAATGGCAAAGCAAGTAGTTCCAAATTCTCTGAACCTCAATGGAACCTTTGCTGACATCCTTCGCGTGCTTTGTTTTATTAAAAAGAACTAACTTAACATCCTATTTTTTATAGCAGAGCAAAGTCGTCTAAAATATGTGCGGACAGTCTCTGTAAGCGATTCATCCAGATTGAAAAAAATTTAGTTTCAAAATCAGCAGAAAACAATGCAAGCAGTTTTCTGCTGAGAACAAGAATCTTAACGAAATTCTAGAGCTTTAAGTCTAAAAGACAAGTTAAAGAAATCTGAAGTCGCTTAAAGAGCGAGGAAATATCTCTCGGTCCAATAAAACCCACAAAAAGATCATCTCCACAATGTAGTTCTTTTCAACCAAATGTGTTCAAAGGCAAACAAAGGCTGTTATCAATATGCATGCGAGAAAAAGACAAAGAAAAAGAAAAGGGAGACAAAATTCGAGATCTTATTCTGGCCACGTAGCGTACCGGTCGGATGTGAGTAAAATGTTATGCTATACCAAACATTATAAGGATGTAAGGAAACACTTGAGAAGTTTCCTTTCATCAGCGCTGCTTCAAATGGGAGGCCGCTCACTCCCCGTGGGCTGGGAACAAGCACGATATTTTCAGTAAATAAAATTGCTATGGATATATAAAAATTATTATTATATGATGCAGAAAAAATTAAAAATAAAAATAACTACATGGTTGAAATAAAAAGATACTTGGCAAAGGAAAAATTACACAAGCTATTTTTTTAGAGAAAAATGTAATGCTGAAAGATTTAAAAAGAGATAGAGTTAAGAAATTTTTTTTCCAATAAATGAATTTTGGGAAATGATAATGCTTAATTCAGCACAAAAAAGAAAAACGCCAAGACCCGGGGGGGGAGAATACAGTAAATTCATTCTCTGTAACAATTTCTGAAAGTAACCAGTATTCTTTAGAACATAAACAAATATAGCTACAAAACTCGTACAAGATGACGATTCTCCTTATTATATGTAGGAATGCAAAACAAAATATTTCTAGTGATCAAGATATGTAATACTACCTTTTTCTAAGTTTTTGTTGATTTCTACTTAATATTTTTTATTTTTTAAAGTAATTCAGAAATTCTCCAACACTGAAGTAAAAAAGAACCTACTAAAAGGGTTTTTTAGTTTTTATAGTTGTAATAAAAAGTTGTGATGCATGCGATATTTTTATAATTATCACTACTATTAATTTTTTTCTCTTTTTGCAGGCTGCATTTTTCCCAAATTTATTTCTTGCAATCTGATTTTTCATTCTATTATCATAAATGTGAATTTAAATTAAATAAAAACCCAGTGAGAAAGAACTAAATAATAAATGAAAGTATTTTTGTTAGTTTACTTATTTCAGATTTAAGCTTTTTAATTTATATCTTGGAAATTTGTTAGAAAGAGGAAATAAAGTGAGACAAACCAATAAAAAAATCGATGAAATAAGATAAAAGAAATCAAATCAGGTCAGAAAACATTGAAAAATATTAAGATCACTGTACACACCATATAGCAAAATGTAATTTTTAGGATGTTAAGTTAGCTCTTTTTAATAAGGCAAATTACACAAAGGATGTCATCATAAGGGAAGGTTTTATAGAGGTTTCTTTCAGAGAATTTGGAAATATTTACTTTGCCCATAGGACAAACCGCAAAACATCAATCCATTTATCGATGAGTTTCGATAAATGGATTTATCCTAGCCTATTTGATGAGTTTTGAATTCGAGTCCAATTACCAGTACTCAGGGATCTTATTGCTTGGCAAATTTTGGGCATTTATGAGTCATCTACAGAGGCTTTTCGCACATTTTTAGACGACTTTGCTTTACTACAAAAAAACTTGCCTGCTTGAAAAAAAGTTTTTTTTAACTGCTATTATATTTTTGAAAGGGCAAATTATCGTTTGCTATTTGAAAATTTTGTTTTCATGCAAAATGGCACTTTTAAAGAAGCAATGGACGGAAGGCTATTTTTGTGCTCCTTCCGAAGGAAATTATTCGTATTTAGTTATTAAAAAATGCTATGAAAGTCGTGAGCTTTCGATATCTAAACAAAGGTAGATAATATTATCAATAGGAAAGGAAAAAAACGTCAAAGTTTTGCTTCAAGGAGAATAATTGTTCAGAATACATATCCAAGGAAAAAACGGAACGTTTCCAATGTTGCAAAGGTAAGAACTTTAATGTTAAATGAAAACCTTTGAAGTCAAAGAACAGTTACATAATTATTAAAATGCTCAGCGTTCACTGTAAAAAAAGTGGTTAATGCTGATTTGAATCTTGAAAAGGTGAAAAACATAATGTGCATCATCTTTCTCTACGACATAGCGCTTAACGCAGAACGCGCTGCAGAATTCTTTATGTGAAACATAGATCCGAAAAAAAATGGAAAAATGTTGTCACAAGAGATGAATCTTGGATGTATTTAAATGAAAAAGATCCATTTATTTTCATCAAAGGGGAAAACAAATCTTAAAACATGGTTCAAAGAATCTAAAGAAAGTTCTTTAAAAGGATTTATGATTATTTTTCATGTAACGGCGAATTAATAATACAGAGAATAGAGGAAAACATTAAGATCAACTCCACATGTGATCAGAAACATATTTTATGCCTAGTCTTCAAGTATGAAATGCTTAGTATTCACTCACAGAGCCATAAATCAATAGGACTGCAAGACAAAGCAAGCAGCCACACATCAAAATCCACTGTTTTTTTAAATCCACTGTGTTAAATAATTTTATGGAAAAAATGAAACAAAAGGCGGGTATTAAGGCCATACCCTTCATTCACTCACATCCCCACTAAATCTCCTGATGTATCACCCACAAAGTTTTGCACTTTTGGACTTTTAAAAAACGGATTGTCCAGACGTCAATCTACAACCCTCCTTGGATTTTGGAAAGCTGTTCAAGAGGAATAGGTTAAAACACCCCTTTCGCTACTAAAAGAAGCTTTATTGTATTGGAAATTACAGTGTAGAAAGATAGAGTAATGGTTCTTAAAATGGAACATTTAAAACACAAAAAATGTTAGGTAAAATATTTCTATAAATACAATGAAAATCGTCTAAAAAATGTGCTAAGAGCCTTAGTAGAACGGGATCACCAAAGATTCTACATGATTTTGTCTCTTGTAGATACGGTGATCTTTGAAAATTATGTTAAAAACCAATGTCAGTGGTGATCGCCGCGACATAGTGTATTGCAATAATCTTGCTCTTTGGCAAGTAAGAGTAAAGCCATTTCACACACATAACTTTATGACGTACTTATATCAAATTTTCTCGTACGTGCTGTCGTAATGTAAATGCGTGTCCAGCTAGCATGTGGAAGCTGCATGATTCTAAGTTGTTTTTTACAGTTTTACTCAAAGAATGAGAAGTTCTGTGATTGAGTTCCGGCAACACCTCTCTCTAGATGGTGCTGGTTCTAATAGTCTTAGGGTTGAGTTAAAGTCCATATTCAACATTTACAGTTTCGATAAAATCAGACATAAAGCCCGAAACCTTGAAAATAATTCCTGCCAAAGTTTTGTAAATTTACATAATTGAAGAAATAAATTTTATTTAGGAAATTGTGAAGCATAGAATTTATTTCTCGTAACATTTCTAAATTGCTCAAATTATCTTTGTTACTTATATATGATGCCGTTGATCGTAAAAGCGAGTAAACTTTGAACATTGGCGAAGATCCCACCACATTTGCGCCTATCATTTTGTGGAACTTCGAAAAATTGACACATTTTTCTTTATACAATCAGTTTTCGACCTGATTCTTAAAAATCTTTCACTGATTTCTACCATTTCGATATGACATTCGATTTTACCGGAAGCTCTGTTTAGGGCGCTGTGAGTAAAAACGTTACACAAGCACATGTTCCAATTTATTACTATTTTGTCGGCCATATTCAGCTGACCGTATCTTGTCAATTAACATCTATCTTTTTATGATAGGATATCATAACTTGAAAATAGTCCACTGCTTGCTGTTCTTTAGAAGAAAATTTCAATAATTATTTTCAAGTGAAAAAAAATAGAGAAAAAAGAATTTTTGTTCTTGTGCATATAAACGAAAGGTTATCGAGAATCAGCCGGATTTACATCAAACTGAAGCGTAAATATTATGAGTGTGTTGCTATGTTACGCTTATCCATCAATGGCGCTAAATCGCGCTGTTTGGCGATTGACGGTTGACGGGATAATACGTAAGTGCATTATCTTCAGTTTAACGTTTGTTATAAAGCATTCATTTTTGAATAGCAGTTACGTCCTCTTCAGATTATACGTTGCAACTGGTTGAGTTACATTACCGAGTTGATTAGTAAATTTGTTTTCTTTCACCTTTCGAACTATTTTCAGTTTGTAGTTACGAAGAAAACTCTTTCTGCGTACAAAGAACTTTAAGTAATAAACTTTTGTCAAGCTTTTAAATTATATATTAAAAGATTTAAAGTGTTGAATTTTGATGCAGAAGCTTCAAACTGAATTGCTTGTAAAAATGTTGAAAAATGTCTGATTTTTACTGACTCATTACAACTCAACAGTAAATTCCGATAGATATTTGTTTACATAACAGTAATACAATATAGACAATATTAAAAGTGTTATTTTTTCTGTCCACATCCCCAGTAATTTTGTTTTGAAAAATCAGTAATTGCATCAAATTCTCTGGAGAGAGGATTTATTATCAATAAAACATTCAATGCAAAGGGTTTTGAAAGTATTTAATATGACTGTTAGCAACTAAAGACTAAAGATACGAAATGAAATGCACGCAGAGCTATATAAAATATATTGTGTTTATGATGCATATGTTACGGTGAAACACCGAATTCTGGAGAATGTCGACTTTCACCGGTGAATGTCAACATTCACATAGTCACTTGGTGTATGTCCGAAATATTTTCCAAATACTCTTATTTCTGACGTGCACCAATAAATGTCGACATTCACCATGTACTAATGGTGAATGTTCAACATATAATAATATTATATTTTCTTCTCCGTAATTCAGTCGCGAAAAAACGAACTTGAGATTTAAAATAAGATTTTAATAACATAAGAACTTAAAACACGCAGTACATTCAAAATGAGAAAGGAAAATAATAGAAGTTAAAAACTTATTTAATTATGCAGCACGTTCTAAATGAGAAAATAAAATAATAGTAATAAAAAACTTACTAAATTATGTGATTCAAATCTTATTTATTGCAACAACTTAAACTATTAAGACACTTTGAATTGCACAAGAGGAACCTTGCTTTTTACAACTGCATTTCTGGGAAACAGCCAGTCGCCTCTTTGTCTACTCTTCTCTTTTCGACCTACACCAGAGCATATCTGTGATTGTCGACATACACCGGTGAGGGTCCGAATGTACAAAAATGCAATGTTATATTCGATCTTTCACCTATGTATTTGGTGAATGTTAACATTCTCCGGTGAAAGTCGACATTCTCCAATTTCGGTCTTTCACAGTAACATATATAAACGAAAGGTTATCGAGAATCAGCCGGGTTTACATTAAACTGAAGCGCAAATATTATGAGTGTGTTGCTATGTCACGCTTATCAATCAATAGCGCTAAATCGCGCTCCTTGGCGACAATTTCACTGTCGACAGGATAATACGTAAGTGCATTATCTTCAGTTTAAGGTTTGTTATAAAGAATTTATTTTTGAATAGCAATTACGTTCTCTTCGGATTATACGTTGCAACTGGTTAAGTTACATTACCAAGTTGATTAGTAAATTTGTTTTCTTTCACCTCTCGAACTATTTTCAGTTTGTAGTTACGAAGAAAATTTTTCTGCTTACAAAGAACTTTAAGTAATAAACTTTTGTCAAGATTTTAAATTATATATTAGAAGATTTAAAGTGTTGGATTTTGATGCAGAAGCTTCAAACTGAATTGCCTGTAAAAATGTTGAAAAATGTCTGATTTTTATTGCATTTTTACTGACACATTACAACTCAACAGTAAATTCCGATAGATATTTGTTTACATAACAGTAATACAATATAGACAATATTAAAAGTGTTACTTTTTTGTCCATATCCGCAGTAATTTTGTTTTGGAAAATCAGTAATTACATCAAATTCTCTGGAGAGAGGATTTATTCAGTGTTCTAAATAATTAATGCCCACCAGCGGCCGAGCGGTAAAGACGCTGAACACTGGTAGTTCGGTCCGAGGTTCGAATCCCGCGAACGGGCTGGCTGCATGGGCGGTTTCGTGGTTTTCCCCATGTGTAACGTGTATACGAGCCAGTTTCCCTTAGAAAGTCCTCCACGAGGCATCCCTCCCTTTAGGCAGATAGCCCTCGTGTGTTTTGCCATAATTGAATAACCTAACCTATCTAAATAATTAATACTTTGTCTTGTGACATAAAATCAGAGTTTAGAAATGAAGGGGATTCTGTTATCTATAATATCTGAATTATCAAAAGGTCATCCGGAGCTAATGCTATTTACTCATTGGATACTATAAATATTAATCAGCTAAATTAATTTTTAAAATGATCAAAGATGATTAAATTATAAGTGGTATTTTTATTTATCAATAATAATGTTTATTTTGGAATATTTTTAGTTCTTCATGACCAATATTAGTAAAACATTCAATTCAAGAATTTTGAAAGGGAGTTTCAAGAGTTTTTTGTGTTCAAGGGTTTTGAAAATATTAAATATGAGTGTTATAAACTAAAGACTAAAGATATGAAATGAAATGCATGCAGAACTGTATAAAATATATAGTGTTTATAATGCATATATTGTTTTATATAATAAATTCCACTCCTTTAAGTAATATTTTGGTGAGGTTAGAAAACGAAAAAATTTTATTGCGTGGTGGATTATTCCACAACTTAACAATATTTGTTTTAATGATCTTATCGCTAAAATTTTTAATAACTATAATTATTTTTTATTTAATACTATAGCTGCTTTTCGTGGTGATTTTCTCTTCAAATACAAAAAGAAAATTTTTAAAAACCCGGAAGAAATGTGTTTTAATTTGCAGTTGTCTCAGTTCTTTCTTTATTTTATTATCACTATTAAAATTTCATAGATTACTCCGCACAATCATTCTGTGCTTCTAGTTCGTGAAGTGATATATTTGATTCTGAAATACTTGAAACTTGACTTAAATTCTAGAATGACATATCGATTGATTGTAAGTGTGAATTTATAGCGTTGTAAGAAATTATAGCATTTCCTCGGACATACTGTCTTGGTGAAATTTGTCAGCAAGTCCATCTAGCAGCAGGAAAATCTATAGTTCGAATCTCAGAGAGAATATATTTGACATTTCATTTTTTTTGTTTGTTTGTTTCGAAAATCATAATAGTTTCTTCCGCGACGTTATTGTGGACGATGTCATATATCTGTTCTTAAACAATTAGCTTTATCTTTTTTGACAGCGGAAGACTGGGGAAAGCACGAGAAGTTAATGTGTGAAAGTTGAAGTTTAGCATTGTTTTATCTTAACAAAAAGTGCAAGTGAAATTATTTCAACTTATATACGTTTTTTATTTAATTATGCTCGACTCCCATGCAGTCAGTCCATTCATCAGAATTTGAACCCTTGTTGCAATTACTAGTATTCAGTAGTTTTAGCCACTTCGCAGACCTTATATTATTTATAACCCGAATCATCACATTTCCCTGAGTGTACAGTGTTGTAAGTTCACTAATACTGGAAAAATGTTAGTGCACGTTCAATAATACTGGAAATGCGTGGCTTCGTTTTTTATGCAGGAACACGAAGTGTTTCTACTAAAATGAAAAAGTTTCGGTGCTATTCATTTTTTTTGCCAGCGCAAGTTAATATCTGTGGAGGATTTTCCGACAATATCATTAAAATATATACAATGTTTTTAATGAAGGTATTACTTTATATAATAAATTCCACTTCTTTGAGTAATGATAGTGTCAAACCACATGATAAGCTTCAATTTGTTTTACGATTTAGACTGGTATTCAAATCAAATCACATTTTTGGCTAAACGGTGGCCGAGGGGCCGAGACAGCTGAAATTTGATTGTTCGATCTGGGTTCGAACCCTAGAGAACAACTTAGTTGTATGAATCTTTTCGTGTAATTAATGTGAATACGAGCCTAGTTTCCATTAGAAGTCATTTCTTCATTTAGACAAATAGCCCTGGAGTTCTTTCCCATAATTTATTAAATAACAAACGAACAAAAAAATCACATTTTTAGTATGTGATCGTTCTGCATTCGAAACATTTTTTAAATGTGTGCAATGACTCCTTATAGTATCTAGTGTTCTTTACAGAGTTCACGACACACGTGTTTTACAGCGGAAAGAAATAAAAACGAGCATCTTAAGTTTAATTATTATCTGCAATAATAGTATCATTCATGTAGATGCAACGTATGATGAAAAAATACCGCTCTTTTTGTGATGACCCTGCGTATTTAATGTACTGATTATACATTATATGAAACCTTATTATCGTGCAATCATTACTACAAAAAGATTTTATTTGTTAATGTATTTGAATGTGAGGATATTATTGTTGTCTGAGCCATCTGTGCTAATTTCATCTTCTCGAATAAGAGTTCGAAAGAAAGGCTGAAGTATGTACAACGAAATACGTACGAAACATAAAGAAGCTCACATAATATGCTTTATTTATATTCGCAGCTGGTAGCAGCGGAAGGTTAAAACACATCGTTGCTGTTTTGGAACATTGCCAAAGTTATGATCATCGAAAAACTGCCTTTTATCTTCTATGTTTTAACATCTGTATACACGAGAAGGTGATTTTAACAGTCCAGGTATACAAAAAATTAATGGTAGTAACTGTGACCGCATAACTCAGTGAGAAATTACATGGTAAAACCAATGACTCATAATTAGTGAAATTTAATCTTTATTTGGCAATGATTTCAAATGAAAGGCTTAATACAAAGACACATTCTCTTTTTTCCCCTTCATCAGCAAATTGTCTCTTTTTTATTTCAGTACTATAGGAACAAATTGTTATTTTGTTTCTCTCGAAGATCAGAACCATCTCTCTTGAAATGAATTGAACAGAATACGTTTTTATTTAAAATGCTTCAGAAGTCCTCAACGGAGGCATCTTTTCGTCGCGTATTTTGACATGGTTAAGTAAACTGCTACAGCGCGATAGCGAAGAATTATTTCATCCCCCCCTCAGTGCGAGTGCTCGTTTTTTGTTTAGTATTAAAACGCAGAGTTGTCCTTTTAGTTGCGGAGAATAACAGGAATTATGCCTTTTCCTCATACGTGCTCTTATGCTGTAATTGGTTAATGCATCCAGTTAGCAACTAGAAGATCCGACGTTGAATTCCGACGTAGTTGATTTTTTATGTTTCCCATATAGCAAAAAATGCCGGGAAAAACTTAGTACTCTCAATAGTTGTATCTACTGAAAATGTATTATTTATTGATGAAGATTCATTTTACAAATATATTTAATTAATTCTAAAATGACTACCACATTTCCAGTTTATTTTAATTTTTTGTAAAAGCGGGAGTCCTAGAGACATGACATCCAATGACGATATTTATTTATGTTCTCAGAAATACTGGTTACCTTCAGAAGTGAGAAGTGGTCGCCACGAGAGGGTTTGCTTTGTATTGTTGGTGGATAATTAAGCTAGTGACAATGTTGCGCATCGCATAATCAAATAAAAGTTCAGGAATGCAACTTAGTTGGTGAAATGATGATTTCTAAAAGAATATAAATCAATATCATGCCTCTTTAAATCAGCAGTGCCAACAAGCACGTTTCAATGGGTGTCAGATACCAAAATGATATTCTCGATTCTTATAATTCACCTTAGATCTTGAACTAATCTTTTCAGAGATGAAATTGGTCGAGAATTCTTGTTATGCTGACAGTGCCAAGCTTGGATAATACAGATAGTTTATTTAATGTCTGGAAAGCGAGAATATTGTGCATGCTTGTTGTCCAGTGTGGTTAGTGGACCGTAATAATGAGGCACTTTGGAATGATGCATTTGTTGCTCATTGCTTTCCAGCAAACCAGAGGATTTACGGGTAACATGTTCCAGTGAATGGAATTTAATCTTTCGGAAAAATCAGCTATAATCATAATTTAACAATGCTTGCATTACTGTTTATTAGCATAACTTTACTACCGAAAGCGATAGCAGTTAATATGGATTTATATATACTTATTATCCATAATATGTGTTAAATCCATAATATATGTTATGTTATTCATAACATGTGTTTGCTTCATATTGCCGAGCAGTACCTTACGTTATATCGAAAGAGATTTACGGCAAGAATAACTGTTAAATGTTGATCATAGACCCAAGGTTTGAATTTAAAAACTGAATCAATCAATTAATTCCTGTGATAATTTTTGCCAAATACATCTTTTAGAAGGAAAATATATAGAATTAAAATTTTTGTACTTTTATTTATGTTGAGGTACATTTATCTGAGTAATTTATTTTGCATTAGTTTTTTAAAGGTTTTATATGGTTGCATTAGTTTTTTAAATGTTTTATATGGTCTTCGATTTTGTGATGACTCATGAAGCCATTTAAACATAGGAATAAAGTTATTCCAGTTTTCCTTCTCGATAGTAGTAAATGTCTTGGGAAATTCGTCGCGGTTAGTGATACTCTTTCCTTGAGCTGTAAAGCAGATTTTTTCTTGGATATATTTTTCTACAGAGAGTCTTCAGAAAAGGTCTTGAAGGCGTTTGAAAGCTGGCGTTACTATGAGCTAAAGTGTTGATAAATTCTTACTATTCAGTCCAGTTTGATGTGCAGTGATGACATAAATATTACCCGAGGGTACAGCAGAGGCTTGCATTTGACATCGGGAATCTTAGAATTTCATCTACTGTAACGAGACCATCCTGTTTTTGTGCGCCTTGATGTCCATGCTGCTTCAAAGGATCTGTAATAAAGAATTCTATGAAACCAGTTTCAGGACTCTTTAAAAAATGCCGTTATTTTTTAAGCCTTTAATGACTTGGCAGCAGTAGTCACTGTATTTCAAAACTTAAAATAAGTTGCTTTTACAGAGAAGTTCTGTGTTTAGAAGTGGAGAGTTTGCACAATTCTGGGCCGCTATGCTTGTTCCGTTAGCCTATCATAAATTTATTTTCCATCTGACTTCATAAATGATGCTTTTGCATAAATTATAAAGTCTTTGTTTTATTCCTGAAGGATTGAAAAAAGACTGCGTTTTTTTATATATTATTTTTTGTTAGTTTTGCTTTAAACAGACCACAGCGAGATTATCAGAAACTTACAAAGAGATTATATCTTGTTCACAAAACATTACTGAATATCTGTTATAGATTGCACATAATGAACTAAAGTAAGTTGATCATTTAATCGATAACCATCGAATCACACTATTATTCTACCTGATAATGCCTTTCCTTTCTTTGAAAACATTACATACCTGCCTTCTTATATGTATATGTATAAGCTACTGTAAAAAGAACAGTTAATGCACAAAAGCAAAATCATATTAAGTGACCTTTTTTTTGCAATTCTGAATAACGAAATATTTTCTGCAACAGTTTGCTGCTCTAGATTATTATTCCCTCTCTAGATTAGTTGCAAGGCTTTTCATCTAGGAATATCTACATCAGCGGCTCTCTACCTTTTGACTAACGCGTACCTTCTAAACAAAAATTGAAAAATTTTAGTACCACCACTACATTTTACAATTATTATGTTTCTGTTTCTAAATAGAAATATTTCTATTGCAAATAGCAATATATATATTGCGATATGCACAACCAATTGGATATTAGTATTAAGTATGCACACATAAAAAATATTAGATTAAAAATTTGTTACCATTTTAATTATCATAATTTAAGTTTACTTTAATTCTAAAATTTAGTGCGAAATTTGGGCATGTTTAAGAGAGATCAATTTCTTTATGTCTGGTCTTATTTCACTTAGTTTTAACCGTTAATTAGGATCCACTTTTAATTTTGTTCTGTGTTTATTTTTAAATATAACATGGAAGAATATCCTTGTTCACACAAATAGGTTGTACAAAAAGGCAATGAAACTTTATCAGCTTTTATCTGAAATGCCTCTAAATTCTTTTTTTTTTTCGGTTCAGCCAATTAACAAGTGTGTTATTTTTGAAATCTTCAGTTAGAGTTCGATCACAGGAAATTTCTATCAATTATTCTTTTTCTTCACAAGATTTTTGGATTTAATAGTTAAAAATAATTTGTTTCTTTCCGTACCACCAGTGGTACGCTTTCCATTGGTTGAGAATCCTGATTTACATTATTTGAATCTTCTTTGAAGCAATAGCTTTATATCATTGAAGATAATAAACTAAAACGGAGATGTTAATTCAGATTTATTTCATAATTGATATTTTAGAGAAATAACATTCGATTTTATGAACAATTTCTTTATATAAAGTATAAATTTTACGGATAATTCTTCACATAAAGCTTAACAATATTATGACATAAAGATATAAATATAAAATGTAAACTGAAATAAAAAAATGTCACGTTATGTAACGAATAACATTGCCAAGGTAATGCGTCATCTCTGAGGTTACTGTTCCACAAATGAATTTGAGAAAAAATAAAAAACGCAGAAGTTTTTCTTCCAGTCCTGTTATGGACTTACAAACATTTTTCTTGTCTGAATACTTCTGAAGACGTTACTGTCGACGCCCATAGCCGTCCACGCCAACAAGAGTCTGGCTAATTTTGTTGATTTCTTCTTGTATAAGACGATCATTTTACTATTTCCGAAGTATGATGTAATTTCTCTTCTGATTTCTACTGTAGATGAAAGGAAACTGAAAAGAAATGATGTATCCAGTTTGGAATGTTATGAAAATACGCTATTGCAAGAAATAGCTGTTCTAAATCTTTATAAAAAAAATAAAGTGTGCTAAAGGCCAGCTATCACTTGCTTTTACTGAGTGTTGACATTTTGTAATGCCATCAATTAATTAATATGCGTTTTTCAAAAAATATTACTTTTTAATTTATAATGTTCATTTTTTAACAATCATAATTATAATAATGACACATTTTAATTTAGAACACTAAATTTCACATTTGGTCTATTATCTGGCCTTTTATGGTGAACACCTTCCTGAAACGGCCACCTATAAAAGTGATTGACATGCTTCTGAGGACATAAATAAATACCGGTATTGAGCATTACGCCTCTGCGACGACTCACAGATGACCAAAATCGTATGTAGCAATGTGATCGACTTAGTCCACTGCATCAGTGTAATTATCAAGACTAATATGCTTAATAATTAAAATTACTTGGATAATGACAAAACAGGCAAAGGAAGCTCTATACACTCAGTATCTTTAACTTCTTGAATTACCAGTGTTTCGTGGCTTTAAAGACCTAGTCACTGATGTCCTTAGACCAAGAAAAAACAGAATTAAGTACAGATTTCATTTAAAATACCTCAAAGGTCAGCCTATTTCTATGCACTAAATTAACAAAGTAGTAAGATTTTGAATTCTTGTTTAAGTATGAGACTTAGTTGATTCAATCTTGACGTAATGACGTTAGTGGCATTAGAACTCTAACTGCACGATCTGGCAGGATTCAAAACAGAAGAGGAGAAACCATCTTTACTTGAGTTAATGAAACGAGCAGCTGGATTCCCTTGATTTCTACTAGAAGATATGATTTGACCAAGACAAAGTGACTAAAGTGTTGTAGCGGTGAGCTACGTATGTGTCAAATGCTCATGTGCTTGATACAGAGTTTCTACGTTTTTTCCAAATTTAAGTTTTGCTACTAGATCCTATACTATCTCGCAAGCGGCCATTTTAAGTTTTATGTGTAAAAATAACCTTAAAAATTGTATGGCTTGACGCATCAAGCCATACAGTGGACCTGTGATAGCGAGACTACGTATCATACTAAATGGTAGATTCCCTGCGATAAGTGGCAACCACTTTTATAGATTACTAAAGAGATCTCCTCGAGAATTAACAACCACTTATTATAAAACAGATCTCTACAAGTGTCATAAGGTTATTTATACCGCACTTGAAGAATTTCACTCTATGAAGATGATAAAAATTTTAATAATCTGATAGATAAGTCAAACATTAAAGCATTTCTGGAATGAAACATTGTCTATGCCAAAAATTATTATAACCACTTGTTAAAAAGGGTAATTAAGAGATTCGAAGCACATTTTGCATTCCAATATATGTATCTATTCCATGAGTTTTGATGCGTGAGAACTGACGTTGTCTTCACGCCGTACGACGATCTCAGGCCAACATTTCAGAAACTTCCAGAAAACAAGTTTTCGAAACCCTAGGAGCAGTTTTTCTGGCAGCCTAGAAATGCTAACTCTTTCACTTGAGTTAAAGTATGTATAGAAAGTTGTGTCGGAGCTCAGATTTAGTTCAAACTTATGAGTTATGTAAGACTCATGCGAGTGTTTTGCTAATTGTCATCTTGCTTAGTAATTGCTACTTTTGAATTTGCCCTGCAAGAGATTTTGGTGATCTGTGATATTAAAAGTGAATTTTGCCTTACCTGTATTTTTATCTTTCGTCTGTTTATAGCTTTTTGTAAGAGTTGTTATTCGCCTCAATAAGAATTCTTCTTGTTCGTCTAGTCTAATTATTAAAAACGATCTCTAGTATCCTATATCATGCAACAGTATCAAAGACCATTTCATTTGCATTAACTACATTTAACTTGTACAATTAATTTCCTTTTACTATTAGATAGTAAAAATGTATTGCTTTATTTATTAGATTTTCATGAAGAGAAAAGCAGTGGAACATAACTGTATATATAACAACAAAGAAAGTAGATATTAATGAAAATTTTTTATCCCAATATCTTAGACATCTTATGTATTTCAAGATATCGTCATGTAATAACAGCATTAAGAAAGCAGCCTTCTTTTATGCAACTTTTAATTATTTTTCCCTTTAATTTCGTTCCAACAGATGTGAGTTCTGTAATTTTACAGTCAACTGAATATTATTCGAACAAGATTGTTAAATAAGTTGCTGAAAAAGAACACAATGGACCACGTAAAATCTTATCTTTTCTTTACATTATATTGCGCTTGAATAATTCAGATTCATGAAATAGCGGAAATACGTGTATGGAAATTTTATTTAATAAGTCTTTTATCTTTTTTTCTTTTTAATTTATTCCGCTGTATCTTCGTTTTTACTCATTTCACGATTTTTAATGGAAAACCTTCATCCCAATAAAATTATTTTGAATAATTTTCTTTTCCCATACTTTTTTAAAATTAATTCTGCCTTTTTGAATTAAATATGAATCATTGAGAATGATTGGAGAAATGCATAAATTCAAATTATTTTATATTTTTCTTTAAATTAGGTAAGGTGGTGACATCAATTTATTGTACGATGTCATTGCTTTCTTACTGGAGGCATGTTTGATTTGCTGTATGAACCATTTGATAAACTACTAATACGAAGAACGTGAAAAAGCTTTAAACATTACAGGCAGTGTAGAATAAGATAGAAGGGTAACTTAGTATCACTCTGCCATAAACTAGAATGAATTCTGTAATTTTATGCTCCATAATGCCCTCATGCATCAGAAATGAAGAAGATGAAAGCATTTGAAAAGCGACGTCGAAATTCATTAGATATTATTCTGAAGTCGAAAACTCTTTGCCGCATTGGGAGGAGAAACCTGGGTTTGAAATTTTTCGTTGAAGTCCTTCAAAGGTTGCAATGAGTCTATATGGGCTTAACTTTAAATCTTATAACAACTGAAACTGGATTTTTGTTGACAGATCGACTTATGATTGTTATGTCATCAGCTGAGCTTGACAAAGACACACATGACTTTTTAATCTATTTTCACCTTCTTTGCTGCGTGTTTTCGTGGTGTGACTGCAATCCCGTCCGGCTACCAATCAAGAGGTCCAGAACTCGAATCGTGGTGAAATTATCGCTTAATTCACATTTCTCCTGCTCCAAAATATATAATTGAATCTATACTGGCGACCGAGCCAAAATTTAATGGACGATAATTCGTCAATATTGGGATTTGGCGATTAGGTCTCCGCTTCCCCAGTGGCCCTTTAATTGGAGGAGAAAGAAAAATATTTTCTTCCTCCTTACTGCGTGCTTTCGGGGTGTAATTGGAAATACGTCTAGTCGGTAGCTATAGACTTCAAGTCCCGGCGAGTGCAATACACATTTTTACGTTTCCTACTTCGAAGTAAAATGCGTAACGGTCTCTACAACTTAACATCGCAAATGGCATTTTTCCATGTACCCTGAATGAATGGTATAGCAGGTATATAAATCACTAAAGGCCCTTAAGAAAGGGAATGGTATATCTTGCAGTATGGAAAGAAAAAGAAGTTTACAACAGTTCTTTTATCTGGATTGCAAAGGTGCTGTTGATAATGCTTGGTGGCCATCGATCTTTAATTTTCTAAAAGGTATTAGCACACCGCATAATACCTATAACCTGCTGAAAAGCTTCTTGAACGAGAAGACTGCTGAGCTTCAGCTTGGCTTCGAAGTTAAAGTTTATTTTATTAAAAAAGACTGTTCTCAAAGCTCTGTGTCCGGACCTACTTTTTGGAACAGAATAATAAATGATCTTTTAAGTCATCTCGACGGTTGTTTAAAAAAATGCATTTGCAGACGACTTACTTTTAATTTTCCAAAGAAAGACTTTAAATAACATTCTTTTGAGAGTACAGGAAGTGCTAGATTTTGTATCTAATTGGGCGATTTCTCTTAAACTCACTTTCAATCCTTCAAAAAGTAAAGCTATGATTGTTTTCAGAAATTTTGATGAACAAAATATTCCTCCTTTGATACTCGATGACTCTCCTTCGGAATTTGTAGAAAGTGTTGTTTCTTGTGTCATTCTTGACCAAAATTTAGCACATTGAATTCCTTTCTACCAAATATGAAAACAATATTAATGATTTTCACTGAATCGTCAAAAATACTTTTAGAGTAAGCTACGATGTCAAGAAACTGATGTATAAGCAGTGTATTGTATCTTTCATTTCGTACGGCTGTCGTGCTTGGGGACGTGTTTTTGCAAAGAAGATTAGCAAAAGAAATCTCAGAAAGATTTAACGGAGAATTCTTCTTCGTATTATTAGTGGCTATAGAACCTTAAGCTATGAGGCTACTTTTGTTCTTGCAGGAGGTTCCGCCTATTGATTTCGAAATTGAATATAAGAATAACGTTTTCGAGGCACTGTCAACTGATACTTTGGAAGACTGCATGAATGGAAATATCCCCTTCCCTGATATTACGCATGTAGCTACTTTAGAGCCCATACCTTTCTGCGATTATAAAGAGACTACTGAAATGAGTTTTCATATGGTTTTTTTTTACAGATGGTAGCAAGATGAACAACAAAGTTGGCCTTGTATTTGTTCTTTTTGAAGGCCATTGTGAGGTTTCTTGTTTTAAACACAGTATACGGAATGATTGCACAGTTTTTTGCCATCAAATGGATCAAGGATAATGAGACAGCATCCTCAAGGTACCTTATTTGTTCTGATTCTCTTTTTTCTCTTCACCTTTTGAACTGTGTTACCAGCAGCGACAAATAAGTAATCGAAAGTTACTAAAACGTTCGTTCCTTCTATTTACCACAGACTGCATTCCAAGTCTTTCCTCTCAATTAATTTTAAAGTTTCTCAGTTTTTATCTGGTGACGATAAATTTGCAAGTTACCTGTTTCGTTTCAATCGAAGATCAGACAATTTATGTGACTGTTCAAAAAAGTACCTCAAGATGTGGAACATTTGATTATCTCATACCCTACCTTTAATGGCTCTAGATTATGCTTGCAGAATGATTTGAAAATGTTCGACGTGACTTGGCCAGTGAACTTCTCTGTTTTTGTGAAGTCCAGACTGCTGTTCTCTGCTTTTATTCGTTTTATTTATGCATGCAACATTTAATGTTTTAGTTAACTTACTTCTTTAAGATCCGTGTTGTACATCTGTAGTGCACGGGGAGATTGTATGTGTTCAGATATATATATATATGGAAAAACGAGGCATTACCTTGGAAGGGCGGAGTCTAGTCAAGTGGAGGAGACATGATTTACAAGTCTGAAAACTGACTTCTTGTCACTTAGGTCTCAATGCATAATCTATCTCTAAGCTTCTCGTCCTAACCATCTCGTCTCCCGAATGTTAAAGAAGGTTGACAGTGCTGTAGGCCAGCTGTTCCGTCGATGGCGAAAAGAAAAGAAAAGTGCTGTAACTTACTGCACTGTTGAAAAGTCTGGAATTAATTTTGTGTAAATACTCAATCGCAGATTCAATTTTGAGGTCTCTTTGGATAATGTTGTTAAGGAATAAATAATGCAACTTTGTAAATGGTGTATAAGATTTCATTCTGGAGTGCCTGAAGGGGCTGGTAGAAACAGTTCACCACACCGGGGTGGCGTACGCAAATATGGGAAGAATAATAGGCAGCTATAACATTCTCTTTGGCATATCTAAGGCAGACTAGCGTCTCAGAAAACGAAGAAGCTTCATGATCACTTTCAAGGGTTTGTCGCGGACGCAGGAAAACCAAGCATTCATTCTGTTTCCAGTAAGAAGAATGAGACGAGTTATTTCTTCTCTGGAACAGAAGAAAAAAAATAAAATTTATAAAACAGATTTTGTAGATTTGTTTTTAACTGTCTTTACCTTTTATTCTGTAGCTGGCTGATTTCCATCCAAACAATTGTGCAGCTGGATTAGATAAATTATTTATCTTAGCATTGTACGAAGCATGTAAAACGCAAGATTTCAATATTCACTAAGACTTTTCCGAAATAAAAGCACCTATGCTATATAATTAATTACTTATTATCCTAGTTTCATGTAACTGCATTTTCAATACTGCATAATTAATCTTACGTTAAGTGTATATCATATTTTTATTATTTTTAATGCTATGATCATATTTTTTTTAATGTAGAAAATAAATTATTTATACCTCAATTTTCGTGGACAGTGCTCATAATGAATTGCTCATTACTTCTAAGCATTAAAGAATAAAACGCCAGTTTGTATGTCAGGCTTTCCCTGAGTTATTTCAGTGATTGTCAAAAACTATTTAAATCATATTCTTGCCATGTCCAAAAGTCTAATGCATCCCCAAAATAAAATTGCCATATGATGTTTCCAAAAAAACATATATAATTTCTGACGACATTTAGCAGTTTTAATCTATTGAAAAGCATATTTGCACTGTAAATACGACAAAGACGTTTAAATATTAATATTGTTATTGCCATAGCATTATCCATTACTGAGCCTCATAACGGCCAGTTAATGACATAAAGTAAAAAATAAAAATTTGCTATAAAATGCCGCAAGAAAGCTTTTAATACTTTTTGCGGTATTTTCTTAGAAAATAAAGAACAAAATATAAAACCGAATACAAATCTTTCTTATGAAAACATTTAATCGTATTTCGGGAGTTGAGGAATTATGGATCCCCAGAATTCCATGTGAGAAACGCAATTGTGCCTTTATGCTTTAACGTAATTTTCTTAAATCATGCTTTTTATCCATTTGAAATTTTCAAACGTAAATTTAGCTGGACATTTAGTCTGTTGCTACGCTTGTTATTTAAGTACACTCTTGCTAATACGCGTTATGAAGAAAGGTATTGTAAATTTGATGGCACCAATATGACCAACAACTTGAGAATACGTTTTGCAATACATTGTATTTTTTTCCTTGTAATGTAATTTAAGAAAAAAAAGAAAAAGAAAATCTGAAAGTTTCAGGCTTTAAATTACGTTCAAAGGGGCTTTTTTAACATTTTGTGTATTACCTTTATTTATTAAATATCATGTTCTTCATTCTTAAACCATAAAATTCAGTTAAAGAACAATATCGCGAAATAATTTTAAACTGAGCATATCTTTAGAATTTTCTAGTCTCCCGCGCTGGAGATAAAAATGTTTTTTCTGTACTACGTTGTCATTGCTGGCTTTGAAATGCTTGAGTTTATTAATCAAAAATTCGTTAAAGTTTTACAAAATATGAAATCTGTAATAAAACAAATTCCAAATTTCAAATTTGGGCTTCCAGATGCCCATATTCGCAGCAGGATTACGTTATTGAAAATTCGATGGCTCTAGGTACCGTCGTTTTATCACATTGCGAGAAACATGCCATACATTTAAGCAGATTCTTCATTATTTAATTTCTTTAAATATAATACAGAGCTGCAATATTTGGTGGCAACAGTTTGAAAAGTGATACAACGCTTTTAGTGATTGGACGCAAAATCGCAAAAAGAAAACAATAGTCCTTCAGGGACAAAGCCCCTTTGGACTAAAAGTGGTATGAAAAAGAAAAGGAGCACATCCTTTCTTGACAGCTGTTCGCGTGCCTCCTACGAGTTATCCCCCTACCTCCAGAAACACGCTTACTACAGCAGTTTGAAATCTATTGAGATGTTTAAAAATAGTTTTATTCTATATGCTTTACAATCTTTAGTTTCAGTAAATGGGTTGTACTCTATTATATACAGTATGTTGTAAGTAATACTTTCAATAATTATATATTG
>KK119890.1:478582-494640 GCA_000611955.2 Stegodyphus mimosarum
CAACAAATCATGACACTTAGCGAAGAACTATTCCTGTTTAGCCATCCATTGAAAAGGTGCCCAATGATAGCAGCAACGGAAACAGTAGGGTTTTCTCTCGAGGTGGCGTTTTCTTTTCCCCTCGATATTTTGTTCCCTAATCTTTGCGAAACTAAAAATGTTTCACTAAATTCCGAATAGCTGTTGGCTTAAATGAAAACTTTTGTCGATATTTCTGAAGAATGAAGGTATAGGCTCTTTGAGGTGAAATATCTAGATATTGTAATGAGTATTTATTTATTTTTTAAAATTTATGAATATGAGATTTCTTTGCATGATACACATTCTGTACGGCAAGTAGATGTTGTATAATATCACATCGTGACAGAACGAAAATGAAATTGAATGCTGGGCTTTATTTTATGTTTGCCATCATTTATATTTAAGTTTTCGGAATGCATTTGTATAATTATCTATCTTCCTATTATGATAAACTAAAAAAACTTTGCTACCAGATAGTCATGCCGATTTTGCTTATATTAATTCTATGTGTTCGTACATTTTCGTTTTTACATGGTTTTATTTAATTTGGTTTTAATGTTTATTTAAATCGAGTCTTGAAATTTTTTACTCACTTCTATCAATTCTGTTTGTTTGAAAATTGTTGCTCATTCGCATTTACGATGACAATTAGATATTCCACAGGAATCTTTTAAAAATTTGTTTCAGATATTTTCTTATTTTATATTTATTTTGTTACTTATTTTCTGATTTAGATATTTTCTTTGAATGCAATATACTGTCCAGATCGGAAGGAATAATTTTTCAAAATTCAGAAGCAATTTCTTTTTTACTTTTCCGCACTTGCAGATTTTGACACGACGAAGGATAATCTAACTCTTACTCGAAAATTCTTATAGTGTTTAGTCATCCTGGCAAGTATTAGCTAATAATAGCTATACCCTTCCGAAAGTTTAACAGACTGGACGGCATTTATTTCAACTCTTATAATAACCACTTAACCATAAAATTCATTTCAACGGAAATATCACAAAATATTTAAAAGAGCATATCTGTAGAATTTTCCATACGCAGTCTCGCGTACTAGCGATAATTTGTTTTTTCGTACAGTGCTACCATTTCTCGTTTTGAAGTAAAAAAATTCCAAATTTGAGCTTCCAGATGCCCATATTCTAATGGAGGACTACGTTATTCAAAATTTGATATACATTCATGTAGATTCTTCATTATTTAATTTCTTTAAATATAATCTAATATTTGGTGGCAACAATTTGAAAAGTGAACCGATATTTATAGTTAACCGACGCAAAATTCCAAAACGCAATTAATAGCCCTTCTGGGCAAATTGTCTGTTTGGGCTAAAAATTATCCAATCATAAGTAGATATTATAGTGACTAATGCAATTTTGCATATTTTTACAAGAGCAATCTTAAAGTTGTATATAACAGTATGTGTATTGTTTTAAATACTATGTACAATTTCTAATAATACACATATTTTTATGTATTTATATAGTTATTATTTATGATATTCTATTTAGCACTTTATACAAAATCCTTTTACGTCAAGTACATGTTACTATACAATTTCCAGTTAATACAGTTACAATGTATTAAAACTTTTTCAGGTATTCGTACGGAGCCTTTTTTTTCTATGTAGTAGCAATGATTGACTGTTTTTCTTTCTCCAATTAGTAATGCTACTTATTTTGTGTTTAGAAATTTTAATACCACACATTTCACAACGGTTTTGAATGATGGAAAAAAATATTTTTCTTCGGAAAGAGAAATAATATATCCTTTAATCCACAGCTTGTTTACATGCTACAGTTTGAAAGAAGAATAAATTTAAAAGTATCAGACGATATTTCTCATTTCACATGATAAGCTGTTGCAAGAAAGTTTTATTACAAAACATTTGCTTTTTTGCTTCCTTGTAAAAGAAGTACTGTTACCGCGAAAAATTTCGGGTGTCATGTGTCAACGAAAATATCCATTTTGACCGCTCTCGAATCCATTTGAACGATGCTTTTGCTTAACATCTGTATGCACGGACAAAATAAACGGCTTTTTTTTTCAAAAGATATTGTAAAATGCATTTAGAAAAGATTTCCCGTGACTTCTATACGTACATATATATGTATCTCGTATAATTAAAAAACGAGCGGTCTCAGGACGCTGAAATGTAGTTGTGCACCTTCCGTTTTGGTTGCAATCAGCCTCACCAAACGTGTATATATATATATATATAGTTTGGTGAGGCCGATATATATATATATATATGTATGTGTTTGCGTATATATATATATATATATATATAATATATACGGCTTAGTGAACTCAGTTTTGTTAGAGTCTATTAGAGTCTCGAAACGGTATTTAGCTTCGAATCTGTGAAAGCGTTGAATCACTTTGCAAATTGTTGCCACCAAATATTATCGACCTATATTATATTTAAAGAAATTAAATGATGAAGAAACTGCATGAATGGATGTTTGTTGCGCATTGTGAAAAACCAACGGTATCTAGGGCTATCAGATTTTGAATAACGTAGTCCTCCATCCGAATATGGACACACCTGGAAGTCCGAATTTAAAATTTCGAATTTTTTTATTACCCATTTCATGTTTTGTAAAACTTTAACGAGTTTTTGATTAAAAAACTCAACGATTTCAAAGCGAACAGTTTCAACATTGTACGGAATGAAACACTTTTATCTCCAGCGCTAAGATTGTTTAGCGGAAATTTTAAAGATATGCAGTTTTTAAATATTTTTAGCCCCAAAGGGCGTTAACCCAAATGCTCTCGAAATGGGTATGTGGTGTAAATGAGAAAACGCCCCTTTAGGCGTAGTATAAAATGTGTAAGATTTTCAGAATTTTTATTAAAAATTTTTTTCTATTCTTATAGGTTGGTAAATTGGATATTTTTTATCTTAAAAGGGATTAAATTATATTGTTCTTATGTTCCGATTCAGGTGTTTATACCTTTCGTTAATCTGCATGCAATAGTTGTAGAATTATCGACAGTTTAAAAGTTGCTTATGTGGTACTAAACCTGTTGACCGCTATTTGGTTATGTGGCTGCCATTTGTTTACGCTTGAAACTCTTAGTAGAATAGGGAATTAAATTGCTTTGTGTACCAACTTCAGTGTCTTTTCACCGAGTGGGATCAAAAGTAAACTTTCAACTCTGGGCACCGAAAAATCTATCTTCTTTCCCCCTGGCCGAATTACTTGCTTTTGCGTAGAAACTCTAATTTAAACTAAATTTTTTTAAACTGCTTTTAACTGCATCTGGTGTTTTACGTTTTTCTGTATTTTACCTTTTTTAATGAAAATGCTTTGTGTTTTTATGTATTTTTGACTTGCCGCGAAGTGAGAACTGAATTACTTTAATAAGAAATATATCTCTAATGAAATTTTAGGAAATAAGTTTAAACGAAATGCGTAAAATATGTGTATAATTTAATTGACCATACAAGGAGTCATGTGGTGTCCACATCAGAATTTTTTAAATTCTTTATCAAAATTGTTATAAAATTAAGGAAAACTTTCTGTATTAGACGGTGCTACTTAGAGGTAATGATCAAAAGTTTTGTTAAAAAGTCTTTTTCTGTCGTGTTCAGCCTCATTCAATGAAGAGAGGTATTTCATGATGTTCTTTTTACGGAGTTAATATTTTCTAGTTTTTCTGCAACCATATCTATCTTTAGTAGACTGCCAATTCATCCATGACTATTTTTGTTCGATTACTTAAAGAACTCTCTGTTCCATGAGAACTAGTGAAATTAGCATCTTATCTGCTGTTGAATTTAAAGTAGTTGTATTATGTTTAAATTCTGTGTTACTGTTTTAGTGAGTGAATGAATTTTAATTTGATTATGTTATGAACTATTAGATGTTCTTTTGGGTTTCGTTGATTTTGATTTCGCGGACTTCAAAAAAATATGTGAAGCTATTATTAAAAAATAATTAGAAGACAAAAAAAAAATCTGAAATGTTTCAGATTTTAAATTACGTCCAAAGGAACGTTTATTTAACATTTTGTGTGTTACCTTTATTTGTTAAATATCATGTTCTTCGCACTTAAATCACATAAAATTCAGTTCAACTTTAATACCACAAGATATTTAAAAACAGCATATCTTTAGAATTTCCGATAGACATTCTCGCGCGCTGGAGATAAAAATGTTTTATTCGTATAGTGTTGCCATTGCTTGTTTTGATATCGTTGAGTTTGTTAGTCAGAAATCCGTTAAATTTTTATAAAATATGAAGTAGATAATAGACCAGAGCTATTTATTTAGAACTGTAATTAAAATTCCTTTTTATTTTCCCGTGCAACGCACGCAGACGATTTTTGAAGAGAAAGCTACGTCAAAAAAAAACAAAAAAAACATGCATACATTTATGCAGATTTTTCATTTTTTAAAATTTAATGCAGAGCGATAACATTTAGTGGCAACAATTTGAAAAGTGATTCAACGTTTTAATGATTCAACGCAAAACGCCCAAACGAAAGTAATAGTCCTTCGGGACTAAATCCCTTTGGACTAAAAAATTAGATTTAAGAAAGGTTAATATTTATGTGTGTCAGTAAGAGTATTGATGCTTCGTTGTTTATTCTGAAGTTCAGCGAAAATTTATCCCGTACTTACCAGAGCCTCATGAAATCCCATGAAGAGCCTCACGCTTGAAAGTCCATTATTTGCGAATCATCTCTGAGTAATGTTAGTAAACGTACGCTATTGGTACTGATATACTAAAAATTAAAGTTTTGAGTAAAATTGATGCTCTTACTGAGTTATGCACTTTACTGTTACTAAAATTTAAGAAATGGTATAAAATGAAAACTAAGAAATAATTATTGTAAAAATATTATTGGGGAAATAAAAGAAAATTATTTTATGTGTTATTGATATAGTATTGGTACTATGATGCTATGAAATAATTTTCAACAGTGAGTTAATGCTATATGATAAATTTAAATTTGAAAGTTTAAAAATAAGTGTAATTCTGTATATATTAAATTACGAAAGTAGAAATAGAAATAATTCTGGTAGCATTAAATAAATTGTGTTGAAATGCAGAAAAACTGTTAGTGCTATTATTCTATTTAAAATTTCTTTCAAACAAATCTATTAAGTAAAATTACTTTTAAAATTTTTGCAAAAGATTCACCTTGTGTTTTTCTTAATACGTATATAAACTTTAAATCTTTGCTATCTTGTTCTTTTTACAGTTTTCTTAATATAACAACTGCTATATCTCAGTCAGACTTTTACGATGTTAACAAATGTAATCTAAAACTAATATTCTATATGCTATTTGTAGCCTCCAAAATCTCAGCATAAACAAACGCCTGTAACACAGTAATTGATACAAAGCAGGCTACGCATCGAACAGAATAATATGAAATAAAATATTTATAAAACACTTTTAAATTACACAGAGTTGATAAATACACTAAAAATTAAAACATCATTTCTAGGCATCTTAATATTCTTCCTGTTATCATAACATTCATAACATTCTTGCAAGACGTAGACTGCCGGGGGGGAAGGACTGTTCTATATCTTCCGTTCTACTGGGTCGACTGACGAAATTCAAATTGCGTTTTCCATGCCTCGAAAGCTCGACTTAGGATATATATATTAGATTTATACATAGCTTTGTTCTAAGATAGGTATCGACACAAAATGGGAATTTTTCTGAAATAACATACCAATTGTTTTCCATATTTCGATTCTATGATTCAAATTGTCCCTAAGTATTAAATTTTGTAAAATTTGGTGCGAAATTTACGGAGAAATTCAAAAATTTAACTTGGCGAATTTTTTTCAGTTTGCGCCAAGAATAATTCACTTGGCAAACTTCTTAATACATGGCAACCTATTTTTCTATCCCTTCCATTGTGCATATGTGGAAAAAAAAGTCACATCATTCCTACCTTTTTACATTGTGGATGAGTGGAAAAAAAAGCCACATCGTTCTTACTTTCAAATAATTTTAACAAAGTGCGTAAACCACATTTCCGCTATTATCGCTTTCAACAAATATGCCAAATTACAAAACGCACCAATATATAATTTCACGTATATCTTCCGAAATTTTGAATAAAATGCTCTAATTTTTTTGCAGGTATGCTTAGAAATACATCTACTTTAAGATGACTTTAAAACTTTTATAGGTTGTAATTCAAAATTTTTTTCGAAAAATTTCTAAAAATTATTTAAAAACACAAATTTTAAAAATAAATTATATAAAATGGGTAAATTTTATTTGGAATGAACCTAAATTTCGAACTGTGTAGGAAGGAATCAAATAAGTTTCATAAAAAAAAGATATTAATAAATACATACCAAATTGAATTAACATTGAGGAGCTAAAATTTTGAGAGCCAATTATTTAAAAACTATTCGTGCGATTTTTACAAACTTTGGTAGATTAAATATTAAAAATATTAGAACAATGCTGTATATAAATCTAATACATATCCTAAGTCGCCCTTTCGAGACATAAAAAAAACGCAATTTGAATTTCGTCAATTGGCCCAGTAGAACGGGAGTTTTAAAACTGTCCTTTTTTTTTTTTTTTTTTGTGCAAATATTCTTCTTTCAAGACTGAAAATAAAATCATGGAACTCTCATACATGAATTTTATCTGGACATCAATCAACAGAATTTCAAAGAACAGCGGAAATGACATATATAAATTTTAGGTTATTGGATTATGGCAAAGTAATTTACAGCTATCCATCTATAGATAGATGTGCCTTTGTGGAGGAATTTCTAAGGTAGATCGGCTTGTATTTACATTGTATATGGAAAAATCATAAAACTCCCATCCTGTTCACTGAGATTTAAGGGCCATAGATATATAAATATATATCAAATAATAAATTAATAGCATTTAATTTCCGTTTCATTCTAAAAATAGCAGCAATAATTTTTTCTCCCTGCAGTTCTGATGCGCATTTACCGATGAAATCTGAACCTAAAATCCTGTACATTAAACTGTCATGTGATCTGAAATGGGATTTGGTATAAAAAGGTCAATTGCGTCACAACTCCCTCTTCTGCTGCTTTTCACTATGTGTGCTAGCTACGCAAAAGTTTACTTTCCTAAATTTGTCCATTGTTTAAGATGTAAGCTGAAAAAAATTGGGAGGTAGCGCAGCCACAGTGGTAATGTGCTTATCCAAGAAATAATATAATGTGTGGAATTTACCGTTCGTGTGTTCTTCGAGTGTCTTCTTGCTAACTACGCAGCAAAGTCTTCAAGTTATGATGCAGGCCAATACGTTGCAACTTACTTCCTACCAAGTCATCTTGAACCATCTTGAACCGGGACTCGAACCATTGACCATTCGAAGAAGCGCCGAGCGTGTTCACCACTAAATGATAAAGGCATGCTAAAAAGGCGGTAGAAATACCTTATAAATGTTAATGACATATGAAAACTGTCTTAATTACATAGTGGCTATCAAGATTTGTTAATTACAGAGTCGCTGTCGATAATTCTTGATAGACATAATTCTGATTATATTACAATTACCTTAAATATTTGAGTGACGTGTTTTGTTTTTATACGATGCTTTTTTATTACAGTGTAAAAAAGTCTTTCAGTGGTCAGACATAGAAAAGTAATTTTCCATGCACTGTCACTTTCCTCTCAGTTTTGTATGAACTTGTCCGCCTACAAACTCTTCCAATGACCCAGATTTGTTCTAAACAGAGTGATAGATCAAGGCTATAAAGAAGTTGGTCAATAACTTCTAAGTCTTGCCTGCCAATACTGACAACTGATAATATTCTATGATACGGGATAAAATACTGTTATGTAGGAGAAACTCAACCTCGTAAAACGACGTGCAGCAAGAAAATCAATAATATCTATATCGGTTAAAGGAGTGGTTTCCGACCTGCGGCTCGCGGTTCGCATACGACCTCCGAAGCAATGTTATGCCGTCCCCGAATACATTATATATTTGTTGCGAATACAGTGCTTATAGTTTTAGAGACACAAAGATGGGAATGAACTTATGTGCGCTACCGCTGTTGCAGAGAAAAAATAAAATGAGTTAGCTAACCGACAGCTGGTGGTTCTTTAGTATTCTGAAATTTTTGGTTAAGGTTAAAAATTATTTATTTAGAGGTTAATATAACATACTGGAATTACCTGAAATAAATGTCAGTCTAAAATTTAATATTTAGCTGTAAGTACGTTTGAATTACAAAACATAGATAATGAAAATTTCTTGTAGGTATCGAATTTTAGACATCAGGTAGAAAATAAATAACGGCTGTATCACTTTTCAGACTGTTGCCACCAAATATTATCACCCTGCATTATTTCTAAGGAATTTAAATAATGAAGAATCTGCATGGTTACGTGTTTTTTCATGTTGTGAAAAAACGACGGTGTCTAAAGCCATCAAATTTGTGAATAACGTAGCCCTCCACCCAAACACTGGAACATTTTGAATTTCGTATTTTATATTTAATATTCTGTAAAATTTTGATGACTTATTGATTAATAAACTGAACGATTTCAAAGCAAGCAGCGGCAACACTGTACGGAATAAAACATTTTTATCTCTAGCCTGCGAGACTTTATGTCGGAAATTCTAAGGATATGCTATTTTTAAATATTTTGCGATTTTGCTGTTGAATCGAATTTCGTGTGGCGTAAGCGCCATGAGCGTGATATTTAATAAATAAAGTAAACACATGCAAAAAAAATTTATGTAGATTCATCTTAGTAAAGAAACCGAGCACTCATATGATGACCAGAGAAAAAACTGAAAAAAATAGAAAAATGCATGCCAACATTTGATACTGCATCGAGAATTCTAAGCATATGAACACCACGAAGGCATGCGAAGAAGGTAAGAGAAATACCTTATAACTGGTATGGATATCTATTGTGAAAAAAATATTAAAAAGATGCTTTGAACTATTCGACGCTGTGAAATACTGTTATGAATTCTGCTTTAAAAATTGGTTCTGTTTAAGGTATAATCTTTTAAGCTGATGATCAGGCTTATATTGGGTTGGTATAGATGTGAAATACAGTATAGAGTTCTGGTGGGTGTAACAAAAATTCATGATTGGAGTCATTCATGGTTTATATGAGACTGAATTTAGTATCACTAATACTTCCTAAAAGTGCTCCCTAAAAGTGCTAAATTAGGTTAGGTTTTTTTGGGAGGGGGATTTATTTAGTAATAGCAAAGTACTCGAGGGCTATCTGCCTAAGGGAAAGGATGTCTTTAAGGCATTCTAAGGGAAACTGGCTTGTATACACGTCGTAAAACCACGCAAACGCCCATGCAGCCTGCCTGTTCTATATGCTGGAAAGGTTAGTGCAGTGGGGCAATACCATTTTTGTCTATGACGATGTTGTGGTGCCCCCTGTACGTTTTTCTGTCCTGTCCTGCCTGTTCTGTAGGATTCGAACGCGGGTCTAAACTACCAGTGTTCATCGACTTAACCGCTCCGCCGCATGTTGCCATAACGCTAGATTAAGTTGACTATCAGGTTTTGGAGTCCCAAACTGTGAAATAAGTAAATTTTAATTAATAGATATTTAGTTGTTTAGAAGTTTTATTTCTGGTATTATTGAGAGGTAGCAGAGACAACCAGCGTGGGTCATTAAATATAGTTTTACAGGCAAGTGTGATTTAAGAATTATGAGTGGATATAATATATTGCAACATCAATCATTTTTGCAGAAGGTCAGTTCATAAAGTTATGAAAATGAAAATTTCATATTTCACCTGAAGAACCTCTGCAAATGATAACATCAACCACAACCACTTTTGAGAGCTGTCTCTTTGTGTCATCAAGTAATCTAATTAGAATTTTGTGTCAAGTTACCGTAAAAAAGACATCTGAACAACATACTATAAAATAATAATAGTATAATCTAATTTATTGATTTTAGATCAATAATTTTGATTCTTTAGGCCATACAGAGAAACCCTGAACGGTAACTGTTGTGTGATGAAAATAAGTTTTAAAAGGAGTTGTGTAAATTTAAGATTTAAATATAAGGCACTATTTACAAATCGCTCATAAATTGTAATTTTGTAGTACACCAGTTTTTGTCACTGTGTTTTGAACTGAAATAAATCCAAAGCTTTAATTTTTGTTCATTAACAAGTAGTTGATTTCGTGATTACTACTGCCTTGCATAAGAGGCTTGAGTTTTTTAAGTTTTAGTAATAGCTAATAGCTGTTTCCTCTCTTTCCCCGAGAAAGATGAGGAGTATCTTGAAATGTAATTCTTATAAACTAGTCTTTTAATAATAAATACTGTTTACGTAACTAATAACTGGATGCTTGAAACTTCATGTTTCTTAACTGCTCTTGGAGTCGGAGTTTAATTTGCCTTCCAAGGAGCGGATCGATAATCAACTCCGATGTTGTTATAAATCCATTTCCCAAACTGCTTCGTTAATTGCCCTTCGCCACTGTTTGTTTTCTACGTCTGGTTGTCGTGAAGTTTGTGTTTGCAATTACTCCCAACCGTAAGGCACTTATTGCCAATTTATTGGATGAATTTTTTGCCGGCGTATCGAAAACATTTCCACTTTCCCTTGTTTCTGTTTCTTGGCTAGAGTGCCTTAATAAATCTTAATTTAATGGGTCTACTCTTTTCCGTTATTCTTTGCTGTAAATCGAGGGGAAAATCTCGTTGCTAAATTAGTGATGGTTCTTCTTTATGTGTAAAATTAGATTTATTTTGAATGGGAGGGAAGGATTCGAAGAATTCAGTTTAGCTATGTATAGGCAAAGCTTTTGGATTTCTCTTATGGTGGTCGCTTTTAAGAATATAACTATCTATAACTACCATTATCATAGTTTAATTATGCTCTTAGACATTCTGATTTCAAAGAAAACTATACTTTTCTTAGGAAATGATCCTCAGATCAGTAAAATCATCATCTAAAAATTTGGCTGTACTTTCAGCAAACTTTCAGTCATATTTTTCAATCAGAAAACACATAGCTGGGATGGTTTGCATATGCTTTATTTTTTACCACGATATTTTGTACAGTGATGTTTCAAAACTTTTCTACCATATTGATTAATAACTGTGTTGTTTCCTCCTTGTTTTCTTTTCTCCCACTACGTTTTGTTCTGTTATCATCGCAGTCCGCAGTGTCTTTATCGCATGATGATGGGCATCGAAGACTTGCATTTTCTGACTATAAAATCTTAAGTGAATTTTCGCGTAATAATTTTTGAGCACAAGAAGTAAGTGTTTTCGATATTTTCTGTATATATTTGATATTTTTATATTAGCATTATTTTCTTCGCTACATTTATGCTCTCGGATGTTTTCAACTGATATCGCCGCTTCCACGCGAGATCTAAAACTGAATTGTGATGGACGTCCTAGAAGAATATGACTATGAATTTCATTATAATTAAATAACGTTACCGAAGGTTATCATCGTTAAATTAAATTAAATTATTTAACGTTAAATTAAATAACGTTAAATTATTGTTTAAAGAGAGGATTATATCATAAAACCTTCTTGCTAAATGTGAATAGAAATTGTAATGAATAATGTAAAATATTGGAAATGTTTGAGATATATTATCGATTGTAATTTTTATATTTATATCTTTTGTGATGGATCATGTGAAATGAGGCAACAGAGTTTGTATTGCTCTGAATTGTATTACATGTGTATGTGTTTTTCTTTTATTGACATTAACACAATTTAAGATTTAAATAATTGGGACTGACAGATAGAATTTCCTTTCCGTTTTTATATTTTTAAATATAAGTTTTAAATTGATTAATTTTTACTTACTAGTAATTTTAGATAATTGACATTAATTTTTTCACCAATGCAGTCCTTTGTTTTGCTTTTAACACTACGCACCTGTTTTAAAAAATTTTTCTGTACTTGGAGTACATGAAATTAGAAACTCATAAATATGCTTTATTTTACAAACGGGGATTTATTTAATTTAAACATATTGCCACTGAGAACTAGTGTCTCAGTGGTTGTTAGACGGACCCCACGGTTGATGATCTTTCCGTAGGTCAGATAGGCTTTTTTTCGGTACTAGTGGTTTTAGGGATCTTGGCATTGGCTTTCTTTACTCCCCTGTTGTTGTGGAAGGTAATTAGATGTAGATTTTAGATGTTCTGTATTTTTGTGTTGGAAAAGTGGAGTTACTCTTGTCACAGTTCTGTTGGTTTTTTGATGGTAATGTATTGTGATTTTTGGTTTGTTCTTTGTTTTGGATTTGAGGCCTATTGTGTTTGATTGTACCGATTAAATCACAGACCTATTCATTTTGTTTTAGATTTTTAGTTATGATTTTTGGGATTTTCCCTTTTTTTATTGGTAGTTCCCTGGTTTGTTTGTAATATGTATGGTTACATGTTGTTTGTTCTTTTTTCTTGTAACTAACGGTGTGATTTTCTTTAGTTTTGTTGGTATGAATGGATGGATCGGTCTTTTAATTGCATCCATACTAAAATGTATCTTTTGGCTTTGGTTTTCTGGGGCTTCGGCTTATACTATGATAGTTATTACATCGTTGTATTTTACATAATTTTATTCTGGACACGGCCGGACCGACCGTTGTCTTCATTGTTTGTTGTTAGATGGGCTAGCTCTTAATTTGGGCCATACGACTGGAGCATTCCAGTCAGGTGGGCCGGAGGGCTGCGCCCCCCATTACTACTACTACCGAAGGTTATCAGTAATCTAATACCAATATTTTTAGAGCAATCACCTCCAGAGATGAGCTGAAGTATCTGGAGACATATATATACTCGCCTTAAGGAAATTCAGTTTACTTGTGATTATGGAAATGTTGTTTGTTTTTTACTTACCATGCGTACCGACCAGTGAATGGCTCAAGAGACACATTTGCTGCTAATTATACACTTACGCTTTAGTGTAATTTTGATCGACTTAATCCCACCGGTTGTAGAATCGAGTTCATCTTATAAGGAAATTTCGTCTTCCCCATTGCGTGCTTTTGGGGCATAACTGGTAGACTTCCAAGTGCAATAGGAAGATACAGAGTTCGAATAATTTGAAGAGCACATCTGACTTTAACGTCTGCCTCTTCAAAAACTTGGATAGTTCTACACCTTCTGGTCCATCCCATGAGCCTTTTTTTCTCTTCCATTATCCTTAAATAAGAGCTTTCAGATAAAGGGATTATACTGTAGAGTACCCTGTAGTCACAAACGCTTGTTTTACAAATTCAAATTCAAAAACCTTGGCCTTCCCGCGTGTGAGCAGTCTGTGATAACGATCATACAATGTGAGCTGGGATGTTGTAAATTCGCTAATTATTCAATGACTGTAACGCCAAAGAATATTTAGAAGAGCATACATGATGGCTGTTTAGAATTCCATTGATAGCATAGTTTATCGCCGTATGATTTCTGATAGCATGTATAGAAAGAAATTTGAGGTCTGTTTCGTTGAAGGTATAAAATTTTTTTTATTCGAAATTTTTTTAATTCTACTGTTCGTTGCATGGGAGATATTATGATTTCTGTAGCTAGAAAAAAAATTGCTATATTCTTTTGAAATGTACTGCGCATTTATCAAAAGCTTACGCGAATCTAAGATGAAACTTTTCTTAATTTTCAGATTAGCCTGCTTCTGTTACATTTCTTCAATGATTTGCTGTCAAAAGAGGTGACGACGTGAGAAAAAAAAACCAGGTACATGAGATGAAAGAATGAACAAGATCGCAATGGAAAGAGTTTTAATTCATATCAAGAAATTTTAGCATAAAGGTAAATTTGATCAGTGAACATTTTTTAAATTTTCATCTCTGCAAGAATAATAACACTTTATTAAAGGCTACGCATTCTGCCTACTGCTTCATATACCACGTTCTGAGGTTTCTAAATATCTAAATTGTCCCTAAAACCGAATTCCATTTTAATAATATTCCAGTTTTCTTATCGTTGAAGAGTATTCATTAAAAACAAAATATCCATTGGTAATGCAACAGTTTTTACATTTTTTCCTCGACTTAATTTTCGGTGGTTAATAAAGTTAATTCTAAACTTCGAAACCTTTCCTTCCTTCTTCTTCATATACAGATAATTAAACATGATAAATTAGAAATATTCAGGCAATTTTGTATTTACTTTGTAAGGTTTATCCTAAGTTTTTAACAGTTATCTTTAGTTAAGCTACTTTCCTATCCATCCTAATTTCAGCTTACAATTTCTTACCAGAATCTGTTTTTAGAATCGTGTTTAATGCAAGTAAGAGTAGTATTTAAGTTGGAGTTCCACTGGGAGAGAGCTTCAAAGTTTCTGACTAGCGCGCGTTTGCCTTTTGGCTACGAACTCTCTAAGCTGTTACTACGCTCGGCCGTATTACAGGTACTTGATAGCTTCGCTAGTTTATTCGATATTTGGGAGGCAACTACTTAGAATTTTGATAGCTTCGGCTATATTTTTTTAGTTAAGCGTTAGTTAAGTCTTATTTCTTATTATTCTGAGTTCACGCCCAAGTTTAAGCTTTGCTGTACGCCCTGAGAAAGGGGCCAATTGTTAATTCTTATATTGAGAAATAAAGGGTAATTAACCCTTCTTAAGTTTACGTCTCTGTTCCTGAACTAAAGCAAATATTCGCTGAGCTGTTCATTAGATTCCTACGCATTTAGTTGTTAGATAAAAAGTTGGAACCCCACAACTTGTAAAGTAAAATTGGTCAATAATCTTAAATAAAATTGTTGGTGAAGACTTGTCAATAGCTTTTGGCTAAAAGTGACAGCATTAGAAAAATAATAAAAATTATTAGCTTTCACAAATAATAGTAATCTCAAATAAACAATTGAAAGTTGTAGTTGAGATAATTGTAGTTGTAGCTCAGAGAGTATAACTGTAGTTAAGATATGAATTTTAAATTGAACCACCTCTTGAAGATGTTTTGATCTGAAAGTAATAAATTGGCTGTAACAATTTTAAATAGTTAATATCTCTGCTCATTAGTAAAAGCTACTGATTTTTACAATTTTTCTAAATATCGTCACTTTTAGCCAAAGGCTGTTGACAGATCTTCACCAACAATTTTATTTAAGATTATTAACTAATTTTACTTTAAAATGTAATAAAACATTTCCTGGATAGTTATAATTTATCATGTTTAATTATTGTATGCCAATTTAAACTACAGTTGTGCTGGATTTTAGTTCTCAAAATCCATGTTACAGCCTTTTTTGTATTTGATTTAATATATATATATATATATAGAGAGAGAGAGAGAGAGATTGAGACTAAGTTAAAATTAAAACTAAACAGGCAAAAGAAAACAAGTAAGAGAATTAACAGTAAAATATTAATTGAGCAAATTAATAGTACTGCAGATTATAGATGGAGTAAACTGAAATTTTTTAATTAAATTTTTTGTAAATTAAAAACTAAAGACTAAAATTAGAATCAAAGCTATTTGCCATGACAAATATTTTTGCCAATTTATGTATATGTATAAAATATAAATTTGGAATTTAGAACGTGGATTAGGACATTCAACATTTTACGTTGTGTTTCACTTTTCATTCGAATCTGTTGCCAGTCAAAAAAACATAAGATATTATTCTTTCATATTAAGTCTGTCTATTATTAATTAACAAATTAAACTATTTAAAAGCAATAGATGCAGATCTTACAAATATTATTTTTTTTTACTTTTTAATCTGATTGGTTTAAATAAAAATACACTTAACTCATGATATATTTAATTGAAATATTAAGTATTTTTTTAGAACTACAATACATATTTTTCACTTAATAAATATACAAAAGATGCATAACATTTCCGTGTTATGCATCATTTGTATATTTAATAAGTGAAAAAATATGTATTGTAGTTTTAAAAAAAGTGCATATTGATCTAATATCTTATAAAATGTTTCGCTGTTCACCTAGACCAGTGGTTTTCAATCTTTTGATTAACGCGTACCATATAAGCAAAAACTGAAAAACTTTAGTACCACCAGTACATTTTACACTGATTTTTTTCAATTCTCAAAAGAAATATTAAAT
>KK119890.1:494807-538225 GCA_000611955.2 Stegodyphus mimosarum
CCATTTTAATTATCAAAATTTAAGTTATAAGACTTTAATTCTAAAATTTAGTGTGAAATCTGGGCCTGTTTAAGAGAGTTCAGTTTCTATATGTTTGATCTTATTTCACACATTTTTAACTGTAAATTAGGATCCCCCATTAATTTTGTTCTGTATTTATTTTTCAAATATAACGTGGAAGAAAATTTTTTGTCCACAGAAATAGGTTGTGTAACAAGGTAATAAAAATTTAATAGCTTTATTGAAATGCTTTGAACAAGTGTTTTATTTGAAACAAGTGTTTCATTTTTTAAATCTTCTGTTCTTTAAATTTTCTGAGTTCGATCACAGGAAATTTCTATCAATTGTTCTTTTTCTTCACGAGAGAAAATTGCAGGTACATTTGAACAAAATGGATTTTTAATCCAATTTTCTTTTTCTCATTCTCGAGAAAATACATGTTGAAAGTATTTATCAGTGAAAAACAATTATTTTTAATGTCGGATGCTAATTCTTCTTTTATTTTCAAATTGTTTTCGGTTAGGAAACTTTCTAAAAGTGCTAAAAAGCTAAAAATATTATTATTCAATTATTTGATTATTAGCTCGAGTTTTTTTATCATTGCATTTATTTTATCTCTAATTGTAAACAAATTAACGCTTTTTTCTTGTAATCCTAAATTTAATTCAATTAACTTTCCAAAAATATCACCTGAATATGCTAAACACGCAATCATAATTTACTAAATAAAATTCTTGAAATTCAAATTTTGAAACACACAGGAAAATTTTAATTTCGGATAGAAGTTCAAAAAGAGTATTTGAAACTTTGCCTATGAATAACCATCTTACTTCAGATTGTAACAAAAGCGTTTCATACTCATTGTCCATCTCTTGGTATAAAATCGTAAGTATTCTTGAACTTAAAGCGCAGCTTTTAGTATAATTAATAATTTTCACAGCTTGATTGAAAAATTTGGGTATACTTGATTGGATAATAATTCACCGCCAACAACACATTGAGGTTGAGGGTTCATTTCATCTCCATTCCAAGTAAACCCAAATAATAAACAACTTTCATTACATTTTCTATAAACAATTTCTCTTTTCTGTTCAGTATTATTAGTGCTAGTAGATTTTCCTGGATCCATCACCTATGAATCATCATTTTCCCGCTTGGTCAATCCTAGTCATTTTTCCATTTTGAAAATGTAGGTTTGTTTTATTTTTTTCACAAATATTTAAAAGCAAAATATAATAAGTGTTCTTCAAAAACCAGGACGATATTCTCAAATCGCGTCGAAAAGTAAGGAATACAAAGCAACAAGAAGACAAAATAACTGCTGTTAGAAACAGCAAATCGACGTAAAAAATTATTCTAATAGAAAATAGAGTAATATGAGCCCAGAAATGGTGGCAACATAAAGTGTAGACATGCTAAAAAATCGATAAACTCTAATAAAAGAATTAATGAGGTACTCTTGTCTTTTTATAGGAACTTGCTTTTATTTCCTATTAAATAGAACATCTGCTTCTATTAGTCCTTTTAAAAACATCATTTATGGCAAATTTGTTATGTTTGTGGCTAAAGGAATATTTGTGAAAATGAAAACGGATTATTTCGCTGAAGTCTATGAGACGCTATTGAACTTGAACAAAGCTCAGACCGCATAAATTTACGAGTGTTAGAGAAAAATCTTAAACAAGATGTTCGGGTATTTAATTTTTGAATTTATATTTAAAAGTTCTTTGTTTCTTTGCATACCAGTTATTTTTCTCTTGCGTACCACCGGTTGAGAATCGCTGGCCTAAGCCATTTCTATCAATAAACTGGTGAACCATATTAAACTTTAAAAGAGCTCTTTTGGGCGATCGTTAAAATTTGAACCCTTTCGAATTTTCTTTTATTTTACTTTATTTATTTATTTATTTTTTGTGTGTTTGTATATATATATAAATTTTAATGTCCGTAATATATGTATATATATTATACGGATATTAAAATTTAGAGGAAGAAGTTAATTATGTAAGTTGAATATATGATGATTATTGCCTATGAGTTGCTAATCGATTTTTTCAAAACCTAATAAACTCGCACCAGAACGCTTGAACAATGGCTTGAATTTGTGATTTAAGTTTAGTTCTGACGGTTTTTTTCAGATAATTGTACTATCTGTGTTTATATGATTAAATTATGGCCTTTCATGACATAGAAGAAAAGATGATAAAGAACTGGTGTAACCGCGACATGCGCTCACTCCTGGGTTTTACAGATCTATATTTTATGTTAAGCATTGTTGAATATATCTGAATTACGCAAGGGGAGCGTTCATTATTCCATGATTATAAGCACACATTTATATATTCATAATAATACAACTGATTACATGTTAGCTAGATGTAGGTAAGCATAAGAAAAGCGGAAATAATTATGCTATTGCTCTTTCATTCATAATAGTAAAGTTACTATATTTCTCAGGAGAAGGAGAGTTTTGCTTTATTATTGCAAAGTTTCGATTTAATTAAAATTAGATTATAAGGTTTCTCCTTCAATCTCTTGACCTTTTCGTGAGCATAAACTGTGAAACCTTATGTGGAGGACAGTGAGCAGATCTAGGCTATGTCCTTTAGTGTTGCAGAAACTACAAAGTCAGAAGGAGGGTTTTGTGTCAGAAGGAGGGAAAAGTGACCCTTTAATTCAAATATTTACAACTCTTCAAATTGAGAGTAAGCCACTACTTGGGCTGAACTAAAATAATATGAAACTAAAGTGTGTTAACAAATTCAATTCCCTAACTTAAATTCTAAGTAGGACGGCGAGGGAAGCTTAACTCTTAGTGAAATGCAATTATGCGAATTTCACTAGAAAACACTGGTAATTGCAAATTGCCTATGAAGGCGAACTTTCAGTAGACAGAGGAAATCTTTGCGCGCACAGCCTTACGGCGATAAATCCAAGACTCTGTCTTTCCCTTTGTTAACTCCTGCCTTTTAACTGCTAACAGATATATGCGATTTGCATAAATATCTCACTCGCGCTAAATTCGGGCAGCAACTGAAACTTTGAGAATTCGATAGGAAAGTTCAAACTAAAAATAATTTGGTTAATTAAAATAATGAATGCTACAAGATGAAATATTTTATTTTCACTTTCATTTTATTTAAACACATGTGTTATTATATTTTCAATATCACTTTATAACTCTTTAATTTACGGCAGAGTAGGCTCGAGCTATTTGCCTCAAAGGAGGGATTCCTTTATGAAGGATTTTCTAAACTAGGTCCTATTCTCTATACACATAGGAATAACAATGTAATATTGTAGTCAGTCCGTAAGGTGAGCCAAATGGCAGGTATTAATTCTGCAAGAGACGCAGCTCAGATAGATTTATATTAATTCCTACGCTCTTTTTAAGATAGAAAATATAAATCAGCAAATTAAAAAGAGTCCTTAAAAGGTTATTATAGTAAATTACGAAAGATCTTTACCTATCATGTTCCTTATATAAATGTAAAAACTTATATTATCTGTATCTGCCCATTTATATGTGCGATACAAAGATCAGTATCTGCCAGTTATTTTCAGAGATGTTACTACATTTAAAACGAATGGGTCTGCTTTAATTTATCCCTTCGCAATCATTCAACAAAATCTCAAGAAATAAATTGGAAAGAATTCTAAATATTTGTATGAAAATCCACTGAAAATAGTTATTTTGAAGTTTATCATGTCATTTGAGGTATTCATGCCAAAAATATAACAATAAAACGAGAATACAGTTTACGAAATACATCTCCCCTGGTACAGAACAAAACCTTAGTTCATGCTCGAGGGGCGTTGCGTGGAGGCATAATACATGCGGGGGTGTTTCAGCAAAGCGACAGAGAGAGTTCGAGATGACGCATCGTCTGAGGCGGGGGAGCCCTCTCCCTCCGTCCTTCCATCCATCTTTCCATTCTGGGTTCTGTGTCCCCTTGGACCACCCGAAGAAGTGTTTCTATGTATGACGCATTGTATGTCTTGCACCGTTTGGAAAAGAATGGATCCCGATGATGTATTACTGGTATGTTGGATCATTCGCATTTAGTGGCAGTTTTACGTAGTTTTTGACACCTTCATCTTGACCATCACTTTTATATATCATGCTTTTCGTATCCCGCAATTTACGAAATGGAAAATGTATAACTACGTTATATCTCTCTGCCTTATGTGTGTATATATATATATATATGACTGAAAAATAAAATCATGGAACGCCCATGCAAAAGATTAAGGCGTTAACAGAATTTTAAGTAGTAGTAGAGATGACAACATAGAAGTGAATTATATAAAAGCTATTAAGCAACCGATTCTGTAATGAATCAAATAATGCTTTAAATGAAAACCAATGTACCCAAATGTACTTGTGTCCTGTACAACGTTAAACTCTTGTTTTCGATCCCTAATGATCTGTCTCGAATAATACTGATTGATGTTAACTCTCGTCCAGCTCATGGAGAGAACTAAATTTTTTGACTGCTTGTTGTTAAGTCGTCGAGCGAATTAAAAAATTTGACTGCTAAATGATCTCTCTCTGTTTTTGATTACTCTCATTTCCGAAAGCATTACTTGTATACGTAAACGTGGATCAGCTGAGTGCGTGTATAGTGACTTAAAACGTTAATTTATTTTCATTTTTTACGTACATATACATATTTATAAGCATAATTTTTGTAGTCTCAAATGGTATCGAGGATACAAATATTTTTTTATAGTCCAGAATGGTAACAAAAGAAACAGAAGGTCCAAATCATTTAAAATAAAACGTATTATTGAAGTTCTTTTTTCGAGTGTTTCTTTTGACTAAATACGAAAGTTCATGATTATTATTTTTGGAATGCCGCTAGCTGCAGGTATACGTCAACGTGGCACACCTTTTTTTTCTTTTAGCTCTTCTTTTTTCTTCGCTGTTTTTACTCTTCGCCTTTCTGAATCAAATCAACCCCAAGATCCTGATGTCACTGCTAGCGTTAGGGATAATAACCAAAATAACAATAAATATATAACAATAATAATACTTAAAAAAAAACTGAAAGGTTTCAGATTTTAATTACGTCCAAAGGGGCGTTTATTTAACATTTTGTATGTTACCTTTATTTATTAAATACCATGTTCTTCGCACTTAAACCATAAAATTCAGTTCAACGGCAATGTCGCAAAATAATTTTAAATTGAGCATATCTTTAGAAATTTCGGTACACACTCTCACGCGCCTGAGATAAAAATGTTTTTCTGTACAACGTTGGTATTGCTGGCTTTGAAATCTTTCAGTTTGTTAATGAAAAATTCGTTAAAGTTAATATTAGAGAATATTGTTAAGAATTTCACATTTATTTGGCTATTTTAGAATTGTAATTAAAAACTCCTTTTTATTTTCCCGTGCAACGCAGACGATTTTTGAAGAAAAAGCTACGTCAATAAATAAATAAAAAAAATCTGCATACATTTATGCAGATTTTTCATTTTTTAAAATTTAATGCAGAGCGATAATATTTAGTGGCAACAATTTGAAAAGTGATACACCGTTTTTGTGTTTCCGACGCAAAATCGCAAAACGAAAGTCCCTTTGGACTAATAATAAAGTAACAATAAATAATATTTATAACAACAAATAATAACTTGTGTAAGCAATTCATGCTTTAAAGATAATTTATCACATAATATCTTATACTAATCTTAAAACTAACCTAAATCAGTTCACAGAATGCAAATGGATTGTAGTATGCAAATGGATCCTATGGATTGTAGTATTGGTTTCTTAAAATTCACAAATTTTAATACTTAAAAATAACATCTTACCTGTTTTCCAAAATAAAAGTTTTAAAAACCTAGGTTTCCATTATAAATTGCTTTACAAATCGTTGCTATCCATAGACTTACAAAAAAAAAAAAAAAAAAACATTTTGATATTTTCTAATGTTTTAGATACTGAATTAGTATTTTCGTGTGTTAACCGTTGGTACAAACTTTGTGAATGAACATGTCAAAAGAGCAAAAATATTAAACAAGAATTTGCATCCTTTTCACTTCTTTCTAATAAAGGAAGTATTGTAATCACGAAAAATTCCGGGTACCATTTTTCAAAGAAAATATCCATTTTGATTGCTATCGAATGCAATTCAACGATGTTTTTATGGGATATTTGAACTTTAGGATAGGAGAAAGGACACTTTCCCTCCAAAATAATTATAAAACTGATTTAAAATGGGTTCAGAAGAGATTTTTGTCGTGGCGTCTGTACTTATGTAGGTATTTCGCATAACTCAAAAACGAGTAGTCTCAGAATGTTGAAATTTTTTTCAATAACATGTAGTTGTGCATCTCTCTTTTTAGTTGCAATCGGCCACAACAAAGGTATATAAATATATATACCCACTCTGTTACTCGGCTCAATGAGCTCAGTTTTTTTTATGCTTATATGTTGGTAAATTGCGTATTTTTTGCTTTAAAAATGATTGAATTATGTCTTTCTTATCTTCCGGTTAAGGTTTTTAGTTAATCTGCATGCAATAGATGTAGAATTATCAACAATTTAAAAGTTGTTTAAGTGCGGGTAAGCCTAATTTTTGTTTACCATAGCAGCCATATTTTTGTTTACATTTGAAACTTAGCAGAATAGTGAATATAGTTCTGCACCTTCAGTATCTTTTTGCTGAGTGGGACCAAAAGGAAAGCACCGAAAAATCTGCCTTCTTGCCTGCTGGCCGAATTGCTTGCTTTTGCGTAGAAACTGTAATTTTAATTGCATTTTTTTAATTGTTTTAAGTGTACTTGGTGTTTTATGTTTTTTTGTATCTTTCAATTTTTAATGAAAATGTTGAGTTTTTATGTATTTTTGCCTTGCTGCGAAGTGGGAACTGAATTAATTGAATGAGAAATATATCTCTAATGAAATTCGAGGAAATAATGGTTTCGTATTTGCAGCAAATATTGTCGCCAGTCTGTCTCGGACAGAGGAGAATGTTCATGAGTACCACGTGTGCAACAGGTAAGCGGCTCTGAATCGTCTATGAAAAACTGTTCCCTTTTTATTTTCTTAATTTCTTTTACACATCATTTTTAATTTATTATATATTTGAATAGAACATGTGGCAACGATTAGATTATTTTTCAGCTGATTTTATTTTTGTTCTATCTGAGTTATAAAATGAATAAGTTGCACGCTGTTAAGTAAAGCTAACGCCAGAATGTTGCTATGGTAAATAAATATAGTGAATTTATTCTACTGTGGTTCATGCCCTATCGAAAAAGTAGATTTAATTCATTCCGATAAGTTCAAATGAAATGCAAAATGCGTATAATTTAATATTCCGTACAAGGACGTCAGTTGGTGTACACGTCAACTTTTTTGTAACTGTAGTCAGTAAACATTTCTACAGGTGAAGATATATGGAGCAAATCATTCGGATACTTTCATCAATTTATATCTCAGATATAAATAATAGTGCAATACTAAACGCTATGTAAGCGTGGACATTGATCAGGTGTTTGTTTCTACGATACACACCTTCGCCTTTTTACTTCCTTGTACAAAGTAAAGGAAGTATTGTAATCGCGAAAAATTTCGGGTATCACATTTCATCGAAGATATTCATTTTGCCGCTTTCGAATGCAATTTAACGATGTTTTTGCATGACATCTGTACCTAAGGACAGATTAGACTATTTTTTTCCAAATCCTATAGGTACGTACGTATGTATGTATGTATCTCGCATAACTCAAAAACGAGTAGCCTCAGAACGTTGAAATTTTGTATATCCACCTCCCTTTTTGGTTGCAATTGGCCGCACCAAAATATATAAATATATATATGTACCCACTTTGTTAATCGGCTCCGTGAGCTCAGTTTTTTTTATTCTTATATGTTGGTAAATTGTGCAATTTTTGCTTTAAAAATGATTGAATTATGTTGTTCTTATCTTCCGGTTAAGGTTTTTATGCCTTTAGTTAATCTGCATGCAGTAGTTATAGAATTGTCAACAATTTAAACGTTATTTAAGGGTGACGAAGCCTAATTTTTTTATTATAGCAGTCATATTTGTTTACATTTGAAACTTAGCAGAACAGCGAATTAAGTCAGTTTCTGCACCTTCAGGGTCTTTTTGCCGAGTGGGACCAAAAGTAAACTTTCAGTTTTCGTAACGAAACATCTTCAGTCTTGCCCGTTGGCTAAAATGCTTGCTGTTGAGTACAAATTTTAATTTTAATTATAAAAATAGTTTTTTAAAAATGTTTTAACTGTATTTGGTGTTTTTTATATATTTTTCAAATTTTAATGAAGATATTTCGAGGTTTTATGTATTTTTGCTTTGCCACGAAGCGAGAACTGAATTAATTGAATGAGAAACACATCTCTAATGGATTTTTAGGAAATAAGCGTAAACTCAGAAAAAATGCGTATAATTTAATGTTTCGTACAAGAAAGGTCATGTGGTGCCCACATCTGATGTTTTTAATATAAGTTGGTTACATTTAGGTCATTTCAATATTTTTGGCAACTTTGATTAAAATCCATCATTTTTAGCAATTCTGTGCTGTTATTTTTAGTCTCATATAGTCAAGAATAATATCACAGATAGAATTTTTTTTTATTTTTTAGAATATTCGATTAAATCCATGCAGGTAAAACATGTTTTTTTCTCGGTAGTTATTTTTTTTTAAAGTTTTAATGTATTTAAGTCAAATCTTGTAACATAAAAAGTTTCTTTATATTTTATGCTTTGTTTTGGCGGAACTAAATTTAACGCCATTAAAATAATCGAGCTTGATAATTGAGTTGAAGAAATGGCTAAATTGATAATAAATGTTAATAAGTCCGTCACGTATTCATTGTTTCCTTCAATGAAAAAAAAAACACAGGATAGAGATGTGATTTTTTTCCAAGTGCGTTATAAATACTAGACATCGAAATTTTACTAATCCCGAAGGAGGATATCCCTTGTGCATTCTGTCGTAATGAACTATCCAACTAATCTCTGGGATTATGAAAAAAAAGTTTTTCGATTTTTCAAACATGCTAATGAAATAAGAGACCCCTATCTTGATGAAGATTTAAAATGATTTTGCTTTTTTAAAAGACTTTTCTTCTATAACATGCGATGCAGAAAAGTAGATTAAAGCAAATTAGTGATAATTTGGGGATTTTTCTGTGATCATTATTGTCTGTGATTATTGTTGTCGCTATGTACATCCGGAAAATAATTATGTCGTGATTATAATAAACTCTATAATATCATAAATATAATGAAATCTGCATCGCTAAACCATTAAATCAGCATAGCGAATCCTCCTTAATCACCCGTGGTTCTAACTGCGTTTATTTTATTCTATTTATCTTAGATAGGTTTTTTTTTAGTTATCACATTACTATTATTTTTTTGTTATTTCTTTTCGTTACCTTTTATTTTTTCTGTCAGCCTTCGCCAGAATTCAGATTAATTTCAGTTTAAAAAGAACTTGAAAGCATTTTTATAGCTTAAGAATGTTTTGACAGCCACCCAGTCTAGCGAATAAACGTAAGTCGAGGAGCGGGCCTTACTGATTTATCCGACCTGATGATTTCGTATTTGTTAGAGCTTAAGGCTAGAATTTCCATTAACTGCATTCAACTTCATAGACGGAGGTTTGCTTTTGTATTTTACTTTTTACTTCCTTGTACGAACTAGAGAGGAAGTACTGTAATCGCGAAAAATTTCGAGTATCATACTTCAACGAAAATATTCATTTTGGCCTCTATCTAATACAGAACGTAAGGACAGAATAAAAGGTCCTTTTTACCCCCAAAAAATTATAAAACTGATTTAAAATGGATTCTGAAGAGATCTTTTCGTGGCGTCTGTGCGTACGTACGTGTATGTATGTATGCATCTCGCGTAACTCTATATCTCCCGCCTTCTTCGCATGCCTTCGTGGTGTAGTGGTCAGCACACTTGACGCGTAACCAAGAGGTCCGTGGTTCGATTCCCGGCGAAAGCGCTGCTCATTTTTCATGACTCCTGCTTCAAAATAACCTAATGACTCTACAACTGGCGCCAGAACTAAGAAAAAGGTGGTGGATGATGATTCTCCACCTTTTTTTGGTGGTGGATGATGATTCTCCACCTTTTTTTGGTGGTGGATGATGATTCTTCACCACCGGGATTTGGCGATTGGGTCCCCAAAACCCCAGTCGCCTTTTAAAAGGTGGAGTATATAAGGTATACCTCCCGCCTTTTTCGCATGCCTTCGTGGTGTAGTGGTCAACAGCTCGACGCGTAACCGAGTAGATTACTGGCGAAGGCGTTGCTCATTTTTCATGACTCTCTTGCTTCCAAATAAAAATCCGAATGTCTCTACAACTTAAAAACGAGTAGCTTCAGGAGGTTCAAATTTGTTTATAAGACTGCTATAACGTAGATGTGCACCTCCTATTTTGTTTGCAATCGACCGCACTAAAAGTATATGTATATACATAGAGAGAGAGAGATCAATTTCTTTATTCTTATATGTTTGTAAATTGTGCATTTTTTGCTTTACAAATGATTGAATTATGTTATTCTTATCTTGGTTTTATGGTTAAGGTTGTTTTTATGCCTTTAGTTAACCTGCATGTTATAATTGCAGAATTATTAACAATATTGCTATTAACAAGTTGCTTAAGTGCGGCTAAGCCTAATTATTTTGGCCATAATGGCCATATTTGTTACATTTGAAACTTAGCAGAATAGTGGTTTTGTTGCCAATCTAGAGAAGCTAAGCTTCGCAACAACAAAGATAACGCCTTCTTTTAGTATTGCGAATTAAATCACGCTTAATCTGTTCTGGAATTTATTCGAGGAAATAAGTGTTTAAGATTTACTTCGTAATTTTCAATATAAATATTTTGAATTTTTATGTATTTTTGCCTTGTCGCGAAGTGGGATCTGAATTAATTGAATGAGAAATACCAAATCGTCTGTGAACAACTGTTTGTTTAATTTCTTTTATACATCGTTTTAGATATATTGTAGTATTTGAATAGAACATGTGGCAACGATTATATACTTCTTCAAATGATAGAAATTATTTTTGTTCATTCTGATTTATAAAATGGATGAGATGTAACGTTGTTAAGTGAATCTAGCGCCAGAATATCGCTACGGTAAATAAATATAGTGAATTTTAAAGAGGGCATTTATTCTATTGTGGTTCAGGCGCTGTTGATGAAGTAGATTTAATTCAATCCAATAAGTTCAAATGAAATGCAAAATGCGTATAATTTAATATTCCGTACAAGGCAGTCGTGTGGTGTACATATTAAATTTTTTAAATACGATTTCCCGCAACCGAGCCAGCAGTACTGCTAACTGTGGCTAATCTTTCTATGTAATGCAAGATGTAATTTTTAATAAATATTTTTAATTAAATTTGAGCTTTTCTCTGTGTTACCAAAATTTAGTTGAATTATTTTTAAATTGCAAAGACTATAATTCATCAGAGCAATGGAAGGTTAAATAGGTGTGATTTTAGACAGCTAATTAGGTTTAATTTTACGTACCTTTGTAAAAATATTGTTTGTTTTCATTTACAATCTTCTTATGGAATTGGTTACCGCGAGAGGGCTCTCAGTAAATTGCTCATCATCGATGAAATTGTAGGAGTAGTAGATTTAAGTTATGTTGAGTCTGATCGACTAACTGCAATTATTTTTGATTTTAGTTCAAATTGCTTTTGTAATTCTTGAAAGTAAAAGTGTTTCTTATTCCGAAAAAACTATCTGAAATAGTATTTCAATTTGTCTTTTGTTCGCTCTAGAGTGAGCCAGCTTCTGACGACTAATTTCCTAAGATAACAGTTTCAGAATGTGACCACGAGAGTTTTCAGTGTACTATTTAATTATCCAGCTTTCAAATTAAATAAAATATATCTGATATAATTTTCTCTTCCAACAGATCCAAATCTATACTGATTTTCATAACTGGAAAAGTCTTTCGTAAACGTTACTGGTATACTTTTGTAACTGAAACCAGGATTGCCAAGTCTTTAAATAATAATGTGAGGTTTTTTGGCAAATAGCGAATGCAGATTTTTGAAATATGCCATTTTATAAAACAGTTATTACATATTACTATGAATCATCGAAATATTAATTGAATGTCGAGCAATGAAACAACGTAATTCTGTATCATAATATTAATTATTTTGCCTCATTCCAGTATGTTTCTGAAACCAGCGTCTTACAGAAAAGTTAATATTTAAAGGGCGGTTTACATTTATTTAAATTGAAAAATCTTCTGACAAAATGAGTTTCGAATGTCATAAACTAATGTTTCCAATGCGAACAAACACCTTGAAAGCTAGAATCAATTAAATGTGACTTGCAGAATCAGAATTTTAGCCATTTAGACAGGAAATGCATCATAATATACATGAGTGATGTTCTCAGTATCAAACTAAGGGTGATTAATGAGATATACGCAGCATTTTCCTGTCCGGTGTGATGACAAATGAACTCCATAAGGAAGTAGGAATGAAGTTTCTAGAGTTCTAAAAATATTAAGTCTTCAGTCAGAAAATATTGTAGGAGTCAAATCTGAAGGTTCTGCTTATTAATAGCACTGAAATGAAACTAATGTCTAATTAAATTAATCAGTGTCACTGGAAAAACATTTTGCTAACTTATAGTGCTTAAAATAACTGTAATATATCATTTTGCCTATCTGGGTAGTCTAGGCTTCGTTTGGAATTGAATTACTACTCATCTACTGGCGCAATCAATAACCAGCTTCTCATAGTTTTCACTCCGAGCTTTTGATGTGATTGGTTAGTGAAGCCCTTGGCATAAGTACTTTCTGTCTTGTAACTTAACGTGACTCTTCTAATACTTTCATCATTTGTAAAGTATTCCTGTAACCCTCCAAGTGTTCTGCATCTGTTTCACTATAAAATTCTATTATAAAATCAGAGCTTCATTAAATGCATTCCGGTATAAAATTAGGGCTGTAACCGAGGCTTGAACCTTGGGCGGACATCATTTTCCGCGATCAGACACAATGCTATCCCACTTTGGAAGCCGTCAGTTAAACAAAATTAAACATGCAAGGTGTCAGTTCTACTTCATTAAGAGCAAGCCCAAATAAAATAACTGAGATTTCACCCTAACAAGTGGTTGATTAAGGTCGGGTATAGCGAAGTCGACCACGCTCAATTAGGCTCCATCTGATAGGTCGATTCAGTTACTTTTCTGACGATTCAAATGATAAAAGGATTTCCCAGTGGTGGCCGTTTTCTCCTTTAAGGTAACTGTCTTAACCTATGCAAATCTTCTTCATAAATACTATTTTTCTGTTTAATCTTCTCATATCCAACAGATGTTGGACTAGGCAGTTCACTTATTCTTTCATATTCTCATGCCGTCTACTTTTTCTAATATTTTAGCTTTTGATAATTAGTATTTCAAGATTTTTCACTCAATTCATAGAGACGACCTCCTTCCTAAGACAACATTACTAAAAATATCTGAGGACAGAAACAACAGTACTGAACACGCCTCTCTAATGGCAACATCTTCACAGAAGACAAAATCTTCTGAAACCGTTTGCGGCTGCTCTAGGGAGGATTTATTTTATTTAAAGTACTAGAATGTTCAAACTTAACTATAACGGAGCCATACAAATACAGAGCATATTTAAGAAGCTGCAAAGGTTTTTAAAGCAGAAAGCGAAAATGTTTTATAGCAAATTTCCACACATCGAGGGAAATTTTGGGGATACAATATGGCCTCTGCGCCTCTTTATTAGGCAACTAAATAATTAGCTAGAGTAGTGATCTTAAAGCTCATCCTATGAGGGACGAATGTATGATTTAAATACAGCTGACGGGCCTATTTTTTTAAACTAAACTGAAACTTATTTTTTTGCTAAACTTTTTACTAAACATAAAATTTCTTTTTCCTTAAAAAAGCAGATTTTTTAAACTAAATTTTATGAACTAAATGTTTATCAAAACATACATTAGCAATAATAATAATGACACAAAATAAAAAGCTCGAATTCATATTTATTTCAGGTCTGAAATCTGGAGGTTGATGGTCTGCAAAAAACTTCTGTTTCTAAAACTTTTCTAAAAGTTTCTAAAACTTTGTAATTCAAACATATTGATTGATAAATATTAAACTTTTAGATTTATATTTAAATAATTCTAATATGTTGAATTAATTACTAAATGAATTACGCTTAAGTTAACAAATAAATACAGTTTTGAAGCAGGACAAAGCTTGAGAATAAATAATGGCAACCCATTATCTTTTTTTTTAATTTAAGAAATCTTTCTTTAACACATAGAATATATATGTAAAATATAAAATATGAAACAAAATAACCAGACTTGATTGGAATCAACGGCAATACACCTTGACTAAAGACATCCCAGCTTCAAAGATTCGCTTTGTACCATTTTGCTTTACTCTGCACGACATCTTTCCAAATGATGCTCAGGATTAACACAAAGCCTTTCCGATTATAATACAACCGAAGTTAGTAGGCATTACTTTTTATTGCTCGCTTCTGCTGCTTCAGTAAACCACGTCTCTCGCTTCGCTTTCTTTCGTTATTGTCTAAAATGTAAACTGCGTATATCGAAATTGTGGGGCACGTTTAGCATCGCTAGTGTGGTACCAGTTTATGCAAAAATGTAATCTCTGAATAATCATTCCTGTTTAAAATAAAAATGATACTTTAACCATCAAGCGAGCTGTGATTTTCGCACCAGTCATCATCTTTACGCAGCAGTATACTCGACCATTACAATTACAAAAGGATGATTTCGTTTCATCTTCTGCAAAAACTACATCATACACACACACACACATATATATATATATATATTATTATTATTATTATTATTATCTATAATTATAAATGTCTTTATTTCTTTCTACAGCTTTCAGTTATAACACCACCTAGCATTTCAATTTTTATTCAATTTATAACTTAGAGAAAAATTACTAGAAACTATTTTTATCACGAATTATAAATACTCATCAATGTACAGAGGCTGTTCGCACATTTTTAGACGATGTATATTGTATTCACAAAACTAAATTACATAAAATTCTTGCGTTTTAAATGTCCTGTTTGACATCCTTTATTCTGAACTATCTTTCGACACCGCAATTTCCAGGATAATAATGCCTTTTGAAGTGTCAGAAGAGGTATTTTATCCCATTCCTCCCGAACAGCTTTCCAGAGTCCTGTTAGGGTTTTGGGACAACGTTTGGATAATGCAGTTTTTAAAAGTCCAAAAGCACAAAAATCCATCGAGAGATTTAGTAGGGATATCAGTGAAGGGTATGGCCTTGATACCAGTTTTTTGTTCCATTTCTTTTAGGAAATTTACAGTGGATTTTGATGTGTGACTGCTAGCTTTGCCCTGATGGAGTCTCGCAGATTGATGACACTGTGGGTAAAGCGATGGTATTTCATTCAGAAAAATTGGCGATAAAATATGTTCCTGATAGTATTTGGAGTTAATCTTGACATTTTTTGCACTCTCTTTATTTTTAACTTGCCATTATAAGAAAAACCAGCAACTATCACGAATCCCTTAGAAAAACTTTCTTTCGATTCTTTGAACCATGTACTTAATTTTTTTCCCTTTTATGATAAGAAATGGCTCTTTTTTGTTACAATTATTTAAATACGCCCATGTTTCATCTGTTGTGACAATTGTTTTCCATTTTTCTTTGGATAAGTGTTTCTCACATAGAATTCTGCAGCGTGTCCTGCGTTGAGCGATATGCTTTGGAAGAAGACGATGCACATTGCGTTTTTTCGCTTTCTTAAGATTTAAATCAACGTTTATCATTTTGTTTACAGTGGACACCGAGCATTTTAATGATTTTTCAACCGTCCTTTGACTAGGGGGATTTTCTTTCAACATTAAACAACGTACCTTTGCAATAGTTGAAGATGCCCATTTTTTCCTTGGATACTTGTTTGGAACTTTTGTCCCACTTGAGGCTCCAATTTGATATTTTTTCCCTTTCTTGTCGATGATATCACCTATCAGCGCTTTAGATATCACAAAACCATGACTCTCACATCGTTTTTGGATAACGGAGTATGCATATTTCTCTTCGGAAAGAGCGTCAATGTAGCCTTCGAACCACTGCTTTGTTAAATTCGCCATTTTGAATAAAAACAAAACTTTCAAGCCACAGACGATAATTTTGGCTTTTAAAAACATAGTACAATTGCAATGACTTCTTTTGCAGCAAACGATTTTTTATTACTGCTTACCAAAATCGTCTAAAAAAATGTGCGAACAGCCTCTGTATTTGGTTCTTTTTTAGACTTATTAATTTTCAACTAGGGAAGAAGACTGTTCACATATAAATGTATTCCTAAGCAAAGCGATTATCCTTATGGCAAAAATTCGTAACTGAGGGTATTTATCTTTTGACATGTACGCAAAAAAGGTTAATCAAATCTATATCTTCAAATCTTTGAGTAAGAGTTTTAGCTCCATTTATATATTTTCTGGGGTTCCTCACATTAATTTTTTAATGGCAAAGAAAATAGTATAAAATTAGACTCGAAGTCATATAAATCTTAAACCTTTCTTCAAATTCTTGCCTTAATAATTAGTGTCATAATACTGTTAATTAACTTACGGAAAATGTATTTGTAAATCTCATAAAATTGCTTCGGGAGCCGCAAATTTGAGACTAATGTGAGTAGTAGCGCTTTTAAAATTGTGCTTATTGTAAAAACCGATTAAATGAGAGAATTAAGTTGATAAAGATAGCTGTTATAGCGATTCAAACCGCAAATATTCTATTTTACTATCTGGATGCCAGATACTACGTATGGATCTCGTCTAGACTACGAGGATAGGAACAGAGAAAGTTACAACTTCTTATACAAGTTGAGGATCCTTTAAGTTATAATTTTAATTCTTTACGTTTATTAGTTGCGGAACTCAGCACACAATTAGTTTAGTTTTCCGTTTTTTCCCTTTCATTTCATTCATAGTTCTTTTTCGTATGTGGGATGAATCACTAATTAAAGCAAAGTCCTCTTCTTTAATTTAATAAAATTAATATAATTTAATAAAATTAAAGAATAGAGAATTAATTAGAAGTATAGAATACCTTGGATGTTACATGAAGCATAAAACCTCATTCAGTAAATATTACATTGATGTTTAGAAAAAATGCAGTATCAAACGAACGACCTTCTACAATGTGAGTGATAATTTATAAGCGCATAGAGACAGGATCTTTTAAGATGAAATAAATAACTGGTTATTAAATGCGTGAATAGATAACTAATAAATATGTAAATAAAAATATAAAATTAAAATAATAACAAAGCCAAGTAACACTGTTAATTCTGTCTATGACGACCATCAGTGGTGCCAGATAGATTTGGTATTCTGTAAAAGTGGTCATCTTAAACAAGTAATGCTCTGTTTTGATTTCTACTTTTTCAGAAGTACAAAATACTTTACTATACATTGAGAAGTTTTCTTCTGAATGAGGAAAAAAATACTATACACTGAGAAGTTTTCTTCTGAATGACGAAGCAGTCCCCAAACGATGAACTGTATAATACAGTAATACACAAGATTGTATTTTTCTTATATACAGTATGGATATTGTATGTAAAGGTGAGCACAAGCTTTTTTACCTTAAATTTTGATCCTAGGAATGCGCTTCCACTTTCAAAGTTTCTCAAAAGTTGATAGTTTCATGAAAATAGTTTTAAGTTGTAATGGAAGAGTTCAGTAAATGTACGGTTTCCATAAATTAAAAATTCTAATTATAAAAATCTTCATCACGGCTTAATAAGTCAAATATAGAAAGTTTCATGCGTACTTTGAGAGGGGATATTTAAGAATGCCTTTACTGAGATATATCATATTTACTAAAAGCTTTCAATCCGATTTTCGTCAGATTTGGAGGAAAATCCCATACTTTAAGGGACAATTATTTTGTGTTTATTGGTAGTTGAATAAAACAATGTTTATTATTGATTTTCCAGTTAAACTCATAAAAAAGTCGTGAGTAATATCTCCGCGAATTTTGCGCGCACAGGTATGGAATTTCTTGTATTATGACTTTCTATATGGTATTTCTTATATTTTGTAACTTATTAGAAGAACCTAGTACCCTCGTTCATGCCGATAAAGTATTCATCGATGTCTCCAAACAAGTCTGTTATGTATCCATTTTGTTACCGAGAATATTACCCACGGGGCACCTCTAAGGGTGATCGATATTACATGTGTAAAGACGAGAGGATAGAAAACGCACGTATAAAGCCAAATCTTAAGCGGGAGTCAAACTCATGCCACATGTTTCGGTCAGCCTTCTTTAACCCTTTGATGGTTATGAACGAGTTCAGCTCGCAATCGAATCGTGCTTCATAATGCGCGCAAACGAGTTCCGCTCGGGAGCAAGATTTTGACCGAAATGGTTAGTAACGAGCACTACTCGCGTAGTGAAATTTTTCCCCAATGCCCGCTGACGTGCTGACTTCGTTCGCCATTATTATTCTGCACTGATTGTGTTTCAAACGAATGCTACTTGCGAAATTTAGTTAGTTTTACTGTCTACAGATGGCAGTACGAGTTCCATGAATATCTTTGCATAATGAAGGTGGATTTTTTTTTGACCTTGTTCATTTTATACGTATTTTGGCGCGGTTTTTAGGGTGTTTGTACAATAAAATTGCTCAAAAGCGAAAGTTAGATAGTTATGATGATGATTATGATTGTGATACAGAAAGCTTATCAAGTTTTGAATCTGATGAAGACTTTGTTCACAGTATTTCAAGCTCAGAAGACTATTCAAGCGATGAGGAAGATTTTTCGAGTGTTCCACAGTGGTGTATAATTGATTCAAGTTCTCACGCTCCTAGCCGATTTAGTTTTACTGGTGATGTAGGCATGAAAGCTTGCGTGACAAATATTTCTGATCCACTAGAGTATTTTGAGCTGTTTTTACTGATGAGATTATAAATCATACTGTTACAGAAACCAACATTTTTGCTGCTGAAAATTTAAATAAATTTAAGAGCAAAGAACATTCCAGAACTCATCATTGGAGTGAAACTGTAATGCCCCATTATGTGCAATTCCATGTTTTAAAGTATATCACACACAAAAAGATTTTTAGGTAATTACTGTATTTATACTGTGCTTCATAAAGTTTTACATTAGTTGTATTTATTTAGTCCTTTCAATTTAATATTTGTCTTATATTTATAATTAACTATTATTATTTATATAATTGGTTATAATCATTTATAATTTACTGTTTAATAATTATTTTAAAGTACGTAAAAACTGTTATTTATGTACTACAAATAATTTAAGAAATTTTTAAAACGTGCGAGGCGAGCTATCTACGGCATCGCCAGAGAAAGGTGACATTTTCGGAAGAACGGCGGGGGAAAACAGCTGCCGCTTTCGACTACTGTTTACTCCTAATGCTGCGCGAATTAAGTAAACGGAAACTGCTCATTTCCATAACCGTCAAAGGGTTAACCACCATACCTTCCAGCTCGATTTTTGATTTACCAAAGTATAATAAACATTTGGTGATTGGAAATTCTGTCCTATAAAGACTGTAAAAAAATATTTTCATTTAAAAAAAAAATACTTTATCTGTGCTGAAAATATTTTCGTAAAATTCATTGTCTTATGTTGAGAAACTCAGCAATTGCAATCCTGCATTCTTCTTTTTCGAATGAATTGTGTAAAAATGAATAGAGAAAGAAATTTGGGCTTGTGTTTAGCAATTAAGGCGATCGATCACGCTTATAGAATGCATCCATGTCGATCATCTCCAGACATCATTTCTGGCCCAGTGGAAGGTATACTAATCAAAAGTCATTATCCTCTTCATTCCCGAGATGATTTCTTTATGTTTTCATCAATTACTTCTGAGGTTCTTCGATTCCAATGTATGAAAACCTCTCTGCTTACTCGCTGGAGGGTTCATCGCCACCTTTTCCGCATTATTCAGTAATTCGACTCATAATCTACAAACTCAAACATCTATGGCGCCGAATTCTGTAAGCGGACATGATCCGAAAATAATAGCATTCTCGGAGCGGTTTTCCCACCACTAGAGAGAGAGAGGGTGCCCGAGTTCAAAATATAATTGACAAATGTTCAGATCTGAGTTAAAATTGTTTTCTTTCTTTTTCATATTTTCTTTTGGAAAACAATATAGGGCGCTTTCCGAAAGTCGACGCGGATCGACGGGTGACTTAAATACGTAAAATTTGTTGTTGACCGACTCTGGATTTGGCGCCGCTGCAGCAACTTGGATATCGCCATGTTTATCGCCAAATCGTTGAGACTCCATGAACTATAATATTAAAAAAGATTTATTTTTTTCGAGCTGAAGGCTGCGTAATATGAACCTGAGTCCTATTTTAGTTATAGTTGTTATTTTATTATTGCAAATGCAGAAAGTCTGTGGGGAAATACTCTTAGGCATCATTTTAATTAGTTCATATCTAGATTCTGAAGACAGCAAAAATGACACTCATTATCCGTAAGCAATCACCTCGGAAAATAACTAGTAATTCTGATAACATATATAAACAGTGGTATTACCCATTATCGAAAGACCAACTTGTATGGAACCATGGGGGGAGGGAAGGGGGAAGTATCGCTGTAAATGTTTATTTTCTATTTTTAATGACATAAATTATAATGCACTGTAATTTCATAGAATACATACATATTTAACTTTTACAGTGAACTTCCCTAAAACATTCTTATGGTTACATACGATCTTGATGGTCTATAACCAATGTAATCTTAGTGGAGTTATTGTTAAGAGGTTGCGTTCTAACGGGAAGTTCGTCTTTCGAGATTTCACCATGTAGGTGAAAATAACTAGTTGAGTAAATACCTTTAAATGCTATAATTATTAGAAATTAAAAATTTTACATACACGGGAGTTTACAAAAAATTTTCAAAAACCACTTAAAAGGATTCTTTTTTTTTTGGTCGAAAAAACCGGCGCTAATGAATTGCTATGGAAAAGAATGCTGATGGCATTACGTTGGTCTAAACACACTATTACAATATTTGTTTGTCCTTAAGCACAAATATACAAATGATAAAAGCTTTAGAAAAACAGCTTATAAGTTTATTTCTAGAAGTGACATCAGAAAGAGCCTGGAGAATTCTGATTAAAACTGGTGGTCCCCTTTAGATGACTTTAAGGAAAGAGTTCTAAATTGATGGCTGGAGGGGAAAGAAATGTCTTCTACCATGTCTTAATATTCGCTCATCACTTCTATTGGTTTTTTCGAGACGTTGTTGACGACACATTTATGGATTAATGTTTATTCCATCGTTAAATTAGGAAACTAATTTTTAGCAGTAAAACCAGATATGGTCAACATTTTTACTGCTTGGGATGCTATAAGTATTCCTAAATATTTCTAATAATTTTTATAAATTACTTTTGTAATCATTTTTCTCTAAAACCTTATAAGGCATGTCCTTCCTCCTTGCCTTCGCGGTATAATTGGCAGCATACTCGTCGCGTATTCGAGAGGTCCAGGTTCGAGTCCTGGCGAGGGCAGTGCACGATTTCACATCTCCTGCTTCAAAAACCTAATGACTCTAGAGTAGCGCCTGGATTAAAAGATGGTGGATAATAATTCGTAACCACCACGATTTAGTGGTTGGGTTCCCTCATCTCCAGTTGCCCTTTAACCCTTTAAAGGCACCTCCTAAAAAAGGCTAATTTTTCTACACCAAAAGCTGTAATCGTACGTTTCTTGGGTTTTCTTTTGAAACAAACAAAACTTGGGGAGAGAACAATGTTCTCATTTTCCAAATCCTTCAAAATTGGTGTAAATTCTCTTGTTTATTGTCAACACTTAACCGACCTTTCATTTTGACTTCAGCCAAAAATTTGAAAATATTTCTCAGTTATTTCTGACTGGGTGTGCCCTTTCGCAAGTAGAGCCACAAACTCAGATGAATCCGTTCTAATACAGGAGAAATTTATTGAAAATTTCACAAATGAGCAGCTGAAACCAGAGTTTGAACAAGGATACTACAAGTTCTGTTTACAACGGATAGGTATCAATATTATATTCTGCATTATGGGTCACTGTAAAGAAGCTGCTGATTACTTTCCCGTAACTTTCTATTTAGTAGAACGTGGATTGAGTGCAGTTGTGAGTCTTAGCACGATACGGAGACTTAATAACGTTACTCACAGACATGAAAGGGAAAATAATTTCATATCATCCCATTAGGTTTATCCATCACAGTAGAAAACAAATGTGTTTTTGTATTTCAAAACAAAAGTTATAATTTTAAGAAATATTACTTTAAATATCACAATGTTTTATTTATATTTTATTTTTACGTTACCATCTACCATTCAAGATAGCAAAGCTAAATTTGTAATTTTTCTGTTGTGTATTTATATAGAATTATTTCACTTGGGGGTTCATGGTCAGTTTCTGCTGTAAGAAGGGGTCCACGGGCACTGTAAGTTTGGAAACCACTGCTCTAGTCCATTGACGGCACGTCACTGTCGCTGTCCTTCTGATAGCATAGGTAAGTAACTTTTTTTAAAAATCTAGTTTAGATTTGCGTTAGAATTTCTCGATTTTTGAAGACTCTAAAGAAGTGCGAAGAGTTATAATAGTTTTTAAAATAAATTTTTAATGCAAAATGTTTTGCTATTTTATAATACTATTATTCCCTGTGTTTTCCGTACATTGAGTAAAACAAATTTTGTTTCGATGCATCGAGCGGAAGGTCCATCTCCATCGCTTGGAACGATTCCTTTAGGTCAGAAACCCATTTCCTCTCTTCGACATAGCGTGGAAGAACACTGATGACTCACGCTTTCTCGAAATCCATTCCCTTTTCCCCATCTCCTCACCCCCGTTACGAAGGGCAACTCCCATCTCTCTTCAATATTAACTTTTTCCGCCTCTGACCGAATCGCTTATTACGAACTACTCTCAACCTCTTTCGACGTACGATTTGATTCGCTTTGCACGGGACATTAAATATTTTTACTTCGGACATTATTGTAAATTCGATTTGTGAGGTACATACACGAATGGGCCTACCGAAGTTTCTCAGAACTGAATTCATAAAATATGAAGACCTTACAGGAAACATTTTTATCACTACCATATATTTCTTCTAACACCATCAATCTCCGTGCAACCGCGACACCTTTCGAATGCCTTCTAGGCAGAAATGAGCTATTGGAAATCTCGTTACTTTTTTTCCTCAGTTTTTGAAACGATTTTGGAAAATAGTATTAAGAGGAGGTTTTTCTTTAGAGAATAGAAAGTAAAATGCCAATAATGCCGAATAAAACGTATTTAGAACGTTAGATGTTAGCCGCATTTTCTCCCTTGGTAGTAAACTGTTTCACGAGAGTTGCATTGTGCTTAGAAAGTTTTATTGCGTCTTATTTCTCAGTCTTTGAATCATAGAGATATCGACAGCCTAAAATCAAACATAAAATTGCATTTAAGGCTCTATACATAAGTACTCGGCATTTTAAAGAGAATAATTAGAGATGTTTGAATGAGAATTACATCTAGGGCATTACATTTGGCAGCTCATCTAGATTTAGCAGCTTAGCTAAGTCCCAAAACCTGCATATTTAACATTCTCACCAAGATCAAATTTAATGCACAGTGCGCGTAAGAGACGGGAATTCACAACCGCCGTGATTTTGCCCATGTATATTTTTATACAAGCTACTATTTTCTACTAGCATCGAGCATAGTATTCCTTTAATAATTTCGATATTAATGAAGGTATGGAACAAAATTTGAAATGAGCTTGGATCGTTTTCTGAGAAATGGAATATCATAACATACGCTGGAAATGCTCAGCCTTGAATCCACCCAACACCGACCATAGTTCGGAACTTCCTTAAGAGTCCATTCACTACCATTGCTGTCTGAATTGCTTCGTTTATGTTTGAACTAGACTTCATTCTTTGACAATGTGTGGTTTACTTGTAAATTTTCAAAATTCCCGTATTTGAGCAAGGGAAAATTCCAGCTTGATACATGAAAACCTCTTTATTTCAAGCAGATGGGAGCTCTCAAACAGATGTGGGATACCATGGTGCCAAATAAGTGGTCCTATTCTAATGTAACCATTTCAACAGCTGCATGTATGGAATTATTCAACCCTCTTATAGGTTAGTAGGAATCTTCAACATCTTTTCAAAAATAATTGATGGCGAAGATCCATTATATCTCCATTATATTGTATATGTTCTCCATTATATCTGTTCTTCAGGGTACAGCGACATGCCACACTTCATTCTCTAGGCGTGCAGCTATGTTAGTTGTTTTTGGCGATTGCATTATTTCAAATATTCTTTGAACTCTGCTCGCGCCCGATCTGACACAACCTGATTGTTTTTATGAGAATGCCTGAAGTAGAGAGTTTGTGCAAACAAAGCATGAATCATATATATCATGAAAGCAAGCATCAACGAACGAAGCAATTCAAGCAGTGATAATAGCGTACTGCTAAAGATGCACCAAAATATGCTGTTCCAATTACATTGTTGTCTACGAGCAAATGGTGGCCACTTATGTTATGATATCAGCATATCTTGCAAAAAGTAAGGAAAACTTGTTTCAAATTGCATTGAAATATTCTCATTAGTCTCAAACTTATTAAGGATATAATGATTTTAATAGCTAATGGGACATCCTATAAAAATTGTCCATAATAATAAAAGGAAAATTTTGTTTGTGTATGTTCATGAATGAGTACTTAGGAACAAAACGCAGAGATGAAATGTCCATAAAACTGGGTATGTAGACTTTTCAGGTGGTTTCAGTTGCGCCTCGAGATGATTTTTTTCAAATTAATCTTTTTTTAATTAATATTTTGATTTTTGAGATGCTCGCACATATTCTAATTTAATAATCAAATTAATTATCATATACTTTCAGTTTTGCATACCAGATAGATCACAAAAGAATCTTCTGTATGAAATCGCGATACTTCTGCAATTTTACCAATATTTGTACGTCTAATTATTGTTAATTTCGAAATCAAGAAATCTATAATTCATAGTACAGGGTGTTTATAAAGTCTCGGACCCATTTTGATGTTTAATAACCCATAAAATAATGAAGATATAAACAAACTTATGGCATTTATTGATGGAATAACTTATATATTTTCCTTTTCAGGTTTGAATATTTTTACTTTTGTAAATATCGTCTGCACGTGTGGTTAATTTCAGATAACTTCATTTTCCAGTCTAAATATTTGTACTTTTCTAAATATCGTCTGCTTATTAATTGCATTTTTCCCTTTTTTGTTTTTGGCAACTATTAATCGCCGTAATGTGCGCATATGGGGATCTGAAAACCCGCATGAATACCGTGAGGCACACAGGGATTCCCCAAAGGTTAATGTGTGGTGTGGACTAATGCACGACCGAGTCATTGGGCCTTTCTTTTTTACAGAAAAGACGGTCTCATCAGTCGTATACTTAGACATGTTGGAAAATTTCGTATTTCCACAACTAGAAGAGCTTCAGCCACATGTCTTTTTGCAACAATGGTGCACCACCTCATTGGGGTACCATCGTTCGTAGTTCTTTGAATGACCATTTTACAGGAAGATGGATTGGGCGAGGAGGTCCAATTCCTTGGCCACCCGGATCACCTGATATAACGCCGCTGGACTTTTTGCTTTGGCGATTTGTAAAGGACAACGTTGACAGGAGGAGAGTGTCGAACATGGATGACCTAAAAGCCAGAATGACAACCGCAATAGCGTCTGTGGATGCCGACATGCTTGCCGGTACCTGTCGTGAAATTGAATATCGACTTGATATTCTCCGTGCGACGAAGGGGCACACGTGGAAGTTCATTGACAAGGGTCATGAAGCTTTTTGAGTCTATCTAACCATTTATGTTATTAATTTTAATCTATCTTTATTAGTTTATGAGTTATTAAACATCAAAATGGGTCCGGGACTTTATAAACACCCTGTATTTTAGTTTTAGAAAATTAATGTTTCTTGAAGCTTCGGCAGATTCTTCGATTTTTAAACATCATGTTTTTCCTAAAAATAGTTTTGTTTCTTCCTGTACGAAGAACGGATATATTTCTAGTAATAAATAATTATATACGTAATATGGGATTAACCTGTAAATGGACCTAGAATACTGTTTGAGTGATATATAATTAAAATTGAGGTTGTCTTCAGTATAAAGTGAGCAAATTTTCTGAGGCTTCAGCATATCTGCCAGGCTGTAGAAGATAATCACTTTTTGCTTCATTCGTTCTAGTGCAAATACCGATAACTTTTCACATGCTTCCGTTTATTAAAAACTAAAATTAAGGCATTTTAGAACTCCAAAGAAATGTCCTTGAAGTATTTCGATTTCCGGGATTAAAATGTCAAAATAAAGCGACAAAAATCCCATTAAAAAGGGATCCAGATTTCTGTAAAAGAAGCCCTCTCCTACCCTTCTTTAAAACTATTAATTTCCAAATCTTTAATTATGTATCATATGAAACTGTGAAATTTTCGCGAGACATGTAAAGACATGCAAAAGATTTAAAAGCTGTCGTCTCGTCAAAGATCTTCTCAGCACTTGGAATCATTTTATTTGCGACGACCTACTTTGCAGTCGGATGAAATCACCGAGTTGATAAACTGTGACACAGGAAATTCATTTCATCTTCTTTCGTGTCTGGAAACTCGCTGGAGTCCATTTCCTCTGTCGTTTTATGTCTTGTAATGGGTGAAATCTAGCGAATGCTACATGGAAAACATTGTCTGCAAAGGCCAATTCATTTCTCTCAAATAAATATGCGGGGTTGACTATAGTGAGGGAAATGAAACTTTTTAAATGCGCATTCTGCTCGGAAATGATTCTTCGTATTTACTATTTTGTAATTCGGTGTATATAAAATATATGATGAGGTAAGGGCTGAGAGTGACTGTTTTCTTGATCTCGTCGCCTTTTACGGTAGTTATGCAGATTGTTTTATTTTCTTAATTGCGTGAAGTATTAATTAGTCCAAGGGGATTTAGTCCCGAAGGACTATTACTTTCGTTTTGCGATTTTGCGTCGGAAACACAAAAACGGCGTATCACTTTTCAAATTGTTGCCACTAAATGTTATCGCTCTGCATTAAATTTTAAAAAATGAAAAATCTGCATAAATGTATGCATGTTTCTCGCATTGTGATAAAACCTAGAGCCATCGAATTTTGAATGACGTAATCCTACTGCGAATATGGGCATCTGGAAGCCCTAATTTTGAATTTCAAATTTGCTTTATTATCGATTTTATGTTTTGTAACATTTCAACGAATTTCTGATTAACAAACTAAATGATTTCAAAGCGAGCAATGGCAACACTGTACGGAAAAAAAAAAACATTTTTATCTCCAGCGTACGAGACTTACGGAAATTCTAAAGATATGTTCATTTTAAAATGATTTTGCGATATTGATTTTGAACTGAATTTTATGGTTTGAGTACGTAGTATATGATATTTAATAAAAAAAGGTAGCACACGAAACGTTAAAAAAAACGCGCCTTTGGACGTAATTTAAAATCTGAAATCTTTCAGATTTTTTTTATTAGCTTAATTTTTAAGCTATTTTAATTAAGCTTTAACAGCTTGGATTAAAAAAAATTCATTACGTTCTAAGGACTGAGGGCGTATTTAAAATGGCAAAAGAAGCAATGATAAACAAAAAGAGTTTTAGCATTTTAATCGAGGGAAGATCAACCGGTATTCTATTTGTAAGATAATTAGCAGAATAATTATGTTAGTTGTTTATATTACATATTTTTATTTGTTTTCGTCAAAGAATAAACATTCAGGTTAAATTCAGAAACTGAAACAAAGTAAATATCAACAGAGAAATCATAACACCTGCTATAATTCCCTTCATTAAAGTGTTAATGCCAGAACCTATGGATGAAATTCTATGTTTTATAACTTTAACTAATTGTTTGTAAAGAATCTTAATTATGCAAAGCGTAAAAGGGCCTAAAAGGAGAGATGCTTTCATGAAGGTATTCCTAATGGACTTTTCTGAACACGCGCTGGCTACCTTCCTTAGAAGAGATACCATCGACGGAGACTTTCTCGAGAAATTTGAATTATATTTATATAACACTTGAAGAGAACCACTGAAACTTATATGCAACCATCCCATTTACAAGCAATGGATTAGGTGGGAGTATCTCATTAGGACATAAAAGTTATTTCGCTATACAGAGTGATGCCTTCATGGAGGATTTTTAAGAAAAGGCTCGCATTCAAAATATAAAGGGATAAAACAAAAAGGCCCATGCAGCAAGCCCATTTTCTGGGATTCGAACCTCCGTGCAAAGGAATTGAATTACTTATATTTCATAGCTTATCCACACTACAACGGATGTGCAGAGTTTGTAAGAGAAATTGGTTTTTATTTACATCAAAGATTATACCAGATCCCATGCGTCGTTTCTGCAGATTGTGCTTAAATTAACAAAATTTATCAATATTATTTAAATTTCCAAATTAGTGAATATTTTTATACTTCTAACAATCTTAGAATTGTTTTCCTGCAAAGATTACATGAAACTATTGTTGCAAGAATCTTGAAATAACCACTGTTTTTTAGTACACAGCATAATCAGAAATATTTGTTAAACGTAAATATTAAGTGTTCCTTGACGTAACTTCAGTTTGCTGTGGAAGTTGGTAGTTTCTGATTGACATTACAGAGACATTAGGCACTTAACGGGGCAAGAAATTCGATACATCAACTATAACCTTGCCGGCCCCAGCTGCTAACCAGTTTCACCGCAAGAGCAAGCATGGGAAAATGTGATATTTCCTTTTGTTCTTTCCCGCTTAAAGGAAGACTGGGAAGAAGCAATCCATCAAATCAATGTGGTGAAGAATTATCATCCACTATATTTGAGTTACAATGTCAATATAAAGACTATAGGCTTTTCTAGAGCAGGACATGCGCTACATCAGCTACGCTATAGGTAAATGGCCTCAAGCTGATGGGCGGCATGCAGCCCGCGAATACATTGCTCGTAAATTATTTAGTATTAATATGATATTAATTATTTTGGGAAGAATTTTGAGAAAGGCTTAAGATTTTAATAATTTTGAGCCCAAATTTGCATTATTTTCACTACCATTAAAAACGTACTTGAACAACGTTCCAGAAAAAATCTGCAATAGCTTCTAACAATGTTTCTTCAATGTTATTCAAAATAGAAGCCCCATGAGGTGTTGAAGTTGAAATTTGAGGAATGAAATAAAAATGTTTATAATTATTTACATAAAACCCTATAGTATTCCTTCTATATACGTGGGAAAAAAAATTAATAAATAAAAGAAAGAGAACAGGTTGTCATTATTTCTTTCAAGCTTTGTCCCACTTAGAAAATTTTCATAATTTGTTTATTTTTATTTCAAATAACTTATTTAGTGGTTTATTCAATGCATTAGAATCATTTGAAATAAATACATTCTAATTATCTCGTAAAGTCGATGAAAATACAATTATCCTTCTACGTGTATTTTTAAAACCCGCTGCTTATTCTTTCGTAGTCAAATATTTTTCCTCTAGACAAATTATTAAAGTTTAAATATATCTTCAGATGTGTCAATTTGTATAATGTTATGAAAATTTAAATAAAATATTTTAATTGAAACATAAATAAATTACTTTACTTCTGATTATATACAAATCAAAACACACAATGCTTTTTAGTATACGCATCGTATTCCATGATTTATTAGTCCAAGTAGTAAGTATTAGTAGTTTATTAGGCTTTGTCTTTGAAGGACTATTGTTTTCGTTTTGAGATTTTACGTTGGAGACATTAAAAGTCTGAATCACTTTTCAAACTATTGCCACCAAATACTGCAGCTCTCTTTATATTTAAAGAAATTAAATAATGAAGAATTTGCATAAATGTATGTATGTTTCTCCCATTGTGATAAAACAATGGTACCTAGAGCCATACAATTTTGAATAACGTACTTTTCCACCCGCATATGGGTATCTGGAAGACCAAATATTGAATTTGTTTTATTAGCTATGTCATATTTTGTAAAACTTTAACGAATTTTTAACTAACAAACTCAACGATTTAAAAGCGAACAATGGCAGCGAACTCTACGGGAAAAAAACCTTTTTATCTCCAGCGCGCGGAACTGCGTATCGGAAATTCTAAAGATAGGCTCATTTTAAAATTTTCTGATATTGCTGTCGAACGGAATTTTATGCGAAGAACATATAAGGTTCAAAGAACATGTAAGAAGGTAACACACAAAACGTTAGAAAAGCGCCCCTTTTGCTGCCGAACGGATATTGGACATAGTTTTAAAATCTGAAACCTTTCAGATTTTTTTTTTATTTTATTGTTTTTTCCTATGTTCCATTTCTTCGTTCGGAAGTAAATACTGCAGTAGTAAAGCCTTTTTCTTTACTTTATTAAACGAATTAAAATTACTCGCATTTAATATTACTAAAGTATTAATAATCCATGGCTTTTTCTTAATAAAAATACAAATCTGCATTATCTTCGTAGCTTCCACAGCTTATCTTTAACAATAAAATACTTCTAAAATCAATTTCAAAAGTTTCATGCAAAATTTTATCGTTTCGATTCCCTGCATTTTATTATCACGATATCTTAGCGGATATTAAATACAATGAACTGTTCCAGGACAACTACTCTCGATACCAGAGTTTTTTTACTTTTTGTGGAAGCGATCTTCTAAGAGAGGCAATGTTCGACACCGATTTTTGTTTATGTTCTTAAGAACACTAGCCAGTTTCAGAGACGGTAGTCTTAGATAGTAATCGTTTCAAGAGAGTTCACTTTATTTGTAATATTTCTTGCTTCTATTCTGATGTTTTAATAAATATTTCGAATGCTTTTTCCACATTTTTCAACAACTCTCTAATCAAGCACTCTTTACCATAGATGAAGGGATATGTTAGCTTTAAATTTAGGAAAAATTGATTTTTAATTTATGGAACCTTTCGACAGATGATCTAAACTGACTTTTCTTCTCATATTCTGGTTTGTCCCTTGAAGGAGGGAGTCTGAAATCAACTTCTTTCAAACATTATAGAACATTTATCTAAAATAAAAGTTTTTTTTCTGCTATGTAGAAAATAATTGATCTGCTTGCTTATATTTTTCACGCGTTCCTAATTTTCTTAGAAGTTTATTTTACTTTAAATAAAACATTTTTCTCTATTTAGGAAGTGTCAGATCATGCCAGGGACGATTTCGCTCTGTAAAATTAAGTTAAGCTTATTACTCTTTCGATTATTTTTGTAAAGTATGTAAAACTATTGTATCTTAATTAAGATCACATAATTTAGCCAGTACAACCTCATTTTACTATTACTAGAAACTGGGAAATTATGGTTTTAAAATTTCAGTAATTGTTTAAACATTTATACACTTTTGTACATTTGTTAGTTCTCTCCATTAGCAAGTACTCAGCTAGATAGGCTGTCATTTTTGACACTGTTCACGAGAATATGAAATACATGTAACGCAACAACCTTCCCTTTCGCGGAGTTTTAGTCAAGATCTCTATCAATTTCGAGGGCAAATAGGTACAGGTTCCTCTTCATCAATAACAAAGAAATCTGCAAGGCTGAAAGATGCAAGTGAAGAAATTTTTATTGGTATTAGGTCAGTTTGTTGTTTTAAATGTCCTACTCATGTCCATTGTATTTAAATGTCCTGTTAATTTCCTTTATATTTAAATTTTTTGTCCATGTCCGTGTCATACTTCATTAAAGTGAACGAAGTGTTTATATTTTAGCTAATAGCATAACTGCAGGTTCTGTAATAGATAAAGTACGAAATATGTTAAAAACTGCCAACTTTATTATTGCAATGAATCGTGTATTTTACATCGTATGTACAATGTACCATGTACTGTATGTACAATGAACCGTTTCTTATTCCATATGATTTTAGTCTTAGGAAGTAATTATCTTAAACAGGTGATATTTGGTTTCTATGGTTAAAAAATATTGGTCACTTTCAGAAGTGTTCATTTTAAGGAGATAGTCGTAACCCTAACGTTTGCTGAATACCAAAAGGCTAGCTATAATATTTGCAAGCCTCCCAGCAGAGCCGAATAAAGACATTTTCGCAACCTGTACGGGAGTCTTAAACGTAACAATAAAGTTGCATATTTCTATTAATCTTTTGACACCATTGCAGTCCTTTTAAGCCTATCGCCTCAGGTAGTTGCATATATCACAGTGTTTAATCCTGCATGCTTAGCAAACAGAATATTTGTTCCGTATTTTGGAGCTAAAGTGACACTAATAGAATCGGAGGATTTAATATGAAAAGCGATAGATGTTTCAATCCAACCACAATAAAAGCTCTTAGAACGCGTAGTGTAAAAATTGTATAGTATTACACGAGCCACAATAAATGCAAATTTTGAATAATAAGTAGATAAATAAACTGTTGTTTATAGATAGTAACACTATGCCGGTAGAAAGTTTTAAAAATTAAGTGCTGCTTTGTGCTGCCACTACAACTGTATATAAAATGATACTGATTAGTTGCGCGTTCTTGTTTATCATAGAAAAAGATGATAATCAAAATATATAAGAACTAGCTGATACCCGCCCGCTTTGCTCGGCTCATTATATAGTACAAAAAGAAGAAAGTCTGTCTGTTTGTTCGCTAATAACTCGGTCACTACTACAGCTATCGTCACCAAACTTTCTACCATTCTTCTCTGGGTCCTGGGAAAGGTCGACGTCCACATTTTTTTCCAAAAAAGTAGTTAAAATCAGAGATATTAATTAAAACCTCGGAAAAACGATAATTTTCTTCCTCATTTTTCCGAATGGCAACAACAGTCTCGCAAGTTGTTGACGGTGCTCGCTTTTAAATCCTACAGTTTGTTAATAAAAATTTCGAAGTTTTACTATGAAATAAAAATAGCATTGCCAAAGATTATATACATTATTCCTGATTCCAAAAATTCGCGGGAAGTCATTTCGACTATTTCCATCTTTGTACGACTTTAATTAAAATCTGTTGCTGAGATATTAGTTAAAAACTCGAAAAAACACTAATTTTCGCCCTCATTTTTTATCAAGTGGCAACAGTATCGCAAGCTGGAGATGAAAATCTGCTTTATTTCGAAAATTGTTGCCACTGCTCGCTTTGAAAGCCTAGAGTTTGTTAATAAAAGATTTCTAAGTTTTACGGTGAAATAAAAATAGCATTGCCAAACATTAAATACATTATTCCTGATTCCAAAAATTCGTGGGAAGCCATTTTGTCTATTCCCATCTTCGTACGATTTTAATCAGGTGAAGTATTAATTAAAAACTCTGAACGCGCTAATTTTCGCACTCCGTTTTTCTGAGTGGTAACAGACTCGCGCTTTATTTCGAAAAATGCTTTATTTCGAAAAGTATTGCTACTGCTCGCTTGTTATGATTGCATTGGTGTGAACGATGGTTGCATAACAAAAATCCATTTTGGACTGGATTTACGCAACATCCGTTCTTAGTGTGCGCCTACATCGTGGAATGAGAAACTATGCAAAATTTCAAGTCAATCGGGTGTATAATTTTGGAGATCTTGTGATGAGTCAGTGGTATTTCGCTTATATATACATAGAGAGAGAGAGAGAGAGAGAGCGATTTTCACCTATTTACAATGTAAGTAGAAAAATTAAAAATATTTTGGAGAGTACAAAACAGTGCTACCAATTAGGATAACAAGATTTTAAGTTTGTTGTTTGTTCTGCAACGATTTTTTTTTATTTGGGCAGGGCTGAAATCTTATTTCCTTTCACTGCTTAATTTTATTCACTGCTGCCTTTCAATCTGAGATTTATTTTATAAATCCGTTTAGTTTAGTTATAAGTAGCTTTGAAATGTAACAAATTTATATATTTAATTCTGTGAACTAACAGAAAATATCACTTTTCAAAGTTCATTTTGAAATATATGAATAATGCAACTGAAGTAAATAAATGCAAACATCTACAAACCTACCACCAGCAGTATTAGATTATTTTTATCTTTTGTGGAGATAATCGTCTTAGAAAATTAATATTTCATACTAATGATAATTTATATTTTCAAAAATACTGGTGACTATCAGATTTAGCCGCCCTAGGGTTGCTTTCCTCGAGGGGAAGTATTTAATTTTCCTTTCCCTCCTACATTAGTTCGCATTTTGCTTTTATTAACTGTGGTAATCCAACGCATAGTCGTGAAAATTTATGTAGTGGAATCTCTCTAATCTGACTATCCACAGTTCCAGATGGTTTAATTCTGTGAAGGTGGTCGCCTTAGAGGTCATATTTTAATCGCTGTTTATTTGTGATCATGGAAATATTGGTCACATTCACAAGTGGTCGCTGTGAGTTTTACTTTGCTTATTTAACATGGTAAAAATTTTACCATGTTCAGTTTCATTTATTTAGTTTTATCCGTAACTGAATCGGAAGATGCAAAAAGGGGTTACGTGACAAAAGTCAAATATTACGGGAGCAACAAAAAACTATCCCATTCTTTACAAGATTGTCCTAAGACGTTTGGAAAACTCTGATTTAAATGGATTCTAATTGCATCGATCTCATAATTTTTTGTTCTTGACTTCTGACTTCTTCTGTCGAAGTTTCAAAAGGCCATTCTTCCTCAAAACACTTAAATGTTTTGTATTATTTTTCAAATTGTTGCCTGCCAAATATTACCACCCTGTGTTATATTTAAAGAAATTAAATAATGAAGAATCTACGTGAATGTATGTACGTATCTCACATTGTGAAAAAACATAGGTACCTAGAGCCATCAAATTTTGAATAACCTAGTCCTCCACCCGAACATGGTCACCTGAAAGCCTTAATTTTGAATTTAGAATTTATTTATTATCTACTTCGTATTTTGTAGAACTTTACAGGAAATGTTTGACGAACAAACTCAACGATTTGAAAGAAGATATGCTGTTCTGAACTATGTTGTGATTTTGCTGTTGTATAGAATTTTATGTGGCGTCAGCACCAAGAATGTGATATTTAATAAATAAAGTACACCCACAAAGCATTAATAATAAAAAGACAAAAAAAATTGTTTTGCAAAGCTATCTTAATGAGAAAACTGAACGAGAAAAGACTGAAAAAAACAGAAAAATATACACTAACTATTAGCACTGCATCGGAAATTCTAAACGTATACTGCTATGCTGCGTATTTCGCTGTTGAATTGTATATGATGCAAATTATGCTTAATAATAAAGATAAAAAGACAAAAAATGGGTTAGCAGGAGTGACTGGTAGACTGCGAGCTCAACAAGAGCGTAAAAAAACCATAAAAAATCCTTTTGGGTGACCGTTACAATCTGAAACCTTTCAGATTTTTATCTTTTTTTAATTACTCCTGTAAAGTTTGACTTTAGAAAATAAAGAAAACATTCCTCCAAAAAACATTCCTTCAAATTCCTTATGAGTAATTTATTTATCATTTGCTATACTTTCTCTCACTATATGTTCATTAAGCTTTATTTCCTCCTCAAACTTCTGACTAATTATCAAACCTAATAGCCTCTTTTTACGTCTTCGAATTCAATTTGTTTGAAAGAAATACGATAACCCTTTCGATAACCACTAAAATTGTATAATGAACACTTTCTAAAAAGACCACCGGAGGTTTTACATGATTTTACATCTTTCGTCGATGTAATTGTCTTAAAGAAATCATGTTAAATAAGGATATTTATTTATGTTCTAATAAGTCTGGTTATTTTGAGAAGTTGCCTTTACAAAAAAGTTCTGTGTCTATTCAACGCAGTAAAGATTTTATTTTCTTCTCCTATTCCCTTCAACAGTTTATTATTTTTCATTTTAGGAATTGTGGCAACCGTATAGATAACTACTACGGTTTTCACAGAGCCTTCATGTTCCAGATGATTTCGGTCATCTGCAGAGGTGTCGTTTTACAAAATTTTGAACACGTACCTGAGCTTGTTTACGGTCTCAGAAATAGTATTAACCTTCAGAGGTCGCCGTCTCAAAGGAGCTCGTTGTCACAGGAGAAAGTTCCTTTTATTTCATTTATTTTTAATTAATCCTCTCATTTTTCAAATGTCTTTTTAATAACAAGGCATTTTAACCATGCAGATACATTGATAATAATATAGGAACTTAACAAACAAACACGTAAAACAAATTTTTATAATCTGTGAAATTTATTACCATCTATGCAACATGAATATATCCATAGGATGTAATTCTCCTGCAGATTTTCGGTTTAGGAGAATAAAAATTCCTGCGAAAATAGTTACTATAATTTGTTTGCAATTTCTAATTACTATAAGCTAAGAAAAAATGATGTGTCATCATTGTAATGTGAATTTTTCCCTTTGCTCATGGAAGTTGTTACATTATTCAACAAGTACGTGATCAGAAATACAAAGATGCTGGACAAATTTAGTTCTGCTGACAGTCCCGACTCAGATTTCTGCATTTCAGTTAGCAATATCAGCTCATTTCTGTGTTTCAGTTAACAATGACAGCTTAAGCTGGTAAGTTTTTATTTGGGTTCTTTGAACAATTACAGTGAGTCTTCTCTTAGACGGTCACCTATGATTCCAAAACATTTTGGTCTTCTGTGGAGACGGTATTTTTAAAGAAGCATTATTCAATATACGGATACTAATTTTTATTCTTAAAAATGCTGACCACTTTCAGAAGCAGTCTTAGGAAAGTTTCAGTCATATTTCAGGTATAAATTGTGTTCGAATAAAATACTTGTAATAAATGTAAATCGTGTTCGTAGCAAAAGTGCCTTTGCCTAATAGAAGGCATAACTTTATAAATATAAAATAAGCCCGTGAAGAAGTAAGCCTCGATAAGGTTCTCTGAATTTCATTTTCAGTATTGTATGCAAGCAGTGCAAAATATTAAAATTAAAGTGCATGCACTTAATCAAATTTTTATTCATGTTTGCGCATTTTAATATTGTTATGTATCAATTTTCACCCCTCGCCCCCAACATACTTTTCTTTTTTGAAAGGGGTAATAATTTTGCATTGAAATTTGATTTCATTTGTTTAATGCTGTGCAGTAGTAGAGACTGATCTTCCTTAACAGTTGTCGTTGTGAGTCATAAATTGGGGGGGGGGACTGGGAGGTGGAGAAGGAGAAAATCCATGCGAGTGAATACTTAAGTGCAGCGATAATCTCGCCAGTCACGAACACCCCGTGCGACTGAGATTCACGGGCGTGGCAACCCGTCCACTTTCGATGTTGTAGGAAGGAGTTCAACAACTCACCTCTTAACTTGCGCCGCAAGTTCAACGCCTTCGCCGCCATCTGAAATCGAGATTTCGGTTTTAACTGTTTTCGATAATGGTGATGGATGGCGCGTGAGACCATTTCTTATAGCTAGTTCTTCATTCAATATTGGCAACGAATATTTTAAAAGTATAACAAGGACATTCTTTTCGGATGTACTCTTTTTCTTTACTTAAAGATATAAGTTCTAAGAGGAAATTAGGCATTTTCGTTTGTCTTTTTTTCGAGTTGGGAATTTTCCTTAAGCGGATTAGTTTTTTAGACTACTGAAGTACATGATAACTGAATTAGTAATGCTTGATTAAATATGCCGAAAACTAGGTATTGTACGAAAAGCTAAGTCAAAAAGTATACTTCTCTGTATACATCGACGATCGGTATTCTGTTATTGGCCATTACATAGGAGGTATGCAAAAGGAAATCGTGTAAAAATCGTACATTGTACATTTACTAAAAGTGGAAAATACAGAGGATTCTGAATGATAAATGAATTGCTTACAAATAAATCATACCAAATCTTTAATTAAAATTTACTTTAGTTTTTATTCATTCGATGGAACCATATAAAAATCGTAATAATTTTAATATTTTGCAAAAACAAAAGATTTGTCACAAAAAATTACTTGATGTTTCAATAAAGTGTTATTAGATTTTCAAGAAATCTCAATTTGGTTTTTAATTATTTGAATTAAATTCAGTTTTTAATTAGTTGAATGCAATTTTTATTTTATGCAGTTATGAAAATATCTGAACAAATGCAAAATAAATCACCATTTAGAAAGAAAATAATATGCTGCCTTTCTAAGAATACAGTGATTGTACAAAAAATGAAGAATATATATGCTTGTTAATACTTTTTGCCACTTCACTCTTATTAAGGAAGTTAGCTTTTCACAAGTTTTCATAATTATATTCTTGCACATTTAGATTTAATCACATTTTTTTCCTTTCATAATCAATTGAACTTTGTTTCCCTAAAGGCACTTTAATTTATCTTAAACATAAAAAAATAGGTTAACAAAAGAAATTCTTTTTTCATTTTGCGTAATAAAATAAAAGAAGCTTGCTATATAGTTAAGCTAATGTAGTTTTTATCTTGAGATTTTAGTGCTCAAAATACCCATTTTCAGAATTAAAAATTCTTCAGAAAATTCGATGGTTTAAGTTGTACCTCTATTACGACTTTAAATTTGTAAGATTTTTTTCCTGTAACAGCAATATTTTTAAAAAGGGGCCATTTAAATCGTGTTAAGAATTTGGATTTATCATATTAAAGCAGAGCATACTTTGGTTATATCTTAACGCAAGGGGTAACTTCATGGAGGACTTTCTAAAAGACTTTTCTTTTCTCTACTTCTCAAAGAACCTGTTTCATAGTTACGTTACACATGGGAAAAATTACGAAAATGCCCATACAGTCAGCTTGTTTGAGGGACACTCCGCCCAGGTTATCCATGTTTATCGGTCTTATCCATATGACCACTGGAAGTCTACATAAAGGCCTTAGGACAAAATAAATCATGTCAGAAAAGAAGCGGAGGGACTGGATTTTTTTCCCTGAACTGTGTTAAGTCAAAACTTTTAAAACAAGTTGTAAGGTTTTAGTTTAAACTAACAAAGTTTTATTTTAATTTGACTTTTTCTATCTGTTCTCATTTCAACTTCCCGTTAGAATAAGCGCGCGTTTCAGCTTTATGCTAATTTGAAGTAGAGCCAAGTTGCTATTTAAGCGAGAGGTAGGAACCTCTTAGTGTGAGAGAGCTTTTAGTCTCAGACCACTGTTACTCTATTCAACGTTCTCCTGACCAGCTAGTATTTAAATTCTAAGCCGTAGCGCTGTTACGCTATTACTTATTGAAGTAAATCTAAGTGCGTTAGTATTAGTTAAAATCTTGCTACGCACCCATTTAGCATAGCGGCCAACCTCGCGTTCATAGCTCTGTGGGCAACGACGATTTAATTTCTACTAAGCTTTAGTTTAAATTATCTGATTGCTCAGTTTAGACCCAAGTGCGGTCATTATTTTCTGTATCCCTCCCGAGTTGGGAAGTGGCTGTATATAATTTTGGCTTAATAAAAGAGGATTTTAAATCCTTCTCAAGTGCAGTTCTTCTACCACTTAACCACAGTTCTCTACCACAGAACATAGCTGCATTCAGCTCCCTGTTCAAGATCAGGACTTAAAGTTTGCACGAATATGTTCGCCAAGAATATGCACCGAACACACAGTCCTGACAAAGTTATCTATTTTCTTCTGTAGTGTAAATGCTCTAATTCGAATACATTCTAAGGTGACTATTGACGGTTTCAGACGATTTTGGACTTGCTGAGGTCGACGCTTTAGGCAGATGATGAGTAAAGATGCTTAACTTATATTCTCAGATATATTAGTCACTTTCATAAGCATCGCCACGTGTTAACATGCTGTATTTATGATAAGCAGTAAAGGCTGAAATGATGCCAAATGTTAAATTTTCAGCTTGTTGGAGACTCTTCACTTATTTCCTATTTTGAATAAGGTGCAACAATTTTTGTGATAAAACATTTGTTTGTATGTTATCATAAGGGAAAATAACATCAGATTATAAAATCCTAAAATTTAATATACAAAACATTTAAATTTAAGCAAAATGCAACTATAAATCAGCTTTTACTTTAAAGAACGTGTATTTTGAAAGAATTCGACAAATTAGCCTCTCTTATTCAGACAGAAAAACTACTCCAGCGATTTTTTTCAGAATGCAGAAACTCCGGCCTGCTTTGAAATTCAAACTAAAGTTGCTGATCTATTGCTTCTACAGCTATTGCGATATGTGTATCATGTTTCTAGCGAAATATTTTAAAATCGATAACTAGCTGGTATACCTTTTTATGGTTCGTGTACCACTGAACAAGAGAAGAGGATAAATACTTGCAACAGATATGTGAATGTTTTTAATCTCAAGCTCTCTCGCGCCGTTCTGGTATTACGTTGATAAATTCCTAGAGAAACTTCGAAGTAAGTTTCCTGTTGTTATTATTTTAGACAGTTTCAGTGATGTATGTTTGAAACATGTTAAAGAATCAGTGTGGCAATGAGGTGTCACAATACAGTCAAATTCCAGTTTACCGGACTTGGATTAACAGGATTGCAGATTAAATGGGCCTTGTCTAAGAACAATTAAGCTTATTTATGGAAACAGGTGGCATAATTACTGTCACAAATCATCACCACAAAACAAACTGTCAAATGCAGGCCCAACGTTACCGTATTTAGACTTATGTAGAGCTCGTTCTGATAGACCTGTTTCGTTGAATTTTGCTATATATATGTATATATATTAAATGGAGCATAGGGAAAGGAAATCTGCAGTAATAGTTCCAATTTAAAGCGACAGATGTTCTTTTCATGCAGTATAGAAAGGACTTTATCCAAATTTGGAGCGTTTTAAAAAGCCACACCAAAAAGGTTTAAAAAGCCACACAGTACCGTAAAATCATTTTCCACCATACCTTTAGAAAGACTGAAGTTGTTTTATCAGATACTGGACAGCTAAACTCTCTTCAAAATATTCACTTGATTTTATTTATTAAAATCAGAAATGTTTTCAAACTGTAAAGGGTAAAAAAAGGCATTAATACATATTTTATTACTAGACAGGAATTAAAGCAACATTTTCTTAAATACTTTTAATTGAAGAGAAATAGATTATATTATTTCTTTATTATAAAAATTAGTTTTTTTATTTACTTTTATGATAGTAAATATAAAACACTTTTATGTCTTGCATTTTAGAATCTAAGAAATTAAAACTTAATTGCATTTATTTATTTTAGTTCAAATGGAGATTGGCTGTATTTATAAAAATAAAAGTAATTCCACTACTTAATTTTGTCGAAAAAAAGGCGTATTTTGTACTGTATTACAGAAAAATGGTTTCATTTTACAAATACATAAATTTACAGCTTTCGTTAAAATAAAAAATTAAGAAAATGTAAGCTCCTTCTGCTACACTAAAAGGCAGCACAATTATAGGGAGTGTTCCAAATACTTCGACTGACTCTCCAGGATTGGCTTCATGCTGTAAACAAATTCCTCATAGAAATGTATTTGTCTGTTTGAATGAAGCAAAGAACATGAGATCTGTCCCCCCAAAAAAAGAATTCGATGAAGTTATATTTCCCTTAATATCAGTATTTCTTCACCTGGATGGTGACGAAGACTTCACTTTACCAAATCAATGTTTTGTAATATGCAGATTTTCAAGCTGAAAGATTTAAATTCCTTTGTGAAAGATTACTTTCTTAATTTTCTTAAGCTTTTTAAATATGATTGCAGAAATTAATATCTTTTCATTCTCCATTTGTGCAAATGATACATGAAAGCAAAACTTGATGTGATTAGGTCAGGTATTTAGACTAGATGTAATTAGAGGGTTAGATGTAATTTTTAAATTTCTAATGACAAAATAATCTTGTTTACAAAGTGAAATACATTCATTTATAATAAAATTGTTATTTTGGATAATGTTTCTCGGCTTGGCTTAAATATAAATTTCGATTTATAGTAATTTTTATTACATTTATAATTTTTTTTACAATTGATTAAACTATGTTAAAATACAGTTTTAAATTCAATTTCCTTATAAAATGAAGTAACTTGTACTTTTGAACATGAATTAAAATTAATTTACACATTTTTTCACAAGGGGAATTTTTAACTTCCTTCATACGTAAGTAAAGAAATGTAACTTCCTCATTTTTATACCGTTATCATTGTAGAGACATTAGGTTATTACGAAGCAGGAGACATGAAAAATGAGCAACGCCTTCGCCGGGAATCGAACCACGGACCTCTCGGTTACGCGTCGAGCATGCAGACCACTACACCACGAAGGCGTGCGAAGAAGGCGGGAGAAATACCTTACATCATTTAAATAATTAATGTACCTATTTCAAAATTTAATAACATAAATATAGTCCTTTAATCTCTCAAATGCGAAATACTTTTACATTTTTGGTTTTCATGGTTTTCTTAATAGGTAACGTGAATAAGACCCAGTTTTCCTTAAAAAGTCCTCCACAAAGGCTTTCATCTTCTCGAGTTGGCAGCCTTGTGTGTTTTGCCATATTAAAATAACCTAATTTAAATTAAGAATATTTTTCTCTTACTAAATCTGTTAATAAGGAAAAAGATTACTTTAACAATGCAACTTAAATATACTATATGTAAAAACGTAGCATATGGGAAAAGGTCTAATATAATAAATTTTAGAAATTTTCTTAGAATTCTATATAAAGGAAACGTGTGAAAAGTTCAGATTAGTAAAGTAATGCCATTTGCAAAATTGAAATGACTAAAAATCTTATAGTATGTAATTAGAACCTGGTTAGGGAAGTATGGCATCATTTGTAATGGTATGGAAGTATGAGATCATTTTCAATGTGGCGCATAGTACATCGCATAGAAGTAATTAATTAATTTGTGAAATTAATTTTGAAAAATAGCAGAGTAGTATGAAAAGTACTGCAAATAAAATAGAAAAAATAACTTCCTTTTCCACATTATCTTTTAATATTGAACGCAAAAGAAATTCAATTTTCTCTACTAAATAAAGCTGACTGACTTTAATTAAAATTTTTAAGGAGTGAGACAAAAACGAGTGTAAATGTTTGCTGTTGCCTTTGCTTCCTCACTCTTGGTAACACAAATAAAATAGATTATCAGTTCATTATTTCTTTTTATTCGATTGTCAGTTCATTATTTCTTTTTATTCATAGCTTTTAATACACTTTTATTATTATATATTAATTATTACTGATATTATTCACATCAATATACAATAAACAGCGCTTACTTGAAAATTTAGCAGCGATGAGATATTCAGCTAACAAGAGGAACAGAACTAAAAGAATGATCCCGAAATTCCTCAAGACAAAACAATGCTATGAACTCTTTCGTCAGTCGCCTTTGATAGCACTAGATACAGTAGAATGTGTATGCATTCACCACAGAATATAATTGCACGATTTCTCAGTATCACAGCAAGTAAAACACGCTATAAA
>KK119890.1:545853-565717 GCA_000611955.2 Stegodyphus mimosarum
TTTTTTTTTTTTTTTTTTTTATGCAATGTTGCCATTGCTCGCTTTGAAATCGTTGAATTTGTTAATCAAAAATTCGTTAAAGCGTTACAAAATAGGAAATCGATAATAAAACAAATTCCGAATTAGGGTTTCCAGATTCCCATATTTGGTAGAGGATTCCATTATTGAAAATTTGATGGCTTTAGGCACCGTTCTTTTATCGCAGTGCAAGAAACACACATATATTTATGCAGACTCTTCATTATTTAATTTCGTTAAATATAACACAGGGCGATAATATATGGTGGCAACAATTTGAAAAGTGAAACGGACATTTAAAGTTTTCAATGAGAAATGCCGAAACTAAATTTATAGCTTTTCTGGGCCTTTGGACTAATAATTAATGCAAATTGAGAAAAGCTATTTACTAAATGCTTTGTTTTCCATAGCAAACAACACTGCATTGTCATTCTTGCTGTTCTTAAAGGATGATCGAATACAAATAAAAGATAACGTGACGTCAGTAATGATAACAGAATCGATACAACATGATCAGCCGTAGAATGAAATGATGCTTTATTTCTGAAAACTATTCGTAGTTGATTTTTGAGTTCAACGTGTAATAAATGTCTTGTCTTAAGCTGAGTTTCAAGCATTGTTATAAATATGATGATATGGATATATCAAGAGTATTACATTATTCTATTAATAAGAAATACATGGTCTACCTAACTTACTGTAACTTAAAATGCAGATCAAGTAAATCACAATGCTCTCTTTCGACTCTGGCCATGGTGTGAGCACTGCAATAATTTTTTTGTACCTCATATTCGCTAGAACATTCTGGGTGCACATGCTTGTTGCCAGTCGTTTGCCTTCTAAATTTATTTTAACTATTTCTAAGATTATTTAAATCAAATTTTTAACATTTATAAAGAATTTTATAAAAATAAATTAATTAATATAAATTCTCTAAGAAACTTATACTACAAGAAACGAGAATTTTTAAACCTCTGAATGTTACAAGTTTAGCCTTGAAATTTCAAAGTTCCTTAAGATGTCACGTATAAATGGTATTTTCTCGATTATATTTCAAAAAAGGACTATTTCACTTTGTACTTTGATTCCTTTTCTTCCAATATACGTGCTACCTGAAATCTGGTACATTAAAAGCTGGCAGAAATTTTCATGTATAATGAATAAGTAAGCCACCTTTCTGTCCGGAAATTTCCATAGAATATTCTGAAAGAAATGAGAACAAGCTTTTCTTCTTTCGTTTTATACAGAAAGATTTGTTCAAAACGTTATAATTATAATATTTTTTTTTAAATTAATGACAAAAGTAATATATGAGGGTTGCTATTTATATTTCTGACCTAATAATGAAAAAACTGATGTTTATGATCGATACTGGTTTCATTGGTTTTCAAAATATTCTCCATGAAGATCAATACACTTTTGCATGCGTTTGAACTAATTTTCAAAGCACTTTTCCCCACTCCGATTGAGGTGAATCCATAACATGCGTTTTGAATGCATCAACATCTTCTTCGTATGTCGCAAATCGCTGACCACATAAAATTGACAGTCTTGATGTGCGAGAATAAAAAAAGTCATTGGGTGCCAAATCAGGGGTGTATCGCGGATGACCCATCAATTCGAAGTTTTGGCCTGTCAAAAATTCTTTTGTTTGAGCCGATGTGCGAGAGCTTGCATTGTCATTATGATGAATGATTCGCCTCTTCTTCAGCTTTTTTCGAATATTTCGTGGTCGTGTACCATTCGGATTGACCCTCCTGCGTTACTCTAACATCACTGTTGCCACGTGACTGGTAATGCCGAAGAAACAGGCAACCATTTGCTTGGATGTTCTTCTTTTATGAACACCTTTTGTTGGATTTGTCTCGTCTTGAAAGACCCGTACAGTCAACTGCTGTTTTGTTTCAGGCTCATATGTATAAATCCGTGATTTGTCACTTGTGTAGACTTTATACACAGCCTTTGATCCAACATTTCCTTGCATCAATCGAGCTTTCTTTTGAGCGTTTGTCAGATTATGACGGATTCAACGCGAACATATGTTTTTTACTGCAAAATGTTCATGTATATGTTATTGATGCTTGTCATACTAATGCCCAAAGGTACCTCAATCTTACGGTATGTCACATGACGATCTTGCTTTACCAGTTCGCGCACAGCATCGATATTTTCTGACACAACAACAGATTTTGGACAACCTTCACGGAATTCGTCCTGCAACGAATGCCGACCATGATTCGATTCATTATACCAGTTTTTTACAGTGCTGTAGGTTAGTGCTTTATCGTTGTATAAAGATTTTAAGTTCATCGTAGCACCCTTATCTTGGTAATCCACGTCGAAAATTATGAAAAATAATTTCACGAAAATGTTCAGCAGTCGATTCCATTTTTTGCCGAGATGAATTTTTTAATATATTGTGAACAACAGAAATCACTTTTAAAAGGAAAAAATATTCTGAGGAAATTATGTTTAAAAATATCAAACTTTCGTTTGGAATCGTTTGCGGTCTCCTAGCAACATTAACTGTTGCCAAGGCCAGAAATGGAAATAGCAACCTTCGTATTATTATAAATATCAACTAGAACAAATCCTTAACTAATATGAGTTGTTCGAAAATATATTCTGCGGTTTCCGGTCATTTCAGAATTGCTAGAATTACATTTTTAGGGATTTAGAAAAAAAGTAAAATGAAATCCCTTAAATGTGAAAAACTTCAAACACTCTAGGCAGGAGTATTCATCATCCACCAAGTGTGCACCTTGCTGTTTATAGTTTGCTCTCACTTGGTGTTTTCGGATGCTAACTTCCTATTACTTATCCCAAATGCAAACTACCATTTTAGACATTTATCGTTGCAAATAAAAGAAACTTATCGCAGTAGGAGGAGGAATTTCATGCGCTTCGATAATCATTTATGAACAGCATCCTACGTAAATAAATAATTCTTTGATAAATGAAATTCGACGTTACTGTACTTGCATATAAATTGATTTTTTATCTTTTTTTTTCGTATGAATCAGTTTTCTTTTTTTTTCCTCAGCAAACTCAAATATCATATGTCTCTTTCATTGAAATAAAATTAACATTTATTGAGACTACTGGGTGTTTCGAAGTGGGAAGCATCAACGATTGTTTCGCTCGATTCGAACTATGGATCTCCCAGTTGTCTAATATACGTTCTAGCCTCATATACCACAAGAGCACGTACGGAGATATGTATTAATTCTTTACATTCTCTTTCACTAAAAGGGCAACTGGGAAAAAGCACGAGACGTTCTCAACAAAATTGAAAAGAAGCTGAATGATCGCCCATCTTTATGGAGTTTTTAACAACAAGCAATATGAAAAATCAACTCTTTGTCTTTTCCGGGATTGAAATACGGATCCTTCATTTACCAACTGGATGTGCTAAACATTTACATGATGACTACACGAATGAGAATTGCGATAAATCTATACACACTTAATGATTGTTTAAAATTGCTTGCTATTAGTTCAGGTCATCGACAGCATACCAGTGACTATGTCCATGCAGCTAAAGCTGCGGAAGTCTCTCCTCAAGTGAACTGTCAGCAGCGAAATAGACTACATATGGCTGCTTTCTTTCCTCTGGCCATGTTTTAACGTAAAACGAGCTAGGTTTTTATAGAAAATCCTTCACGGAGGTTTCCTTTCTTACGCAGTCACACTACATAATTAATTAACAAAATAAAATTAAGCTATTGAAAAGCCAATTTGTGGCCAGAAACGTTATAAGATGATGAAAAATTTGTATAAAAATATAGAATTCTTTTTCTCTTGATGAACGTAGTGCATAATTGAGTTTCTAGAAATGTTGCAAGCTTACGAATGGTTAAAAATCATTTGAATTTAATAACAAATAAATAAAGAACTTCAACATACTAATTAACATAAATAAGCAAATATTTATCGATGATGGATGTTTCGCTGATGTTTTGTTCCAAAATTTTCAAAGCATTTCTCTTACATTGATGGTAACTTCTACTGCATTGAGAACCGTAGTAGCAATGCTTTGAAAAAATTGGACTAAACTGCAATCAGGGAAGCGTTTTGCTAATTATAACGTTGAACATTTTCTTTTCCTTACTGACTACAAATCAGTTCGAAGAAATTATAAATTAACTAGTATAAAGTAAGAAGACTGTTTATTTAAAGAAAAAAAAATTCTCTCAAAACGTCGCATATTGAACTCACCCAATATCAGTATTAAATAAGTAGAAAAATTCATAAGATTCAAAGTATTTTTTTATTTTGTTAATTCACTTGTTTTGCATGATTAAGGCGGGATTCAGAATAAATTCTTTTCTTCTGTTTGGTTTGTGTGGTTAAATATGTAGAACTACTTCTCCAAGCTTTTCATTTTTAAACACGTATTCGGTAGAGGTGTTCGAAATTTTTCGATCGAGCCTGAGAAACTTTTAGAATTTATTCAGTGCTTAAATTTCATTATTAATTGTCTTCGAAGCTTGTACTCCGTATTACATGCCACTCTGATTAGTCTGTTTCTATTCCTAGTCGAAAATGTTCGAACTTAGAACGCAAACCAAATTTTCTCCCACAAGCTCACGCTATGTGCTAATTAAAAGTTATTCAACAGAGGATTGTGGGTGGAGGGATGAATGAACACAGTTTCGTTAAAGGGATTGTCAAATTGTTCATTTTATTTATAATTTCATGAGTTTCACCCTTCGTGAATCTGTTTTTAAGTGTGGATTTTAAAGCAAGTTCTTTTGAAAATTTTCTTTTATAAAAATTTACATTTTCCTTTTCTTTTTCGTTTACTGTGTCTTAGCATTTTGTAACCACTGAAGATAAATATGAATGATATTGAAGATTTTTTAATTCTAATTTTTAATTACTGAAAGAAAAACCTTAAAAAATAAATAAATAAAATAAAATACAAATAAAAAATATTTATTATTGAATCCATGAGGAATACAAGAAAATTATTTTGCATGGTATTTGGAAAGGATTAAATAAATCTGAAAGCTTTCAGATTTTATATTACGCCCAAAGGGACGCTTTTATAATGCTTTGTGTTGCCACATAAAATTCAGTTCAACAGAAATATCACGAAATATTTAAAAACATATCTTCGGTATTTCTGATACACAGTCTCGCGTGCTGGATATAAAAATGTTTGTCTTTCCCCTCCCCCCCGTACTGTGTTGCTATTGCTCCCTTTGAAATTGTCGAGTTTGTTAATAAAAAATTCGTTAAAGTTTTACAGATTATGAAATAGATAATGAAATTAATTTGAAATTCGAAATTCCGACGTGCAGGTGCCCATATTCGGATGGAAGATTATGTTACTTAAAATTTGATGACTCTAGGTAGCTCGTTTTTTCCCAGTACGAGAAATGTATATATATATATATTCATGCAGATACTTCATTATTTAATTTCTTTAAATGAAATACAGGACGATATATTTGGTGGCAACAATCTGAAAAGTGAAACGGACATTTATAGTGAAACAACGCAAAATGTCGTTTCGAAACTAATAGCCCTTCTGGGCTATTGCCTCTTTGGGCTAGTAATAGTATTAATAATGATAATAACAAATTAATTAATTAAAGTAATAAAGACGGATAATGATTAAAAATCTTTTACTTTCGATTATGGAAATTTTGTAAATTCTACTGATAATTAAGATCTAAATTGTGTACTTTTTTATTTTATATTTGCTGGCGTCACACATATTTGCTTAGACTAGGAGGTTACGCAGATTTAAATCACACAAAATCTAGATAAGTACGGATAATTTTTGCCGTTGCATAAACAGGAGATTCTGGTCGCTGATTTTCTCGCACACGTTTATCAGATAAATTGTGTTGTTTGTTTTAATCCGTCTGTGGCAAAGCCTGCCAGGGTTGTCTGCCGAATGTAAAGGATGGTTTGGTTTGGTTTATTTGATTATGGCAAAGCACTCGAGGGCTAACTGTCTAAGAGGAGGGATGCCTTCATGCAGGACTTTCTAAGGTAAATGGCTAGTGTACACTTTACATATGGTAAAAACCACGAAAACCTCTTGCCGCCACACCGTTCACCGAGACTCGAACCCCAGACTGAACTACCATTGTTTAGAAATTTTACCGCTCGGTCTCTGGTGGGCTTGCAATGGATGACTTCGTTAAGAAAGGAGAAATTAATTTGTGTTAGAAAATGATAAAAACGTTCCTGCAGCCAGTCCCTTCGCCAGAATTCAGTTTTGTTCGTTTGTTTATGGAATTACGGCAAAGCCTTGAGGACTGTCTGTCTAAGGGGAGGGATGCTTTTGTGCAGCATTTTCTAAGGGAAACTGGCTCGTCTATACATTACACATGAGGAAAACCAGGAAAACGCCCATGCAGCCAGCCCATTCGCCTCGGATAGAACTACCAGTGTTCAACGACTTTACCACTCGGTCGCTGGTGGACTCCCTGGAATTTAGAATCGGGTAAAACTATCTATATTCACTGTCTTATTACTCAACCATTATTAACCGTTTTAGTTTTCGAGGAGAAGTGCTCAGGTTTGGGAGGTTGAACTTCCATTCAATTAGTAAATAGTTCCTGATTAAATTTAGTCGAGATATCTTTTTGTTCGGAGGAAATTTTCTATTGAGAGGCAGGTAACGTAACTATAAATTTAGTCGATAGGACTAGATCTGTACTTTTAGATTATTTAAGTTATTCATGGTCCCTTGAACCATTAAAAAAATCACAATTGATAAACTTTGATACAAAATTTTATTACACTGAAAACAGGCAAATTGATGACATACAGTGAGCATTTATGACAGTACAAAGCAAACAGTGAGCATTTATGACAGTACATAAATGCTCACTGTTTGCTTCTTGGCTGATACCGTGGACATTCAAATGATAAACTACTGTGTCTCACACGCGTACTATTATATCATGAACGATCAGCATTGGTGATGCAATACCAAAGATTTGAAGATTGCCGCACAGACGGTATAGTGGTTAGGGAAGCCTATTACGGTACCAAAGGTCCCGGATTTGAATCTTAGAGAAGGCATGGAGTCTGTAAATGTACAATGTCTTTGAGGCATGGAGGCTCTCTAAATATATGGTGAGCCTAAAGCCCTTTCGAGGGGTGGTAGACTCTTGGATCCGTCCCCTCCCTTCATCAGAAATGGGGGCGGAACTGAGCGAAGTCGAACAGTCACCTGTATGGTGCTCAAGGCCCTTGCCAACGACAGGCGCAGTCTTTCTGTCTTCACCACGACGAATTTCGGGGGCTTGTTATTGTTAGATAAGTGAGATGAGTCACAACATAACACAACACAGATTTGTAGATCATCCAGGAGTGGATGCACATAAGTATCCTTGACAAACCCCTCGCAAGGGAACGTGAAGTGTATCCGAAGACACTTGAATGTCAACTATGTAAGTGGATTACCTACATGTTCTCTGCGTTCTTACGTGTTTGTTCTGTATGTCCTATCTCTTTGTTTTTGTGCCAAAAGTTGACTGAAACAGTCGATCAAATAGTCTTGATAATTGTTTTTTGTGACAGGGATTCAGAGATTTCTCTTGTTGAAAGAAATAATCTCCTGTGCTTTCATTCAATTATGGCATCGATCAACTTTCCAATTAATCCTTCTCATATAATGTCTGCAGTAATAATAAAGATCGATGGATGTGCTAAGAGTTTATAAAATACGGAAATATTAAAAAAAATTAAACTTAATGTAAAAAAATCTGAAAGCGTTCAGAATTTAACGTTCTTCCAGAAATGCTGTATTTAAATTTAATCCAATTTATTAACAGACGCTATCAACAGAGTTGCCCCAGGTGGAACATAGAAATATTTTGTATGATACTAGATGAATATACATTTAGACTAAGACGGGAACGTTATATATGTATTCCGCTTATTTGAAAAGTGAAAAATAAATAGTGTAATTCTAAAAAAATTCTAATGTTTTTTATTAGATATATATCAATAATTAAATGCATTTTTATTTATATTAATCGAATTAAAAAGAATAAAATTCTTAAGAACTGCATTAGCTTAGTTTCTTAATCGATAAAAGACAGATTAAATTATATAAATATCATGCATTTTTCCCAATGGCATCAGACTAGAACGAAAAGTGAAACAGTACGTTTACAATGAACGGCATTTATCATGAATATCAACACAAAATCGTATTTCGAGATTATTATCTTTAAAAAAAAACATACGAGCATAAAAATGAGTAAAAGAAAAATCTGAAAGGTTTCAGATTTTAACGATTGTCCAAAATGGCTCTTCTAAAATTTAGTATGGTTTGTCAGTAGGGATTATGGATAGAGACAGCCCAGGTAGAATAGTGAAACATTTCACAGGATATTAGATTGTAGGGTTCTCCTTAGTTGTACTGACAGGTATTTTAATTTTTGAACTTTTCCTGCATTCTCTCATTTCCCCTCTCAGTTCCTCACCAGGATGCAAATTAAATAGGGGAACAAGAGCATTGAAAAGGAGGGAAACGGAAAGGTTAGACAGAGCTTGATTTCGCTGAGTAAAGCGCACGTTTGTTACTTTGTTCACCAACTGTTTGTTCTCCAGCTGTAGCGGCTACGCACCGCAAGTGGATGGTATTTTTGTGTAAGCTGCCTTCTATTATTCAGTTTGTAATAAATAAAAGGTTTTTTACACACTTTCCCTGTTGTGTTCATCTTCATGCCTGTGTGAGAAGTTGCCAGGTGCGAATTTTAAACAGATCTAGTTACCATTCCATGCTAGCCAAACTTATTGGATCACATAAGAGAAATATACATTTAAGTCTGACAAGAGATCATCATATACTTTCTGTATATTTTAAAAGTTAAAAAGATATGTAATGTAATTCTATAAAAATATTTATTAGATATATCATGAATTAAACGAATTTTATTTAAATCAATCAGATTAAAAAGTAAAAAATAATATTTTTAAGATACACATTTACTGCTTTTGAATAGCTTAGTTTGTTAATTAACAACAGATATATTGAATGTGAAAGAATAATATCTTACATTTTTCCGAATGGCAACAAACTCGAATGAAAAGTGAAAGGATGCATTAAAGTGAAATAACGCAAAATTATGTTTTGAGACTAACAGCCCTTTTAGAGTGAACAAGTTAAATGAAATACCTATAATGGGTACAATAGAATTTTAATATCGTTCGCGTAGTTTACTTGTTATGAATATTTAAAATGTTTCATTGACTGATGAATAATCTTGCGCTTTAAGTTCCGCACCACAACTTGTAGCTCAATAAACTTTACATTAATTATTTTTATTTCTGATTAGGACAGTACCCCCATTAGAGGAGAAGCTTAGTGAAAGTTCAGCACAGAGCAACATTATCAGCACTGTAAGGTGTTTCTCCCGCCTTCTTCGCATGCCTTCGTGGTGTAGTGGTCAGCACGCTGGTTGCGTATTCCAGAGGCCCGTGGTTCGAGTTCCGGCGAAGGCGTTGCTCATTTTTCATCTCTCCTGCTTTCAAATGAACTAATGTCTCTACAACTGGCGCTGAACTAAAAAGGGTGGTGGATGATGATTCTTCGCCACCAAAATTTAGAGACTGGGTCCCCAAAATCTCAATCGTCTTTTAAAAGGGAGAGTATGTAAGGTATTTTTCCCACCTTCTTCGCATGTCTTCGTGGTGTAGTGGTCAGCACGCTGAGCGCGTATTCCAAAGGTCCGTGGTTGGAGTCCCGGCGAAGGCGTTGCTCATTTTTCATCTCTCCTGCTTTCAAGTAACCTTATGTCTCTACAGTACGTGCAATTCTTTTTAATATTTTCGCAGTATTGCACATAAAGTCAGCCACTGGTGTAGGTATATTTGATAAAGACAAAATAAATGCGATATTAGGTACTTGTTCCTTAGATTGAGATTTTTTCACAAATTAATTATACGCTTATTCTGATTTTGTTTTACCCCATAGGATCTGATGAAGTACAAAATCTAAAGTGTTGATATGTGTCTTATGCGATTTAGTTTCAAAATTTCATATAGCAGTATTGAATTTTATAAATTTTTAATCCAAAAATAATTTTTTATTTTTAATAAATTCAGTATATTTAGTAATATTTCAGAGCTTTTTCAAATCCAGTAGCTAGACACTTACTTGTTCGTTGTGCATTCGGCCGGGAACTTCTCTGTTCGCTCGAATAAGGATATGAGTCGGTTAATTTAAAATAATTACACTGGTGTGCAAAACTTAAGCAACAATGTAAAAATTTAGCAGATAGCCATGAAAGTGCAGAAAAGGAGGTTTGGAGGTCAATACAATGAACACGTAAATCAATAGAAACGTTATGCGTATGCAAATATGAGGAACGAAACGTCAGAGGCGACGTGAGCGTACATAAAACGCGTGATGTCGGCGCTCGCAGCTCAACAGTAGAATAAAAGGAAGGACGGAAACGCAATTCAACATATTCGCTGCAAGTGCCAGTGAGTCAGTTCGTGAAATATGGCTAGAAGAAATCACCTGGACGACTTCACACGTAGAAGAATGATCGGAAAGCTGGAGGAGGGGCGTACTGTCATCAGTGGAGCTGCAGAGTTCGGAATCAACAAAAGTGTCGTTTCGCGCGCTTGGAAAGCGTTCCAAACCACAGGTACAGCTGTTAGAAATGTTGGTGGTGGCCGCCCGAGGACGACATTTGCAGGGGATGACCGATATACCGTCCTGCAGGCGAAAAGAGTCAGCAAGCGCCATTGCTCAGCAACGGGGCGACAAGTGTCGCGGTTTACTGCAGCCAGACGCCTTCACAAAGGGCGTCTATTCTCCCGCCGTCCTGAACGCTGCCTTCCGTTGAAAGTTGGCCACCGACGCCACCGTTTACAGTGGTGCAGATAGCACAAAAACTGGACAACTGATCAATGGAGTCATGTCCTCTTTACGGATGAGAATTGGTTCAGTACCAGAAGCGACATTCAACGCGTTTTGATTTGGAGAGAGATCGAGACCCAGTTTTATCTCAGTAACATCAAGGAAAGACACCTTAACGGTAGTCCTGGAGTTCCTGTCTGGGGAGGCATTATGCTGAACGGGCGAACTGAGCTCCACGTTTTCGACAGAGGATCTGTAACCGGGGATCGCTATTGTGAGGAGGTACTCCTTCCCCATGTGCGTCTGTTCCGAGGGGCCATTAGCCCAGACTTAATTTTTATGGATGGCAATGCACGGCCACATCGGACTCTTGCTGTTGAGGAGCTACTGGAAAGTGAATATATCACTCGAATGGATTGGCCAGCGTACTCCTCAGATTTAAATCGCAACAAACATGTGTAGGATGCTTTGGGGAGACGCAATGCAGCACGCTTACATCCTCTGGATAACACCCAACAACTCAAACAGATGCTGATTGAGGAATGGGCACTCCTACTGCAAGAAATGATGCTTCAGCTGGTTCTGAGTATGCGGAGACCGTGCGAAGCAACCATTGCAGTGAGGGGAGGGCATATCCCATATTAAGGAACATCTGCTTGTTGTTCTTCCTCTTGGATAGACAATCATGGGTCACGATACTATGCGTTCAATAAAGCTTGTGTTTGTTTGATTCCATACCTTATTCATTGTATTCCCTTTTCAGCTCCAATGCTTTCCTCATCCTTTACGTACATAATACTCTCCTTCATCTCTGCATTTCATGTCTCTCAGTTGATTTCTTGTGGAGTTATGGCAAAAAATCCTGCTGTTGCTTAAGTTTTGCACACCAGTTTAACTCTCGATCTATCGAATCCATAATAGATCATCTTTAAATGTGAAAAACATTATCCCAGTCAAATTTTGCTTTTACTTGATGTGAAATTATTTTCGTGAACATGCCTTGCCTTATATACCGTGAACATGCCGGTACAACACTATACAAGGCAAAGCGTAAGAGCGAAGCTCATACAGAAACGTCTCATTACTGCACAATTGATTCTGAACTAACAAGAAACTTATGATACTGTAATTCCACGTATAATTTCACTAAAATTATTTACATATATATAGAAAATCAGTAACAATATTTTGTAGGTCCATAATTAAACCTGATGAAGTCTGCTAGATTATTGGTACGGAATATTAAAAATATTGCATCAAGGATAAAAATGAAGCATTCAATCAAAATGCAGTAATTTTTAGTACAGAAATTCATGTAGCTTGAGCAATAGTTTATTATAATAACTGTAATAAATAGAGCACGTGCTTTTTTTAAATGTATTGGTGAAAATTTAAAACCCAACGCAAAAAGAGAATTAATTATCACTGAGAAATTATATCTTCTTACGCTATTTTAACTTCTTTAACACATAAACTATAATTATGCATGCAAAATGCCACAATAAAATGAAATTGCTTAAATAAGTTAAGAAATTTTTAATACCTTTCTTCTGAACTTTGTTTGCAAATGCGGTATTATTTTATATTAGTTTACAAAAACTTCCAAGTTTCAGTAGTTGCATTCACTGGTAAGATATCTGAAAATATAGCAGACTTGGTAATGCTCCAGAAATAAATATTCATGGCGTACAAACTCTACGACCTCTCTCGCATAAACTACTGAAGACTTCATCATATTCATTTCAAATGGAAGCATCATAATTCCCCAAAATCTGCGGAAGTATAGGGTAGAAAGCATTACTCGATTTATTCATTTATGTAACTATCTGTGTCGTCTTCGCGCTACCTGATGCGTAAATTATTGCGTGTAAAGGAGGGAGATAAAAGCATTTAGCCATTTCTAATTCTATTCCATTAATCTGAATGTTTCCTGCCTAAACTTATTGTTATTATTTAAGAATGAAGAATCTTAGCGTGAATATAGGTATGTTCCTCGCAAGGGGAAAAATGATGGCAGCAACCACCTACAACAACCACATTTTGAATACACATAGTCCTTCATCTGAACATATGCACTTCTAAGCCCGAATTTTCGATTTCTTTTTTTATTTATTTCCTATTTTTGCGAATTTAATGAATTTTTAGCTAATCAACTTAGAGATTTGAAATCGAGCAGTGTTGCCATTGCTCAAAATAAAACATTTTTATCTCCAGCACGCTAGCTTCCAGAATCTTACATTTTGCCATTCAGAAAAATGTAAGAAACTGATCTTTCAATTTAAATTTTTCTTTCAAATTTACTGTATGAGTAATAGAGTAACAAAATAAACAATTTATAAGACAGCGGTAGTCAAGTGCAATAATAAGCAATGAGATGTCCGTCAAAAATATTTAGATTTTTCCTTATGTGAAAGATGGCAAAATCCCACCTTAAAAGGATGCTAATTGGTATACACTTTTCGTGTAGTCATGGCTTGTGATTTGGAACTGAAATTACAGTGATTTGATGATGTTTAAAATTGCAGAAAAATGATGAGCTGTTTTGGAAATATGTTTTTTGATGGTTTCGATTTCGAAATCGGTATGTGATGTGCCAATTCTTATAAGCTAAGGAACATTTGCTATTTTGCTAAGGGCTTTATTTTGCAGAATATGTGTTTTACAGATATTTGTTTTTGCATCTTGAGGAGCACTGTCCCCATCCTGAGGAGGCATAAAATAAGGCTGGGCACATTACTGTTTTACATAGCCTCATTTTATTACAAAGAAAAAACTAGTAGGTTTTACAACCAAGAAGTAGTCTTAATTTAGCTACGGAAATACTTAATTTATATTTGAGTTTTGCAAAATACGGTCTAAAAATGAGTTTGTTATCAAGTATGATGCCAAGGTATGTGTTTTATGCTCCCAATGCATTTCTTTATCAAATAAATTCGGAATAAATGGTAAACTGAGTGACTGATCTTTGCAAAATAGAATCGCATTTGATTTATTATCATTAATTCTCCAGTCTGTAAGCCATACTTCTAGCAAATTAAGATAAAAATTGAAGTAAAAATGTAATAAAAGTAAAAATTTTCAAATGTTTTGGCCTTTGTCAGAATAATTGCATCATCAGCGAAGAATGTTAACTGAATTGTGGGATATCATAAGTATATAGCTATCATAAGTTCTAAGTCCTTTGTTATACAATAAAGGACTTCGATCTGAAACTTGGGGTACACCTGCTTTAATCGAACTTTGCGATGAGTATGCATTTCCAGTGCGGACGCTGAATGGTCTCTTAGCAAAGAAGCCATAATTAGAATTAAATCATCTGGAAAATTTAATTTCATTAATTTATAAATAAGGCGCTATAGTGACAGATATAGTCAAATGATTTTGAGGCCTTTTTGGCAGTTTGCTATTGTATCCTTTAATAATTGTGTTGATGACATGAAGGAATTGTTATGTAGTATTATGTTTTCCCTTAAATCCCAATTTCTGGTGTGAAAAAAAGGAAAAAGATGGAATAGTAATTTGAATGTAGTGGAGTATGACTTTTTCTACAGTTTCAGAAAGCTATCTAAGTAAGCTAATGGTTCGATAGTTTTGGGAAAAAATGCTATTTTAATTTGATTTAAGAAAAGTTAATATAATTGCATGCCTACAAGAACTAGGAAAGTGGCAGAGTTTGAGAATGCTGTTAATAATTTCTGTAATTTAGGTGACATCTTTGAGCGGCCTATTTTTTAAAGCTAGAAATTGTTTTATATTATCTTGCCCTCTAGCTTTAAGAATTTTGAGTTTCCTAATAAGGATCCTTACTAAAGAAGGTAAAACAAAGAGAAAATTTGTCTGTGAAGGAGTGCAGAGATAATTACAAATTGTTTTCTTAAATGTGTGATTAAGTCATTGTTGTATTATTGTTAATTACGTTGATATGTTTGTTTCTGTGGTGCCTGAAAGCTTTTTCTTCATCTCTGTAGGCAAAATTCGCGATGACATGAAGAGAGGGGATATAGTTGTATATTTTTTGCGTATACGTGAAACAGGGGCTTATTTTCAACTAGGTGACTGTTTAAAAAAGTGGTCCATTTCTGCTACTCAAATTCATAGGTAGCATGTTAGATTTGTTTGCTTAAGGTGGAAATACTGACAGCACAATTAATATCCTTCGTCAAAATTTCAATTTCATTATAAAATTTCTCAATGCTGGTAATTTGGAGATTTCCTTTGATGGTGGGGCAACTGATTGTGATGTTTTTCCAGTTAGAGATGTCAGTGCTTTCGTAGCCTGGTGACAAAAAGGAATGAGGTTCAATATAAAGGAGATTATGGTCAGATGAAAATGTTCAAAGCAATTCACTTGATTTCGCGTGAGTTGACAGGGGAGTAGATTACGAGATTTACGCATGATCTATTCCAATGGTATCTAGTAATATATAATTGAGCAGCATATCGTCAGTTTTAATATGAGATATTTTTAAGGGGAAAAAGTCAGTTATTGTCGAAGTATTATAATCATAATGGGTAGATTGATTAAGTGCTATTGAAATGCAATGTCAATTATAAAAAGTGGAAACTTTTTCCACTTAAACGATTATAACGATTCGGATACATATCAGCTACGGAGTTTGGCGTTGAAATAGCCGTCAATGATACAGACCGATTTAAAAGCTATAAACTAAGTTATTAACATTTTTTTTTCTGACTTCTAATCTGATCTATTTAAATAAAAATGCATTTCAATCATTGTCAATTAAAAAGGCTAAATATTTTTATTAAACAACACTAGGGGGACTCATTAAAACCGTTATGTATTTTTCTTTTTTCGATATCTCTTTTGGCTGCGCAAACGAATAGTATTTCAATAAGCATTTTTAAAAGCATATCCTGAGAAATAATATTCGGTTATCTATTGATTTCCTGAGATATGAATTACTAATAAAATTTTTAATTAAAATGATTTTTTTTTCAAAATACCAAACTTAAAACTGTATATATATTGTTTCATTAGAAACTAATTAGTAAAGTTAAATAAATTAAATAATTCTCTTGGCGCCAATGCTGCAAAAAATGGAATATGAACTCAACAAATACAATACTTTTATCTCATTCATATAAAGCAAATTAAAATTTTAAATGATGTAACTGTTTTATATGAATAAGATAATAATATCGTACTTCTTAAATTAATATATATAGAGCAAAAGATTTATTCTTTCAAAAATTAAAAGAAAGTGATTATACTAGCCTGGAAATTTTTTGAAATTTAATAAAAAGGAAATAGTGAGATACTTTTAAATTTTAGAACGAAGTGTTAAGCAAACTGAATTAGTAAAAGTATACCGGAATTTTCTTTTAAAACTTTAAAAAATGCAAATTAGTTAATCAGCTTGGCAGACATATCTGCTTGCTTATATGAGGTTAACTTATTTTGGCTTACTCTAAACTCTACTCTAACTTTCTAAACTCCTGCTGGATGAATTATCGTCCGGTCTTTTCCTTTCAGTACCGGATCAGTAATTAACTATAATAATGTAAAACAAGTAAAGATTTATCCTGAACGTCAACTCGAAGTTACAAAACTAACTAAAACAACTAAACTAAAACAATTGTTAGTATTTGTCTGCTTTTTGAATTTAGACTGACAACATCCAAAGAATTTACAAATCAAAAATTTAGATTTTAATTGACCAACGAACTGGCTCCACTGTTCTTCGTCAGACAATAACAGAATATTATCTCCGATTTGAGATTCCTAACCCTCACTGTTAAAATTAAGACCTCGCTCTTATTTATAACTAACTTTATTTACATATTTTGGTTGAGTAGAGAAAACAGGATAACTGGAGGAAAGTCTGAACACAATAAAAAAATTTATATTACACTCAAAAGAGCGTTTTTTTACCGTTTTGTGCGTTACCTTTATTTATTAAATATCATTTCTTCGCACTTAAACCATAAAATTCAATTCAACAATAATATCGGTCACGCGCGCTGGAGATAAAAATGTTTTTTTTTTCTGTACAACGTTGCCATTACTCGCTTTGAAATCCTTGAGTTTGTTAGTCAAAGATTCGTTAAACTTTTACAAAATATGAAATCGATAATAAAACAAATTCCAAATTTGGCCCATATTCGCAGGAGGATCACGGTATTCAAAATTTGATGGCTCTAGGTACTGTTGTTCTATCACAATGCGAGAAACATGCATACAATTATGCAGATGCTTCATTATTTAATTTCTTTAAGTACGAGGGTAAGTTGAAAAATAAGTTTCCCCTGTCGACTGTGGTCAGAGTTGTGTATGAAAGTCAAAAAATAGAATGAGACATTAAAGGTATGGCATACCTTTATTTTTCCACATAGGTACCAAGTACATTCAGACATTTGTCATATCGCTTGATAAGCTTCAAAAAGCCCTCCAGGAAAAAATCAGGGCTTTGCATATGGAAGAAGCATTGAACGGCTTGTTTTACTTCAGTATTGCTTCCAAAGCGCCTTTCCCCGAGATTTTTCTTCAAAGCCGGAAACAGATGGAAGTCGCTTGGTGCGAGATCAGGACTGTATGGCGTATGGTGTAGGCGTGCGTTGCCGTCGCTGAATGTGGTCTGGCATTGTCATCCAACAGCAGAACGCCAGATGTGAGAAGGCCAGGCCGCTTTTTCCGAATCGCCTCTTTCAATTTCGACAGGGTGTCACAGTAGCGCGTAGCATTGATGGTTCCAACCTCCAAAAAGTCCAACAACAAAACTCCTTGGGCGTTCCAGAAAACTGTGAGGAGCACTTTACCTACAGAGGGAGTTGTATAATTCAGGGCGATAATATTTGGTGGCAACAATTTGAAAAGTGATTCAGACCTTTTAAAGTTTTCGACGTAAAATGTCAAAACGAAATTAATAGCCTTTCTGGGCTAAAGCCCTTTGGGTTAATAGCATATTAATCCGAATTAAACTTTCTCGAAATGTTCAGTGTCGATTAGACATATCCAGTCACGGTAGAAGCTTTTATGCATAAAGCCACAGAAGTATAATGAACGTCTCGTAACGACCTTCTCTCTTTCCGAGGTTTTTTCCGAGGGATCAGTATTTTTAGAACATGAATAAATATCAGCATTAAACATTTTCTTTCTAAGATAATGAACTCTACAGAAGATCAAAATCTTTGGAACTGTAAGCATTCGTCTTTGGGAAATTCCAATTTATTTATTCACAATCTAAAAAGAAAGACACTCTCGTTATTCTACATAAACTACGAGTCTACATGGATGAAACGATACAACCCCTCTTATCAAACGTTATTTTGCGTATTCTAATCCTTTCTATCTCTACCCAATTTCTAGAAAGTGAAGGGCGATGAAGCATGACAAAAGTACCTGTTTATATACAGCACATAAATAAAGTCTTCGTCGAAAGGAGCGTTTCTTGCTCATTCGATGCGTTACAAAAGCAGGTGAAGGGTGAAAGCTTAAACCCGAGAAATTGATTTCACGTGGGTTGATAGGGGAGTAGGTTACAAGATTTACGCATGAATTGTTTCAGAAGTATATAATGCATAATTGCGCATCATATCGTCAGTTTTAATATCTTTTACCATGAATTTTTGAACAATTAATTTCTGCATTTTTCTTTTTTATCTATTAATTTTATTTTATTATTATTATTTATTTTATTTTTTAAATTGTTTTTGGTTTAACATGGAAAAATATATTAATTTAAAAAAAATAATTAGGTATCGTATTTAAGACATTTGTTTCCAAATATTATAGAAGAATGCATCATATTCGACAATTCTTTCTTGTGAAGTCGAGCGCAATAAATTCTACAGATTAAAAGTCTGAAGTTTATTGAGACACTTGTGCAGCGTTTGGTGGATCGAGTAGAATACATAAAATCCTGCTGAGGAGCCTGGATCTTTGAAACAATCCTGAAACTATGTATATGCAGGGTGTAAAATAATTGATGTGCACAACTTTAAGCGGTGACAGGACAATGCAAAAGGAACAAGTTTCGTAATATATGGAATGTGAAATGTGAACTTGGAAACACTGCAAGGATTCAGAACTCTGAAAAGTCATTTTAATAATGGACATTTAGGTGATAATGATTGATATTGACAATGATTATTCAAATGCAGGACCATCAGCTGCAGCACATCACTAAGACAGCGAAGTGATTTCTGCAGCAGAAACCCAAATTCTGGAGTGAGGTAAATGAGATCCGCAGTCCTTGGGATGCATGTATGGCAGTTACTGTGATTTATTTGAAAAATTCTTGTAAATATCAAACATTATTCTTGCAAATATCCGTAATTAAAACGACTTCTCGTTTTCCATGTTCTTCGTACTGGCTGTGTTTCCGAGCTCACTTTCATATTCCCCACCACACACATATATTCGAAAATTGCTACTTCTGCCGTGCTTTAACATCCCTTAAAGTTGTGGCTATCAATTCTATTACACCTTGTTCATACATATATGTGTGTGTATGGGCATAGATAGAAATACTACATGAACTCTAGAAGATAGTTGCAGTAGTGCATTCGTATCATTTTATGTGCGCGTGGTTGTTCATGCAAACAAAAGTCATATTATAACCAGACCTTTGTATTTTTATACAATGTAATTGAACAAAACTTGGAATGACATTTTTTATGATGTTCCAAAACTTGTGCAATATAAGATTACTTCGCTGATTACTATTTCCTGTTTGACAGTTGATGTATTCTCACCTCTTTGTGTTCTTACGTTTAAAGATACCTTTAGAATCACCAAGAATATTTTCATCAGATCATGAAATTATCACTGAAACAAAATTTTTGACCAGGAGAAAAAGTTATTACTAAACTATTAATTTACTGAGTTATCTAAACATGAAACAATTTCAGCAATACTTATCAAAACTAATAATTATAAAGGTGATTATTCTGAGTTTTTTTATCAGAATGTGCTATATTCAACCATCCATGATCGAATGAATAAGAGTGCTAAATACTTATAGTTCTTTCTCAGTTTGT